>CM062816.1:506687705-507008634 GCA_031772625.1 Pinus tabuliformis | reverse complement strand
GAAAACCATCCAGAACTGGCCAAAACAGGACCATACTGACTGCTCCACTGTCAGGGTGCGATGCATACTGACTTCTACACTAGCCTGGTGCGATGCATACTGAAGAGGCCTTCTGTGGGGTGCGATGAGCGAGGATGGACAAATGTTCGACACAATTCGCTAAGTGGATGCTCATGGAATCTTTCAGAAACTTCTCCTATGACACTTGCCTCTCTGAATTCGCCCAGGGATGAGTAAGAGATCCAAGAAATCTCCAAGTGGAACCAAGAACAACAAGTAGAATGACACTAATAAAAAACCCAAAGATGACTCACACCCTTGCATACATCTATAAATGGATCTCTCATTTGAGAGATCAAGAGGTTGGAATTTTGTAATTTGTAAGGAAGTGCTGATAGTTTGTGTTTGAGAAAGAGCATTATATTGTTGGGTGATCTTGCTTTTCATGAGGTCAAGAGGGATTTGATGCTGGGAGGATGATGCTGGATCAGACAGCTGGGTTGTAATTCTCCCTTCTATTTAATAAAGTTCTTTGAGTTTTCCTCCATATAATCGTGTATTTGTGAATGTTGTTATTTGTGAATGCCATTGTATGTTCAATACACATGGCACCATGTAAGCATGGATGACGTTAGTATGACATAAGCATGACGTATGTAGGATGATGTGGCATTGTCTTTGAAGTTAGTAGTAGGAAGTTGGTTGGGTAAATTTTTCACGTGAATTTGGCTTTTGGCAGAAAATGAGTTGGAGTTGAGGCTTCGAGCTAGTTGGGCCTCCATGCAAGTCGATGCAAGTGTAGGCATAGAGCAAGAAAATTGGTCATCCTTCGACCTCCCGACAAACATTCTTAGGTGTGCCTAGGAGTTGGTTTTGTAGTGTTTCTTCATGTGTCATGTGAATAAAGAGCCTTAGGGCTATTCGATGAGGTGTTTAAGCTCTTAGGACTATGCACCATGGGCATCAACGCATTTGGCATAAACTGGTCAGAAGCTAGTTTGGCATTATGAGCCACATTTGGCAGTGATGCCATATCTAGAGTTTCACCAGAGTTGGGAACATTGTTAAATCTCATGCTTGGATTAAATGGTGATTGCAAAGAATTGAGTTGCAAGAAAATGAGGACCATGAAAGCTCAAATAATTAATGATGCAACATCTATATTAAAGGAGTCCATCCCGATCACAACATTAATGCAATGCATCAGTTCATTTAATGAGTAGGAAGAGCCATGCTAAGTATTAAAGATCTTTGATAACTTGCTATCAGAACTAGAGTGGAAATAATACCAGTGTCATTTGGTTGAGTGAATTGAGCCCATACTCATGTTATTAATTGAAGATCAGTGCACCATACTGCATGGAGGATTAGATAATTAATGAGCTAAAAATTGCATCTTTTAGTTTGTTGTTGTTGAACAAAAACTATGGGAAACATTAAGTCAAGGTGAATCAGTGTAGATTTTTATGAGAAGTGGTGTGCATAGGTGAGTTGTGCATGAAGAGTGAGGGCACAACAGAGTTGTAAGAGTTAGAAAAGAGAGCAACAACAAAGCTAATGTTGCAGAGAAGAAGGAAGCCAAAAGTATGGATGCAACATAGAGAGGGAGGAGTTGTAAGAGACAGAAAAATAATTTCTTTGTGTTTTATGTAATAGAAGTAAGTCACTATTCTCAATTTGAAAATTGTATGAAAAGTAGGAGAGTTAGCTGAAGCAAGTTATGGCTTGTGTTCATAAGAGGTTGGTGCCTCTTGGAAAGTTTTGGCTTGCTTATTTCAAGGGGATTGGGGCCTCCTGTGAGTGGGTTCTCACAAACAAATTGATGTAACTGAGTATGTTCTTAGATTACATCATATTAACAAATAGATAGATGGTTTTTCCCTTTTGGGTTTCCACGTTAAACACCTGTGTCCATGTGTGTATGTTTTTCATCTTAATGGTGTGCATTCACATTAATGATATATTGTGTTTCTTATGTATTTAGTTTTGAATGCTCACATGGGTGAATGCCAAGTTAGAAGAGAAAATAAGAATTGGGATTAAAAATTAAAATTATATTAATTACTGATTCACCCCCCCCCCCCCCCCCCCCTAGTAATTCCTTATTCCAACATAACATTGATCACATTTACCATGGTTTTACTGCAATCCTATCTACTACCATTAACAAGTTCTATATCAAGGTGTCTTATACAAAGAATACATGAATTTCCAACCCTTGGTACGATAATGATTGTAAAATTTCTAGGAAGGTTATTAGAGATGCTCATAACAAAACTGTAAATCTTGAAAAAATAAATATGTACAAAGCTCTTATCAAAAGGAATAAAATATTCTATATAAATAGGAGGTAACAACATCTTATTTACCTTTCTAAAGTTGATCCTAGAAAGTTTTGGAGGAAAATTCTTGTTCATGAAATGAAAGAAAATAATTTGATCCCCTTAAAGAACTGGGATATCTATATTAAACCTTTATGATTCCCCTGACACCACGAGCACCATCTTGAACACTCTTATAGAGAAGGATATATTTTCTTTGGAAGATGTGGAGTTCGAGATTAAGCGACTTGCTAATGGGAAAGTTAGGGATATTAAGGGCTACCAAGTTGAAATTTTCAAAATGGGAAGGACAATCCTCATCCTTCATATACACAAAATCCTCAATTTGGTAGTGAAACAAGGCTTCCCTAAGCCTTGGATGCAAATCCCTATCATGCATATCTTTAAAAGTGAGGATAAAAGCATTCCCTCTAACTACAGGACCATTATCATTATCCACATTTTAGCCAAACTATATGGTCTCATCTTGGAAAAGAAGATTAACTTTTGGCTTGAAAGCCATGGTAAAAGAGCTAAAGGGAAAGCTAGATTTAGGAGTCATATCTCAACTATAGACCATCTTGTCACTCATAGGATCATTGCAGAGGAATGTTACAATAATAAAATTGATCTCTTCTTTTATTTTGATGTATTGAAATAAGATTTCGACATTGTTCCTCGAGATAAGTTATGGAAGAGGCTAGAAGGGATAATGGTTCCTCTCAAGTTGAGGGTTGTTGTGACTAGGTTATACGAGAATGTTATTGCAAATATTAGGAACACCGAGGGTTGTTCAGAAGAAATTAAATGTAATATCAGAGTTAAGTAAAGGTGCCCCCTACCCCCTACTATTTTTGGAATTTACGTTGTCAAGCTAGAAGAGTGTTTGGAAGTTGCAAGATGTGATGGCCTCAAACTCATTGGTATGGTCATTACTCTTCACCTTTATGTTAAATATATCATTCTTCTAGCCAGGATCCATGATGATCTCGACAAGTAGCTTAGAATCCTCCAATATGGGTGTGACCATTAATACCAACAAGACTAAAGTCATGATAATTAAATCCAAAAATATCAACTATGATAATTTCATTTATGATAATAACTACTTGGAGAAAGTTTCTTCATATAAATATCTAGGAATTGACATTCATAATCAGCTCAAATGGAATTATAGCATTGAGAAAAGGATAATTGGGGGCTAGAAAGCTTATTATGGGCTTAAAAAAATTGTAAGTTGACAGATATTTGGGTATGAAAAAAAAATCTCTTTGAGATTCTTGTCACCCTATTATTTTACATGGATGTGAGGTTCGAGGTTGTAGTATATCTAGAGAATTGTGAAGGACGATTGAGCTAATACAAAAGCAATTTACAACCTACAACCTCAAGATTAAAGGAAATACTCCCTACCTTATCTTCTTGATTGAAGCTATCCTTTCCTAGATTAAATCATGGCTATTATTAGGTATCTCATGTATAATAAGAAGTTATGCAGCATGGAAGGAATGAGGTCCCCCAATATTACTTTTAACTCTAGCCAAAACTCCCACCTCCAGCTCAAGTGAGGTTGGCATAAGGATGCCCAATCTTGGCTAGACCATTGGGGGGTAAAGGAGGAAATCATCTTGGAGAATAAGGATAACATTAAAAATATTATTGTTTCCAAATTTAATGATAAATTGTGGGATGATAAGGAGTTAAAGGGAAAAAGGAAACTAAGGTACTATAAAGAGGTGATCAACCCCAATCTTGTTGGCCATAATTATCTTTCTGACTTGACCAGTGCTAACAAGAAAATGAACATTGCCAAGATAAGAACTAATTATTGTGAGCTTCGTAGTGAAACTAAGAATTAGTCAATTCCCAAAACACCCTGGGATGAAAGAGTTTATCACGCTTGTGATACTAAGAGGGTTGAAGATGAGAAGCACTTTCTTTTGGATTGCCTAGTTCTTACTCACATTTGTTCTAATTTTCAAAATCTTTGCCATGCCACCAACCTTCTTGACTTGTTAAGTTAGCAAAACTATGGTGATCTAGTAATACTTCACTCCCTTCTTTTCGATCATAGGAATAAAATATTAAATAATCTCAATTAATATGTTATTTTCTTAAGGTCTGATAGACCATATTAGTCTTAGTGGACATTAATCATCATAATTTTTTAATCTTTATATCTATATGTGTGTGTTAATTTTTTAATTATATCATACACACTTGAATGATTTAAATTTATATATTTATAAATACTTATAATAAAAGTGCAATATTTCAATAAAATATAAAAGAAAATATATAAAAGAAACATAAGTAAATTACAAAAATATTTTAATTTTTGAGTTTTGTAGTAATTTATTATTTTTTAATATATAATGTGTGTTAATTTTTATTTATACCATATACACTTAAATTATATAAATTTATGTATTTATAAACCAGTGTAGTAGAACTAATATATATATATATTATATATATATATATATATATATATAAATATATATATATATAGTGTCATAGATCCACTCTAATTTTGGCTCTACAAGGGTTGAGAGCGCAAAGAGGGATCAAATCTTTCAAAATAAAAACCCTTTTTTTAATGCAAAACATAAAGAAAGGTTTGCACGTTAAAATATTTTATTCTTCATGGCTCTTGGTAGATTAGAAGTTAACATAGATATTGATTTTTGAGTAACACACTAAATGATATATATATATATATATTTACATTGTACATATTTAAATGTTAATATATGCCCCAATTATATTTGGATGTAGAAAATATATATCCAAAAGATTCTCTCTTTATATCTAATTATATTTGTTATAAATATTTTTTTTTACACACACATCTATATGAAATATTACATATCAGCTTCATATTAAAAGTGCAAAGATATATAGAAAGAATAGAAGATTTGAGAAGATTATTTTGAAAAACTAAATTACTAAATATAAAAACTCTTATTTCTAATAGGATAAATATTTATAAAATATTATTTGAAAAATTATTAAAACTTTATTTTCAAATTTCCAAAAATATCTTCTTTTTTGTGTTTTCAAATTTTACTAACTTTAGTGATAATAGAATATCATGTCTATACCTACTTCGACATGATCAACTAGAGTAGAAATAAGTTGTATCTATTATTGTGTATATGCCTTTCCATTAATCTCATTTAAAAACACCATTATGCATGTGTATTGAATATGTGTGTAATAACTAACTTATAGCAATGAATTTCATGGAATGCTTGTCCATTATGATGATGGGCACTAATGGACAAGCATTTAATGATTTACCACTAATGAAAAAAGATTTCATACAACACATTTCACAATTATGCACAAAGGCGAGAATCAAGAACCCCCGACATCAGACCTCACGTGTGTTTGCTTAGCTCATTATTGTTTATCTATGTGCTTCATATTTGGACTAACAATTTCTTCAAGTCCTCTAATTTCTCTCGATGGTAAGCACTTAAATGCAAGTCAAACACTTGAACCACCTAAACCACATCACTATTACCATCATACGACTTCCAAATTGCCTACAACATCACTGGAACATTTTTTAAATTTGTAGAGAGAGAGCATTTTTTTTATTTAATAAAACTGTTTTATAATATTAATTAATGAAAAAATTTCCAGCCCAAGCGCCACAAACATAGCCCACTAGTGAATGCATGCACATAAGGTCTACTAAACTCTCCAATGCAAGCACCATGAGGCTAGCCCACTACTCACAACCTAGGCATGAGCACAAAGTGTTGATAGACCTTGCCCCAAGTGTGTCACGTTCGGCTATCTGTCTTTTCTTAGCCACACAATGTCACCAGTCCCGAATTTCCACCAAGGCGTGAGATCAATCTCTGTTGAGGTCCTAGATCCCAGCGACTCATTCCATAGCCTGCACAATGGGTCCTCCTACGAGATTCCACTAATATATTCGACACTACTTCAGGAATGAGTTGAAAGACACATTTTACAATCATGTATGAGAGAGATGTGTAATTTTTTCCATGCTTAACATAAGATTAGAACAAAAGATTTAAAAAATGTATTACTCAAAAAAAATCAATATCTACCATAATTAAAAGATTTCAATATTGATTTTAAATAAAATGATTGTATGTCAACTTTATTTATCTATCTATCTATCTACAAAAATTGGTTGAATGTAAAAATATCTCATTCCCTCATGACGTGTATTTTACATCTTAGTTTGAGGGATGCTACTTACACATGGACACACACACACACACATTCACAGCTTTGCACATGACTTTACTAAATAAGGACCAACCCAACCAAGACAAGGATAGGGATATGTTGCTCTTATGTGAGCTTTTGGATGGGCCAACTCAGACAAGGATTTAATAAGGAATAGGAATGAGGATGTTGGTACTAGAGTAGCTTTAAAGAAGGGTTATAGAATTTATTGGCTATGTTATCTTATGTATTCCTAGGTTGGGTTAACTCTGTGTGTCTTCCTCTTTTGCATTCCTAGGACCTTTAATAAAGTAATAAAGGAAGGCACATTGAGAACAAATATAATAAAAACCATTAGCACATAAAGTGACAACTATTGTCAATTTAGTCGTCGCATCAATCATCCTCAAAGGTGGCCTTTTTTTCTCTTTATGTTATCTCTAGTTATCAACATGATACAAGCTTGCGACAAAGCAAGTAAAAATCAATTGTCTTACAAAGCCTTATAAATTTCTAGGTTGGGGTAAAATAGTAGCAGAGGTTCCATAAAGAACTTCTCTTCATATATATATATATATTGCATTGAAAGAGATTAAGTTGAAAAAAAAAATATATTGTAAAAAGCTTGAAATGTTTGACGGGATTTGATCCCTCTCCATTTATGACAAATCCAAAGTTAAGATGAATATACTAATATATTTTATTATTTTGCCCAACATGCATTATAAACATAAAAACAAAAAACAAAAAATATTTAAATTCTTCAATAATTAAATCTTCACATCGCTTGACAACTTCTCCACCGGTGTTTTTATGTATTAGTACAGGGCCATAGTTTTCCAATATTTGGTTCGCCATGCCTTGGTACTCCCTATATTAGGGATCTAGTTTACCAATTTGACGTTGATGTCCCAATTGAAAATAGTGATACACTCCCCTTGAATTTCATTCTCCATTATCTCAATTTCTTTTCGAATGTGAGAGATCACTTCTTCCCAAAAAGCATGGATCAATTCCTTGGCCTATCCATACATTCGCATGGAAGAGTTGTCTAGATACGCTCTGCAAGTGGAGACACCTTCATTCTCACAATAAAAACTAGCTCTACCTCAATGACGAAAGCAAAAAGATCCATCACGCAACGTGATATATTTCCTTACAAAAAGCTTAAACCATATAGAGTAGAGTAGGCAACCAAGAACAAATAAAAAAGAGCACAAAGAATTAAAGCATAATCTAAATGAGTAGCAAATTGTTGCTAGCAACCACAAAAACAAAGATTAAAGATGAAGAGAGAATTCATATAACTAGAGTCACTTACCGTCCCATCCATTCCACATGGGTGTAAAGTGGAAGTGGCCAAAGCTCTTGCAAAGCTTCATATACTAGACTAGAGTGGCCAGACGGTATATACACTCAGATTGTTGTTTCCATAATTGGCTTGTGTACTAATGACTTCTCCAACCTCCCCATACGGTATATACACTCAGATTGTTGTTTCCATAATTGGCTTGTGTACTAATGACTTCTCCAACCTCCCCATAATGGATTTGAAATGACAACAATGGTCACAGAGATGGACGATGGGCACGCATCCTTATTCAGCCCTTTCGGCTTTAAAAATTAATTATGAGTAATAGAATAACATTTATGCAGCTACATTTAAGAAGAGATTATTAGTAAAATAACACTTACCAAGCTTAGTCTTTTATGTGGAAAATAATGGAAATTTCTAATTTTGATTAAATCTGGTCAGAAATTTTGAAAATGTGGGGAAACAAAAACGAACACTAAATGGCCATGTGGGCAAAATTGTAACATCGGTAGACAAGGCCGATAATTTTAGCTTGTGCGACGAGTCAAAGATACCATCCATGCTAGCATGTGTGTTTATAACTTTATTACTTTGCTTGCACGCCAAGCTACACACCTAGTTCGCCATATTTCTAAATTCCCATGTGACCTGCCCTTTTGGAATCTAAGAGCGTGCTGTCCAAGTTCATTAATTTTCTGTTTTCACAATATCTATCTATATATATTAAGAGAAGAGGACTGATAACAGCAATCAGGAGTCCGGACTCATAACATTTTGCTCTGACGTCGCCCTTATAATATTTGTGTCCTCTGTTACTACTCATAATTTTACTGTAAGTGGTTGAGGTTTTGAGCAGTATTACTACACATACACATGGACTGCAATTCTAGCTCTCATGCTCCTGGAAGCCCAGCTTCCAAATTAGTTCATAGTACACTTGATAATCATGGTGATAAGGGAAAAAGGTGGAGCGAGATAAAGAGAAGCCCTGTTTTCAATATGTTTTGCTGGTTCTGCTTCTCCTCATCCTCAGATTCAGATTCTGATGAGGATGAGGAGAGAAAGGATAAAAAAGATGAGGATGGAGTTGTAGCATCTATGATTGCTGCAGAAAACCATTTCCGTAATGTAAAAGGCCTTCGCCTCTCATCATGATCCTCTTATTCACATCTCAAAATCTGTTAATATTTCCCTATCCTTTACAATTCGGCCATTTCAAGCAGCAGCAGCAACTGGAAAATACTTGTATATATATCTTGTGGATGAAGGAGCAGAGAGAGTACAGTACACTAATAGTCTCGCTATCAGTCATTGGGTTCCTTCTGCCTGAATGTTCACAATCTGTTAACAGTTACTACATAATATGTCCCTACCTTTTAGCATTCGGCCATTTCATTCAGCATCAGCAGCAACTGGAAGATATTTCTATATATCATGTGGATGCAGGTGCAGAGAAGTGCAGTTCACTTGTGAGTTCCTTCTCCCTGAATGTTCAGAACTGAAATGATACTCTATTTGGAGCAATTTTATTTATTGGGTAATGGTATGGAAGTGGCATTTGTATTTATTCTATTTTTTTATTATTGAAAGAGATCTCTTTTTTTTAAGATTGACAACCCTTGTTAGGCCTTGTTACACAACTTTTTCCATAGGTGCCTTATATAATTATCCAAACTGGTGTTTAATGCAGGAACTTATGATGAAAATAATCCCCATAGGAAGACAGTATGAGGAAGCTGTTATGAAAGGCAGGGTGTTTTAACTGAAAAAGGCTGCAGGAGCTTCACATATCATCATCATGAGCAACACATTATGCACGGATGGAATTACTGTTACTGTTGTAATTAGTGAGCGCGTCACGCTGCAGCAGAACAGGGGAAGAAGTTGAATAGAGTACATAGATTAATCAAAACGTACAATCATTCACTTGTCTGTCAGTTTGGCATTATATATATCAAATTGTTATAAATATATCTAATGTTTGCAGGAACTTTGAATGTTGAGTTGTGCTCTGTTTAATTCATTCTATGTGTTTGCAGGAACTTTGAATGTTGACCTGTGCTCTGTTTAATTCATTCTATGTGATTTGAATGTATTGGATTATTAGTTTTATTTATGCAGATATAAAAATTTGTTTTATTATTTATTTGATGTAAATTAAATTTATATTTGTATATTGATGAGAAAGTTAGGAATATTGAAAGGTACCAAGCTGAATTTTCAAAATTGGAAGGTCCATTCTTATTCTGCACTTGTATAATCTCTTCAACTTGGCAGTTAAACAGGGTTTCCCTAAGTTGTGGACACAAAGCCTTATCATGCCTATATTTAAAAGTGGCGATAAAAACATTCCCTCTAACTATAGGACTATCATGATTAGCCACATTTTAGCCAAGTTGTATAGGTTCATTCTAGAAAAGAAAATTAGCACCTGGCTTGAAATCCATGGTAAAAGAGCCATTGGACAAAGCTAGTTTACGAAGAGAAACCTTCTACTTCAATGGTTTCTTACTTGTTTATGAAAATTTACCATTGCATCATTTGGTTATGCCCGGAGTAAGATGATTGATGGAAAATTATATAGGTAAATAGTTAAATGACCACATAATTTATATAATTGCTTATTTAATTCTTTGGGTATTGAGAAAATTGCTATTATGTTATCATGATTGGCAGGGAGAATTGTGTATACAAAATGGATCAATTTTCATAATGTTGGTTTTACCAGTCAAGTCAATGCAACTCAGAGGAAAACTTCAAAGAGCTAGACAAACAATTGGTCAGGTAGATATTTCCCAGGAGAAGTTGGATCCACTCTTGAGTTTCCAAACGATGATTGTGGATCTCACCGAGTTGCCCATGTTCAATGCTTATCTTCTCGATGAAAGGATTGTTGCAGAAAAATCCATGTTGATTCAAGTAGGCTCCCTTGATATGAAGGTCCTAAAGGTTGTTTTGAAGGATTTTTATTACAATAATTGCAAGGATGTCTGTGGATTTTTGGTATAGTATCCTGGAACTGAAGGGGAGCTCTGGGAGTATTTTGATTTCGTCATGAATGCACATGCCAATGGTTTTCAGGTTGTCATGAACACATATGTTGGATTTGATGATATAGAAGTCTTCGGGGGATTTAAGAGCATATATGGCTATTATATTTTCTTAGAGGTTTGGGGTGTCGATGGAATTTGGAGGGCCACATGTCATTTTTCTAGATATTTTCCAAGAGTATAAGATAATCATTCCGGGGAGAATTATATGAGTGAGTGTGGATTCAAATGATAAGTCGATTGTTCGGATATGGTATGTGAGACTACTTCCTGACTGCCTTCTTCGGGTGTTCTTGGAAAGTTCTATGTTGATCAGGTTAAATTTGTTGGCGGTGAGTTTGATGACTTGCATTGTTTAGAGTGCCAAGAGCTATTGGCAGTGAGGTTGACATATTGCACTAGTCAGAGTACCACGTGGTCAAAAATGGTTTGATGGAGGGAAAAACAAATGGATGGATCTTATAGGTGGGATGAATAGTGTCTTCCCAACCCAACCCCAAAAAGAAACACCTTCAATGTAAAAGTGAATGAAAGAATGAATTCTCTCTTTATATATAAAAATTAACTCTTATATATATATATATATATATAATTCATATTCTACATATTAAAATTTTATTACATGTCCCAATCTTGAAAGTAGAAAACATGTATTCGTAAGATTCTCTGTCTATAATTTTTGTTATTAATATTTAAAATGTTACATCTCAATTACATATTAAAAAATAAATAAAAAATTATATCTTTTTATATATAAAATACATCTTAATTTTTTTTAACTAATAAAATGATATATATATTCAAGTTGTTTGTGTTCTTTTAGCCTTGACTCGTACAACTTGAATATATATATATATATATATATATATATATATATATATATATATTAAAGTTGTTTGTGTTCTTCTAGCCTTGACTCATGGCTTGAGAAACCACGACCTAAGGGTATATAAGCCATTAAAGTCACCCGGGGATCACACCGAGTCTAGGCCACACCAACCCTAAGTTGATTGGATTTTAGCATGTCTCTTCCCCCTAGCATGGGCACAACTTTCATGAAGTTTGATCCGGGGTCGCTTTGCTAACGAGGCTCATCCTCAACCGATTGTGCTAATGAGACTTAACAAAATGATATATATATAGTTTACAGATTAAAATGTTAATACATACTCCACTATATTTTAGAAGTAGAAAACATATATCCATAGGACTGTCTCTATATATAATATTATTTTTGTTATAAACATATATCCACAGGACTCTCTCAATATATAATATTATTTTTATTATTGAAAGAGATCTCTTCTTAAGATTGA
The DNA here is from genome assembly GCA_031772625.1 of Pinus tabuliformis. NCBI lineage: Eukaryota > Viridiplantae > Streptophyta > Pinopsida > Pinales > Pinaceae > Pinus > Pinus tabuliformis. The sequence continues at coordinate 506,996,420 of CM062816.1, read as the reverse complement.
CAACCCTTATTAGGCCTTGTTACACAACTTTTTCCATAGGTGCCTTAAATAATTATCCAAACTGGTGTTTAATGCAGGGACTTATGATGAAAATAATCCCTATAGGAAGACAATATGAGGACGCTGTTATGAAAGGCAGGGTGTTTTAACTGAAAAAGGCTGCAGGAGCTTCACATATCATCATCATGAGCAACACATTATGCACGGATGGAATCACTGTTACTATTGTAATTAGTGAGCGCGTCACGCTGCAGCAGAACAGGGGAAGAAGTTGAATAGAGTACATAGATTAATCAAAACGTACAATCATTCACTTGTCTGTCTGTCAGTTTGGCATTATATATATATCAAATTGTTATAAATATATCTAATGTTTGCAGGAACTTTGAATGTCGAGTTGTGCTCTGTTTAATTCATTCTATGTGTTTGCAGGAACTTTGAATGTTGAGTTGTCCTCTGTTTAATTCATTCTATGTGATTTGAATGTATTGGATTATTAGGTTTATTTATGCAGATATAAAAAAAAAATTTATTATTTATTTGATGTAAATTAAATTTATATCTGTATATTGATGAGAAAGTTAGGAATATTGAAAGTTACCCAGCTGAATTTTCAAAATTGGAAGGTCCATTCTTATTCTGCACTTGTATAATCTCTTCAACTTGGCAGTGAAACAGGGTTTCCCTAAGTTGTGGACACCAAGCCTTATCATGCCTATATTTAAAAGTGGCGATAAAAACATTCCCTCTAACTATAGGACTATCATGATTAGCCACATTTTAGCCAAGTTGTATAGGTTCATTCTAGAAAAGAAATTAGCCCCTGGATTGAAATCCATTTTAAAAGAGCCATTGGACAAAGCTAGTTTACGAAGAGAAACCTTCTACTTCAATGGTTTCTTACTTGTTTATGAAAATTTACCATTGCATCATTTGGTTATGCCCGGAGTAAGATGATTGATGGAAACTTATATAGGTAAATAGTTAAATGACCACATAATTTATATAATTTCTTATTTAATTCTTTGGGTATTGACAAAATTGCTATTATGTTATCATGATTGGCAGGGAGAATTGTGTATACAAAATGGATCAATTTTCATAATGTTGGTTTTACCAGTCAAGTCAATGCAACTCAGAGGAAAACTTCAAAGAGCTAGACAAACAATTGGTCAGGTAGATATTTCCTAGGAGAAGTTGGATCCACTCGAGTTTCCAAACGATGATTGTGGATCTCACCGAGTTGCCCATGTTCAATGCTTATCTTCTCAATGAAATGATTGTTGCAGAAAAATCCATGTTGATTCAAGTAGGCTCCCTTGATATGAAGGTCTAAAGGTTGTTTTGAAGGATTTTTATTACAATAATTGCAAGGATGTCTGTGTATTTTTGGTATAGTATCCTGGTACTGAAGGGGAGCTCTAGGAGTGTTTTGATTTCGTCATGAGTGCACATGCCAATGGTTTTAAGGTTGTCATGAACACATATGTTGGATTTGATGATATAGAAGTCTCCGGGGGATTTAAGAGCATATATGGCTATTATATTTTCTTAGAGGTTTGGGGTGTTGATGGAATTTGGAGGGCCACATGTCATTTTTCTAGATATTTTCCAAGAGTATAAGATAATCATTCCAGGGAGAATTATATGAGTGAGTGTGGATTCAAATGATAAGTCGATTGTTCAGATATGGTATGTGAGACTACTTCCCGACTGCCCTCTTCGGGTGTTCTTGGAAAGTTCTATGTTGATCAGGTCAAATTTGTTGGCGGTGAGTTTGATGACTTGCATTGTTTAGAGTGCCAAGAGCTATTGGCAGTGAGGTTGACATATTGCACTAGTCAGAGTACCACGTGGTCAAAAATGATTTGATGGAGGGAAAAACAAATGGATGGATCTTATAGGTGGGATGAATAGTGTCTTCCCAACCCAACCCCAAAAAGAAACACCTTCAATGTAAAAGTGAATGAAAGAATGAATTCTCTCTTTATCTATAAAAATTAATATATATATATATATATATATATATATTATTTATTTATAATTCATATTCTACATATTAAAATTTTATTACATGTCCCAATCTTGAAAGTAGAAAACATGTATTCATAAGATTCTCTATCTATAATTTTTGTTATTAATATTTAAAATGTTACATCTCGGTTAAAAATTAAAAAATAAATAAAAAATTATATCTCTTTATATATAAAATACATCTTAATTTTTTTTAACTAATAAAATGATATATATATATATATATTCAAGTTGTTTGTGTTCTTCTAGCCTTGACTCGTGGCTTGAGAAACCACGACCCAAGGGTATATAAGCCATTAAAGTCACCCGGGGATCGCACCGAGTCTGGGCCACACCAACCCTAAGTTGATTGGATTTTAGCATGTCTCTTCCCCCTAGCATGGGCACAACTTTCATGAAGTTTGATCCTGGGTCGCTTTGCTAACGAGGCTCATCCTCAACCGGTTGTGCTAATGAAACTTAACAAAATGATATATATATATATATATATATATATATATATATATATATATAGTTTACACATTAAAATGTTAATACATACTCCACTATATTTTAGAAGTAGAAAACATATATCCATAGGACTCTCTCTATATATAATATTATTTTTATTATTGAAAGAGATCTCTTTTTTAAGATTGACAACCCTTGTTAGGCCTTGTTACACAACTTTTTCCATAATTATCCAAACTGGTGTTTAATGCAGGAACTTATGATGAAAATAATCCCTATAGGAAGACAGTATGAGGAAGCTATTATGAAAGGCAGGGTGTTTTAACTGAAAAAGGCTGCAGGAGCTTCACATATCATCATCATGAGAAACACGTTATGCACGGATGGAATTACTGTTACTGTTGTAATTAGTGAGCGCGTCACGCTGCAACAGAACAGGGGAAGAAGTTGAATAGAGTACATAGATTAATCAAAACGTACAATCATTCACTTGTCTGTCAGTTTGGCATTATATATATCAAATTGTTATAAATATATCTAATGTTTGCAAGAACTTTGAATGTTGAGTTGTGCTCTGTTTAATTCATTCTATGTGTTTGCAGGAACTTTGAATGTTGACCTGTGCTCTGTTTAATTCATTCTATGTGATTTGAATGTATTGGATTATTAGTTTTATTTATGCAGATATAAAAATTTGTTTTATTATTTATTTGATGTAAATTAAATTTATATTTGTATATTGATGAGAAAGTTAGGAATATTGAAAGTTACCCAGCTGAATTTTCAAAATTGGAAGGTCCATTCTTATTCTGCACTTGTGTAATCTCTTCAACTTGGCAGTGAAACAAGGTTTCCCTAAGTTTTGGATACCAAGCGTTATCATGCCTATATTTAAAAGTGGCGATAAAAGCATTCCCTCTAACTATAGGACTATCATGATTAGCCACATTTTAGCCAAGTTGTATAGGTTCATTCTAGAAAAGAAAATTAGCACCTGGCTTGAAATCCATGGTAAAAGAGCGATTGGACAAAGCTAGTTTACGAAGAGAAACCTTCTACTTCAATGGTTTCTTACTTGTTTATGAAAATTTACCATTGCATCATTTGGTTATGCCCGGAGTAAGATGATTTATGTAAAATTATATAGGTAAATAGTTAAATGACCACATAATTTATATAATTGCTTATTTAATTCTTTGGGTATTGAGAAAATTGCTATTATGTTATCATGATTGGCAGGGAGAATTGTGTATACAAAATGGATCAATTTTCATAATGTTGGTTTTACAAGTCAAGTCAATGCAACTCAGAGGAAAACTTCAAAGAGCTAGACAAACAATTGGTCAGGTAGATATTTCCCAAGAGAAGTTGGATCCACTCTTGAGTTTCCAAACAATGATTGTGGATCTCACTGAGTTGCCCATGTTCAATGCTTATCTTCTCGATGAAAGGATTGTTGCAGAAAAATCCATGTTGATTCAAGTAGGCTCCCTTGATATGAAGGTCCTAAAGGTTGTTTTGAAGGATTTTTATTACAATAATTGCAAGGATGTCTATGGATTTTTGGTATAGTATCCTAGAACTGAAGGGGAGCTCTGCGAGTATTTTGATTTCGTCATGAATCCACATGCCAATGGTTTTCAGGTTGTCATGAACACATATGTTGGATTTGATGATATAGAAGTCTCCTGGGGGATTTAAGAACATATATGGCTATTATATTTTCTTAGAGGTTTGTGGTGTCGACGGAATTTGGAGGGCCACATGTCATTTTTCTAGATATTTTCCAAGAGTATAAGATAAGCATTCCGCGGAGAATTATATGAGTGAGTGTGGATTCAAATGATAAGTCAATTGTTCGGATATGGTATGTGAGAATACTTCCTGACTGCCTTCTTCAGGAGTTCTTGGAAAGTTCTATGTTGATCAGGTTAAATTTGTTGGCGGTGAGTTTGATGACTTGCATTGTTTAGAGTGCCAAGAGCTATTGGCAATGAGGTTGACATATTGCACTAGTCAGAGTACCACGTGGTCAAAAATGGTTTGATGGAGGGAAAAACAAATGGATGGATCTTATGGGTGGGATGAATAGTGTCTTCCCAACCCAACCCCAAAAAGAAACACCTTCAATGTAAAAGTGAATGAAAGAATGAATTCTCTCTTTATATATAAAAATTAACTCTTATATATATATATATATATATATATATATATATATATATATATATATATATTATTTATTTATAATTCATATTCTACATATTAAAATTTTATTACATGTCCCAATCTTGAAAGTAGAAAACATGTATTCATAAGATTCTCTATCTATAATTTTTGTTATTAATATTTAAAATGTAACATCTCAGTTACATATTAAAAAATAAATAAAAAATTATATCTCTTTATATATAAAATACATCTTAATTTTTTTAACTAATAAAATGATATATATATATATATATGTATATATATATATATATATATATATATATATATATATATATATATATATATTAAAGTTGTTTGTGTTCTTCTAGCCTTGACTCGTGGCTAGAGAAACCACGACCCAAGGGTATATAAGCCATTAAAGCCACTCGGGGATCGCACCGAATCTGGGCCACACCAACCCTAAATTGATTGGATTTTAGCATGTCTCTTCCCCTAGCATGGGCACAACTTTCATGAAGTTTGATCCTAGGTCGCTTTGCTAACGAGGCTCATCCTCAACCGGTTGTGCTAGTGAGACTTAACAAAATGATATATATAGTTTACACATTAAAATGTTAATACATACTCCACTATATTTTAGAAGTAGAATACATATATCCATAAGACTCTCTCTCTCTATATAATATTAGTTTTGTTATAAACATTATATATATATATATGTATGAATTTTTTGTTATTAATATTTTAAATTTTACATGGCAACTCCATATTAAAAAATGAATAAATTACAAATCTCAAAAAAAAAAATCTATTAATGGAATAAGAATTATATATATATATATATATATATATATGCACTTTTAACATATTAAAATTTAATGCATGCCCCAATCATATTTGGTAGTAGAAAACATGTATCCTTAGGACTCTCTCTCTATAAAAAAAATATTTTTATTATTAATATTTAAAATGTTACATGTCAACTCCATATTAAAAATGAATGAATTGCAAATCTCTGAAGAAATTACTAATAGAATAAGAACTTTCATCTTTATATATATGTATGTATGTGTGTTATATATGAACTCCATATTAAGAATGTAATAAATTACACATTCCTTACTAAAAAAAGTGAAACTATAATTTTTTATTTTTTATTAAATATGTTATAAAACTATGTTATTTAATAGAGACATTGAAATATTTTATTTATAGTTAATAGAAAAATGTTTTTTGTTATTACTATATTTTTATTTTAATTATTGCATGCCAAGTAAATATAAAATGAATTACATATCATATAATATCAATTATATTATTTTTATATGCCATTTGTCAACTCCATTAAGTAGTAAAAGACATATCTCTTTAATATTAAAAAGTAAATTACTATATTATTTTTTTAATTACTTTATCTATATATAAAGTGGATGTAAAATTAATATGGAAATTGAAGTATTTTATTCATCGCAGACATTGATTTTTTCTTTTATGTTTATTTTTTTTATTTGTTATTTTAAGTATTATTTTATTATTTTTTAAAGTAATATTATGTGGCAAAATCTCCCTCACACTGATTTGGAAAGCACCTCTAAGTATGACATTGAAATATTTTATTTATGATTCACAATCTATACATTAAAATGTTAATACATGCTCCAATCATATTTATATGTAGAAAATATATATCAATAGGATTCTCCCTCTATATAATTATTTTTATTATTAATATTTAAAATGTTACATGTCAACTCCATATTAAAAAATGAATGAATTACAAATCTCCCAAAATAATCTATTAATGGAATAAGAATTATCTCTTTATATATATATATATATCTGTTATTAATAATTTTCAAGTGTCATATATGCACTCCATATTAAGAATACAATAAATTATCGTATTAAAGGAAATTTCAACTCAAAAATAGCCACCTGTTGAAGCCCCGAAAATCGGGTCTACAACAAGGGGGATAACCACCCGGTGCAGACCTTGAAAGCAGCTCCTTTTCCATTTGGGATAGTGGCTCCGACTGGGGATAATGGGACCAGTTTCCCAATTTGTTTGTGATGATGCTAAGGGATGATGTTTTCCTTCCTAAAAGTTTCTAAAAAGAATGCTTTTAATCTAAATCTAATCTAACACATGCAATTTTATTCTAATGAACGGAAACATCTAATTCTAAGAAACTATCCCGGGATTAACTCTTCACTTATGCGATCTAAAATAGTTTCTAACAGCAATCAGTAATAAATATTATTCAATTGCTACGAGAAAAGAATCCATTAAAAGTAAATTGTTTCGTATAACAAATTAGCCGAAACAATTATGATAAGCATATCGCATAATAAGTTATTCATACACTTAGCATAAAAAGAATAGTTACCACCGTACAAAAGTGCCAAATGATAACTAAACATTCAAGCCTTCATATATAAACAATTGAAAATAACATATCACTTGACGCATAAGCAGAAATCGTTAAGAGATAAAAATACCATTGATAATAAGTCCTACTCATGAGCTTCAGCAATATAGATTTATCTTCTCATAATTCAATATCTACTAAGAGTACAAAAGTGCATTTCAGTAGTAGACATTAAACACAGATATAAATAAATTTCGTTCCATTCATTTATCAAAACCTCCTCAAGGGGGCAAAAGTGCATGTTCTGAAGAACTATTTTTGATAAATTTCTGGACCCTTCTCTAAATGCACGAGAGGGGTTTAAATACTACTAACTAAAGACTAAAAATAGTTATTGCAAAAATATAGGAGGAGGTTTAAATGACCATCCTCATCTAAAGCAAAAAATAAATCAAAATTAAATTGAAATTGTATCTAAAGATCAACTATGCATATGTTCTCTTAAGTCACAGGCATCCAGCATCGGATTCAGGAGTGTCAGTTGGCTGACCTCCAATTTTAATTGTCCTGTGAAGACGAAATTAACAAGCGTTGGCGCTATCTTTTCGGCGGAATTTGTAAGGCACTTCAGAGTCATACACTGACTGTGTGGTTTCACCAAATATTGCTAGTAAGTGTCCCATTTTAACTTAGTTAACTTTTTTATTGACTCTGCCCTTTCTTCAGCTTTCTGTTTCCAACTTGTTTGCAGTTGCTGTGTTTTTGGGAGAAATCCTGGAGCAGTTTCCGATATCAGGTTGGCTCTGTGCAGATTTTCATTGACACAGTCAATGATATTGGTTGCTGTTGTCGCTGCTTCTTTTGCTGCCTATTCTGCTTTTTTGATCTGTGCATCCCATTTATTAAACAACATTTCTTTGTGGGATTCATTGATCTTGGGCAACCCTTCTTTCTTGCCTTCCTCTGATTCCTGCCAATTCAAATAGTCATAAACTTTCTTATCAATTAAATCACAATCAAGTTGTAAATCTACAACTTGAGTTGTGATTTTGTCACTCATTTCGCAGTGAGAGTTCCATTGCGATATTCTTTGGCAAAGCGTTTCCTACTATTGCAAGAGTTGATCATTCAGGGCAAGGGCTTCTGTGACAAATTCTATGACTTTAGGATCATCTTTGTGCATTTCTAACGTGGCCTGTAATTGTTGTTCTTTTTCGGCCAGACTACTTTGATAACCCAACTGCATTTGCTGGAAGTCCTGTTGTAACTTTACCAATTTTTCTTCTGCTTCCCAGCTAACGCTAGCCTGCTATAACTGTTGCTACAAAAATAGGATTTTATCCTCTTTATCTTTAAGCAATAGTTGAACTTCAGATGCTTTGTCAATAGTAGTAGAAGCATAAGCTCCTGCGATTTGGGACAATCTAGTCAGATTCTCTATCGGATCAGTGGTAGGGTCTTGCCAAAGGACATCCAGCGGCTCTACTTTAGGTGAGAGCATGCTGTCTAGTTTTTGCTTCTTTCTGTCTTTTGACCATAGCTTTGTGTTTCGGACTTTAAAACACATCTAGAAGAGGGATTTCCTCTATCTTTAGCATGATTTCAGATGATGGAGCTATGGGAATGTGCTCAGTTTCTGGAGCATTGACAACTGTTTCAATCACCATTTATGTGATTGTCTGTGCTGGATTCCTTGGTGTCTCCACGTTTTTCTCCTCCATGTTGATCAATTCATTAAAGTTTTCCCATTCTTTCTCCAGCTCTGTTCTTAATGGCTTTGTTGGCTAGATGAGGGGAGCGGGAATTTCCACCTGTGTTGGCGAAAACACTTGCTGCTCAGGATTCTCCTTGGATTGGGCAGTATCCCTAACTGATCCTTCACTCTTATTGTGATCGCTCTCTGACCGTCTAGACCTTTCTGGCGATTCTCTTTCAGACTTAGATTTAGACTTGTCTTGCCCCAAGCTTCCACTCATACTAATGTTGGGAGTGGGTTCCCTTATTGGTTCTACGCGCAATTTGTCCAAGGGGAGATTTGTCAATCTCTGTTCTCTATAGAGTTTAAACTCTTGGAACTCTGCTGGGCCAAACTGGATTTGGGCCAGGTGTAAGATGTCTCTGAGTGTGCTCTTCTGCTGGAAAACGTCGTCAAAGAGATCATCTTCCTTAGTGAACACCTTCATTTTAACTACCATGGTAAAATTATTTATTACATCAAAGGGATCAAATTGTTTCCCTGGGAACTTAAGCAATCGTAGACTCAACATGTTGTCTACTCCCTTGAAAGCGTGACCTAGATCAAACAATGAAAAAGCCCCACAGACCATAGGGAATTGCGGCCAGATTGCCTTTTTTTTAACCTTAAGTTCTCTGCTCATTCCTCCAACCCCACAGGTTTGGTAGGCTATTTCCCGGGCCATCAATTTGTCAGGAACATACAAGGGAAGTACATGAGGAGAGGCAATGCTTCCGAATACTCTGATATAAGTGAAAAATTCTTCTCCAAACCATCTTCCCACAGGGAGAATATCAATTTCGGCTTCAGGAGAAAATCTTGGGGAATCTGTATTATACAACATCTTGTGAATGGGTAGCATAACTCCATGGCAAATTTTATAAAAATATGGGGTGAACTTAGAATCCCACAGTTCCTTATGGTAGACTTGAATGGGTAAAGGATTATGTACCATCCATTTCCAACCCATGAGAGGAAATTTAGAAACAAAACAGATAGCATCCATGACATAGGCAGCTAGAAAGAAGGGAGGATAAATCCTATGAGAATGACTCCTTTTAGTCCAATAGTTCCAAATAGCAGAGGCTAAGTTATCAAACAATATTTGGGCCCAGTCCATTATAGTGGCGTTGGTGGCTGCATCCAGTAGGGGTAGCCACTTGGATGAAAACTTATTGATATCAGGTTTTCCGAATAGCCTACATAACATTGCAGCAGCGAAACAATACGGAGAAGAGAGGGAACCAGTGTTGTACATACCATTTTTGTCCTTCTTTAACAGCTCTTCCTTTGCTGACCAACTTTTGGTGCATTCCGTCAAATCTTCGTTCTCCTTGGCGAATTTTTCCACGAACTGTTTGTTATAGCTAGCCTGCGGCTCTGGTAAATGATACATGCGTCTTAAATTCTGTGGGGTAAATGATCCTATAACTTCTTGGTTCCGCATCCTGAATTGCCTGTCTGTTATATCAGCATCGTCTATCACCCATTTGACCATATCTGTATAGGGAAGTATTTTTGGCCTTGCTGCGATACGGTGCAGGAATGAGCATGCAAGCTCTGTAAGTGATGCTTTGGATGACCCACGTCCATCTGTTGTAGCTGTAACTTCCATGACTCTCGGGTTTTCTTCCTCCAACAGACTATACATGCCTTCCCAAGTAGATATCCCTGCTTCTCTGGTACAGGTGGTGTCCGTGAATAATGGAGTCATCTTTGTTTTTTCAAATACCGGAGCTTTTCCTTTCTTCCCCATCACGTTCTGCGCACTGCTCTATGTATTGTTTTGCATACCGCTCCTGTAAGTTCACAAGTAGAGAACTAAGACACAATAAGAAAGATAACGAATGATGGTAAGTAATAAGGTGATGGGAAAGCTCTTAATTTCAAAATCACATCAAATATATCACCTTACGTGAAATAACCCTTTTGCTCAGATCTAAATCATTTCTCATAAATAACCATCAATAAACCACTAAGTTGACATTAATGCCCATAACTCGGTATCAGATGACGGGAAATATTTCATCGAACTGTGAGCCCTTTTGATCTGCGATAAAGCGATTTTGTGATTTGCTTTGCTGATCCGAATTGGATCCATGAAAATTATCAGAGTTCTATGACTATATCAAATCATGACAGACTTCAAAAACTTGTGAACAATGAGCTATCAGGAAAGACCTCTAGACAGTGGCAGTTTGTAGCCAGCACGGAACAACGAGGACCTCGGTCAAAGCGCGCTGACCGATGGCCCATGGAGACCGCGCAGTGGCGCAAACTAGCAATTGGGAAATCCAGATAAAAAAACGGAAGCCATTTCTGATGCGCGATTAGCGATCGTGCATCGCTGGGAAAAACCCCTCGAGAAGGAATAGCCCCGAGCGCTCGATCACAAGGAAAACCGGAAAACCGTGGGAAAAGTGTTAAACCGACAGGCGGGTCCCGCGCTCCAAAACCGACGGAATATCGGAGGCATTTCAGGCGGTAAGCGGGTTTGGCAGAGAATCGAGCGATGCCATTCACTGAATGACGCGTGTCCGTCGGATGAGAGAGAAAACCGCTCTCATCACGGGCTAACATTCGAGCAAGTCAACCGCGCGATAAAAGCGATGACCGTAGGATCTGGAGGCCCCAGATCTAACGGTGGAGATTGCACCCGATGGGAGACCGGATTTGACGGGGGAAAACAAGCTACGACGCATAAAGGTTTTGAGGTCTGATTTGACTGCTGACCTGGTGGATGAATCATTTCACAGAGTAACCGAAATAATGACCGTTCGAGGAAGAGCTAGCGCTCAGTTCATGAGAGGACAAGTGGCCACCTCCCTGTGAAACATTACACAGTGGCGATGACGCAGAGGCAGGGAATTCCAAGCGGACAGCAGCAGGCGATCCGAAGAGATAGAAGAGGAAGTGAACAGTCATGAGACAGATTGGCTTTAAGCCACGAACAGACAAAGAGTAGAAAACAGAAGAAGGAGACAGTGAGACAGAGGAGACAGAGCAGAGAGGAAGCAAGAAGTAGAGAACAGAGGAAGTCGAGCTGACCTGCAGAGCTAAGGCAGCATCGAGCAGACAGAACCAGGCTTGAGAGGTTCAAGCAATCCCTGTGAGGATATCTGTCGAGAACTGAGTACCAAATTGGACTCATCCCATTAAGACCAGTTGAGGTCGAGACTTAGTAAGGGTGAGTCTGTGCACTCTAGTGGCTTGGGGAATCTAAGAACCACCGTACTAAGCACCATTTCTTTTAGGAGACTCAAATTGAGCTCCTCATTGTAAAAAATCTGCTTAAAGACACAATAAAAAAGCCACCACTGAAAGCTGGACCAGAGACGTAGCCCAAGAGGATTGGGTGAACTCCTTATTAAATTGTTGTGTGCTTGCTGTGTTTCTCTTACTGTTTTCCAGTGTTTGTGTATTTTGCAATCTTATCGATCCGTTGCCTAAGATAACATAGACACACACCAGCACATGAGTCTGTAATACCTTCATTAATTTCCTGAGGTCACCTAGGGGTGATTTCAGATCAAGTGGTATTAGAGCTTTAGGCTGTTAAGGTTAGACAAGCTTGTGTTGGATTTAGTTGTTGAATGCTAACTAGATCAAAGCTCATATTAGGAAAAGGAGAGTTGGTTGAAACTAATCCTGAAATTGGGAGAGTCTATCCTCAGAAGACAATGTCAAAGGAAGGTTCTATGGGGCCAGACCCTCAATTCATAGATATTTTCCTAGCCATAAGGTCCATGGTAGAGGAAATGTATAAGGATTTTAGAAAACATAAGGATGAAGATTCATCAGGCTCCAAACAAGATAAAGGAGAAGAAGAGTCTCTCCTCCATGACCACTCCAAAGGCAAAGGGAAAGAAGAAAGCTTTCTCACACCTCCTAATAGCCCTGAACATAAAAAGAAGACATCTTTGATTAAACTAAATGTTAAATTTGATTTACCAATATATGATGGAGAGTTGAATGCAGAAAAGTTGGACAATTGGATTAGACAAATTAATGTTTATTGCAGAGTACAGGGTATTGATTCAGACAAGAGCAAGATTCAGCTAGTAAGCCTACGCCTTAGAGGCACTGCCTTAGTTTGGTGGGAAGGCAGGACTCAAGCTGACATGAAGAGACATGGTAAGACTCTTTCTGTCTGGAGTGAATTTGTTTCTGCAATCAAAAAGTAGTTCTATCCACTGGCCTACATGTAGCAAGCCATGATGAGCTGGCAAACTCTTCGACAATTGAAAGGGCAAAGTGTACAAGGTTACACCCAGGAATTTAGGAAGAGAGCATTGATCTTAGGAATCTCATTAGACTCACCTGAGACTCTGTTGAAGTACATCGGTGGTCTACACAGCTACATGAGGCACACTATCCTCATGTTTAATCCCACTAGTATAGATGAAGTATCTGTTCAAGCTACGCATCTAGAAGCTAGAGGAAAGAATGGAAACCCAGAAGTTGGGGGATCATCCCAACCCACTGCAAGTAAGAATAAAGAGAAAAGAAAACAGAAATGGAAAGCAAGGAAGGCCAACACTGCACAGAAGAGCAAGTCTTCATGCACTCACTGTAAGAAGGATGGGCATGATGATGAGCACTATTGGATTCTGCATCCAGAGCTGAGACCTAAGAAGTTTGAGGGCAAGAAGAAGAAGACTATTGCAGCTATTCAAAAATATTTGGGGTCGGACTCAGGAGATGAAACAACCATTGTAGCCACAGGTATAAAAGGTAAGAATTCTGAAGCATCTACTAGTAATTCTGCACAATCTACTATTGATGAAGAAAATGAGAGAAAAAGACATGAGCTTTTCCATATTCGAGTTATTTCCAAACATCAAAAGATTGATACTTTGTTTGATAGTGGCTCACAAGTAAATTTAATTTCTGAAGCAATTGTAAAGAAGTTGGGATTACAGACTACACCTCACAAGAAACCATACCCATTAAGATGGTTAAATGATAAAGAACAACTACAAGTGACTAGACAATGCAAACTCAAGTTTTATTTTGGGTCAGCATTTGTAGATGAGGTTGCATTAGATGGGTGTACAAAACTTACTGGGGTATACATCCGGCTGAAACAAAGACCTTTGAACAATCATTCTCCACACACAACAGATCATAAAACGGAAGCCATTTCTGATGCGTGATTAGCGATCACGCATCGCTGGGCAAAACCCCTCGAGAAGGAATAGCCCCAAGCGCTCGGTCACAAGGAAAACTGGAAAACCATGGGAAAAGCGCTAAACCGACAGGCGGGTCCCACGCTCCAAAACCGGCGGAATATCAGAGGCATTTCGGGCGGTAAGTGGGTTTGGCAGAGAACCGAGCGATGACATTCACTGAATGATGCGTGTCCGGCAGATGAGAGAGAAAACTGCTCTCATCGCGGGCTAACGTTCGAGCAAGTCAACTGCGCGATAAAAGTGATGACCGTAGGATCTGGAGGCCCCAGATCTAACGACGGAGATTGCACCCGATGGGAGACCGGATTTGACGAGGGAAAATAAGCTACGGCGCATAAAGGTTTTGAGGTCTGATTTGACCGCTGACCTGGCAGATGAATCATTTCACAGAGTAACCGAAATAACGACCGTTCGAGGAAGAGCTGGTGCTCAATTCATGAGAGGACAAGTGGCCACCTCCCTATGAAACGTTACACAGTGGCGATGATGTAGAGGCAGGGAATTCCAAGCGGATAGCAGCAGGCGATCCAAAGAGACGGAAGAGGAAGCGAACAGTCATGAGACAGATTGGCTTTAAGCCACGAACAGACAAAGAGCAGAAAACAGAAGAAGGAGATAGTGAGACAAAGGAGACAGAGCAGAGAGGAAGCAAGAAGCAGAGAACAGAGGAAGTCGAGCTGACCTGCAGAGCTAAGGCAGCATCGAGCAGACAGAACCAGGCTTGAGAGGTTCAAGCAATCCCTGTGAGGATATCTGTCGGGAACTGAGTACCAAATTGGACTCATCCCATTAAGACCAGTTGAGGTCGAGACTTAGTAAGGGGGAGTTTGTGCACTCTAGTGGCTTGGGGAATCCAAGAACCACCCTACTAAGCACCATCTATTTCAGGAGACTCAAATTGAGCTCCTCATTGTAAAAACTCTGCTTAAAGACACAATAAAAAAGCCACCACTGAAAGCTGGACCGGAGACATAGCCCAAGAGGATTGGGTGAACTCCTTATTAAATTGTTGTGTTTTTGCATTTTTCTTGTTGTGTTTCTCTTACTGTTTTCCAGTGTCTGTGTATTTTGCAATCTTATCAATCTGTTGCCTAAGATAACATAGACACACACCAGCACATGAGTTTGTAATACCTTCATTAATTTCCTGAGGTCACCTAGGGGTGATTTCAGATCATTCGCAATATCGCAGATCGCAATATCGCTAATCCTTTTTCATTAACAATCATTTGCTTCATTATGCGACTGCGAGATGCGATTTGCGAGATGCTTTATCGCATTTCGCAATATCGGGACGTTTTATCTTAGGTGGCGTTGCGATATATGAAATCTGCGATATGCGATGAATCTATGTGGCTCACTATCTTGCATCATCGCGTTTTCGCAATTCCAAAAGTTTCTTTATATATGATGCCCTCCGTTTCCCTTTTGCGATGCGATGTTCATCATTAAGAGAATGATTTTATTTGAGACTTTTCATAATACTTAAGACTTTACATTTGCGGATGTTTTTCCTAAGTTTATGATAGTGTGTTTTATTAAAAGGGAATTCTAAGTGCTAGTTTTTATTTTTTAGGAGGGTCCCCATTTATTTAGTGTTATTACTAATACTAAATAAAAAGGGGGGTTGTTGCTGACCACAACAATTGGCGATTCACTAGAAAGAACCAGTTATCTCTTATTATCTTTTGAATTTTCTAAAACTTCCAAAACATAATTTTTTTTTGGAAAATCAAACTTTGTTAAAGAAATATAAAGTGCATAATGCTCTTTGCCATTAACAATAGTTTGTTCCTTCCGTGCTAATTCTGATTATTTTCTTCCCAATGCTAATCATTGCATTTACATCAGCCACTAGTTGGTTTATAAGGATAAAAACAAAGACATCTCTCTAGATCAGTTTTAAGTATGCTCATTTGTCGTAGGTAGAGCCTCTGCTACCAGCAGGTGTTTATAGCCTCGACAGGGTTACCTGTTACCCAGCAATGATCCAGTATCCTACTTGGAGAAGTATACAATTTTCAAAGATAAATCCACATTCACACTTATTGCTTTCATTTTCTTTTAATTCTTAAAGAACAATGTCTTGGTTTGGTGGCCAAATTTTGACAATGTCATTCACTTGATTTATAACTTTACTAAACAAGCTGGCTCGTGATGAGACCCCTTGTCTTTTGATTGCAACAATCTTGAGTCATTTCCCTGTTTTGGTATGCAGATTGGCAATGTCAGCTAGTTATAATCTTTATGATCATGATAAGTCGGCTCTTGATGAGACCTCTTATTCTTTAAGTTTATAGTGCATAGGTGGATTACTCTTTGAAACTTGTAATTCCCTAAGTGGGGAGGAAGTCATTGGTTCCTTAAGAATAGCTCTGGACGACAATTATAGAGTTTTTTGAAGACAACTTTTCTACAGAGAACCTTCGTTTCGTTATTGATGCTTTTTATGACCGATATAAAACAAATTCCCACTAAAGGTTGTTTTTAATCAAAATTTGTAAGGTTGAAACTAGTAAAATTTTTAGGCTTGTAGCACTTGACTATATTTTTCAATAATAATGATTAATTTTCCAAATCAGTTCCATTTATACAAGTGAAAAAACAAAATTTACAAGAGACACTAATCTTTTTTGTGAAATCCAAAAGTAACCATTTACAACCTGTTTTATTATCAAAATAAAGCTATAAATAATAATTTACAAAAATAGAAGAGGTCATCTTTTATGGAAAGTATTTTTTAAGGATATGTCCATTAACAAGTAAAGATTCTTTTTTCCCTGCTAAATCTTGTAACATGAAAGTCAATGGACCTATGATTTCAACAATTTGGAATGGTCCAAGCCACATCCGTTGGAATTTAGAATGTTTGCCTTTTTCTTTGCGAGCCTTATCCCATTTCAATACTAAATCGTCAATTTGAAAATCCTTCCTAGATACCATATTTGAATCGAAAGAAGCCTTTATTAATGCTTGATGATGTGCATGGGTAATTTTGGCCTGTTCGCGTTGCTCTTCTAGCTTAAGAATCTGCGATTGTCTTAGTTGCAAAGATGAAGAAGGTGTTTCTTGAACTAAGGCTAAAGAAGGAATTGCTAGATGAGTTGGGAGAACTAATTCTTTCCCATAAACCAAATTAAAGGGAGAAGTGCCAATGGAAGCCTTTTGAGTTATTCGATCTACCCAAAGAGCATACATCAAAGATTTGTGCCAATTTCTATGATTCTGATCAATAGTTCGCTTAATGATTCTGATTAGGTTTTTATTTGTTGATTCAGCCAACCCATTCCCTTGTGGGTAATAATTGGCAGAATACTTAAGTTTAAAACCTCTTTTAAGTGCAAATTCAGTCATAGCATTGCCAGAAAAATATGATGCATTATCGAACATTAAAGCAGAAGGTAAGCCAAACCTGGTAATTATGAACTGATCTATGAAATCGATGATATGTTCAACATTAGCTGTCTTGAGAGGAACTGCTTCTACCCATTTAGTAAAATAATCTGTAGCTGTAAGGATGTACCTATGTTGTTTAGAAGAGTGAAGAACGATCTCACCTATTATATCCAATCCCCATTGCTCAAATGGTTGGTTTATATTAACTGGTTGCAATGGCAATGATGGTTTCTTCTGTCTTCCAGCAGCAGTTTGACAAACTTGACATTTCCTTACATAGCTATGTGCATCTTTAAATAGTGTAGGCCAATAGTATCCTGCGTGTAAAATTTTGTGTGTTGTTGCATCTCCTGCATAATGTCCACCTGCTGGTCCATCATGGAGTTCCTACAACACTTTTTCAGCTTCAGATTTCTCAAGACATCGAAGAAGAACAGAATCATAATTCATCCTAAAAATTACATCGTTTACAAGTTGATATTGCTTAGCTTTCAATCTTAGGGCTCTTTTCTTTGTATGATTCAGATTTGAAGGAGCATATCCATTTTTTAAATAAAACATGATATCAGCATATCTCGATTCAATATCGTTTAGGCTTACCTCATACATTTGTACCTCTTGAATGGGAGATGGCATTTCTAATATAAGCGATGCTCTAGCCAAATTCCACAAAAGCCTTGACCTTTTACAATATTTGCTGGCTTGATCTCAGCGTCATATTCTTGTAGGGCAGTGACCCAATTTGCTCTCTTTTCACCCACATCTTTCTGTACCAAGAGATTTCTTATTGCTGGAAACGACACTATTATCTTTGTATGGGTCTTAAGAAGAAAGGGTCTAAAGTGTTTGATTGCTTTGAAAACTGCATAAGCTTGTTTCTCAACATCAGAATAATTTAATTTAGCCCCTTGCAAATTTGAACTAAAGAAGGCAATTGGGGCTTCCGCTTTGTCTTGATTGGCTTGCGTGAGTATTGCAGCATATGACTTCTCAGAGGCAAATGTATACAAAATGAAAGGATCGAAAAAGTTTGAAGTTTCTAGGGATGGGGCATTAACAATCGCTTGCTTAATCAAATTGAATGCTTCATATTCTGCCTGACCCCATTTAAAGAGTGAATTTTTCTTGATCATTGCTTGTAATGGTGACACAATTCTTGAGAAGTCTGGGACAAATCTTTTCACAAAATTAATTTGACCAAGGAAGGATTGCATTGCTTTCTTATTATGTGGTAAGGATATTTCAGAAATTTCCTTAATCCTATCTGGATCAATATGGATTCCAGATTTAGACACTATAAATCCAAGAAGTTTTCCTTCACTTAATGCAAAAAAGGACTTTTTTGGATTAAGTGAAATCCCATACCTTTGACAACGTTGAAAGATCTGCTTTAAATCTCTGAGGTGATTACTACGTTTTTTAGAATATATCGTTATGTCATCCAAGTAAATCACCACTGATTTGTTTACTAATCCATTAAATGCAATATCCATGGCCCTTTGAATGTGGCGCCAGCGTTAATCGGCGCAAAAGGCATCTTTTGATATGCATATGTACCCCATTTGGTTCTGAATGTGGTTTTTAGCTGATCATCTGGATGGATTAAGACTTGGTTGTAGCCAGAGAAACCATCTAAAAAGGACATCAATTCTGATCCTGCAACTGCTTGTAATATTTGTTCCATAGGAGGTAGGGGAAAATTATCCTTTTGGCAGGCTTTGTTAAGATTTCGAAAGTCAATACAAATTTGAATGTCTTCGTTTTTCTTTCTGACTAGAACCAGATTAGAAACCCATCTAGAATGTGAACGGGAAAAATAATTTTGGCTTTCAACAATTTATTGAGCTCAGACTTAATCTGACTTTCCAGATTAGGATGGATCTTCCTCAGCTTTTGCTGGACTAGTCTTTCATTAGTTATCATCGGGATAGTATGCTAAATGATTGAAGTGTCATAAGTCTTAAGGTCATCATAATTCCAGGCAGAGACATTTTTATACTGCTTTAGGAGTCGAACAAAGGCTAATTTTTCCTCTAGGGCTAGACCAAGACCTAAGTTGATATTCTTCGGCTTAGTATCCGTTCCTAGATTTACTAATTCATATTTCAGAGTTGAGATCTGAATTTTTGAATTGGAAGACCCTTTGAATCTGTCTTTTAAATCATATAGGTCTTCTAACATGACTACAGATTTTGGTATGGCATTATTGGTGCTCTCTTGTTGTAACTGCTTGTCATGTTGGTCCTCGTCAATTACTGTAAGATCCTTCTGAAGTCAGGAAACTTACAATATCAGGATCATCGTTAAAAATTCTCCAGTTGGTAACACTATCAGGGATGGAGGACCTAAAGATCAATTCGATTGAGAATCTGTCTGGGCTATAGTCTTCTGAGGGAATGAGCTTGGAAGCTACATTAGCCAGGAGGTCAGCACTAGCATTTTGGAGTCTGGGAATGGATGAAATATTGAATGCTATAAAATGTTTAGTCAGATCTTGTACTAAAGATTGATAATGCTTTAAATGACTTGATAGACAATGTATAGTATTTCGTACCTGTTTAATAACAATCTCAGAATCTCCAAAGACTTGTAGATACTTGATGTCCATTCCGATTGCCTTGTACAACCCTTGCACTAAAGCTTCGTATTCTGCAGTGTTGTTTGTACAATTGAACTCGAGTCTACAAGTTAGCATGGTTTTATTCCCTTCTAGACTAATTAATACACATCCTGCTCCTGCTCCATCATTAGACTTAGAACCATCAAAAAATAATTTCCAAAACAAAGAGTCATTTACAGGACTATCTACAAAATTAACGCATTTAGAACTGTCAATTTGAAAAAAGTTTTCTACTTGAGACAAAATAGAATGTTCTAAATAAGGCGAAGCATGAGCATTAAAATTTCCTAAGAAAGAGTCAACAGAATAGTTCCAAATTATATTGTTGTTGTACGCTATAAGTTCATTTTCTCCTTCCAGTTCCATCACTATGTATTTTTGATGTCTTTCTCGCTCAACCTTTATCTGATTTGGTTTACCATTGTAAGGGAGCCACATATGTGACCAGTCGGTCGCAAAGTATCCATGAAGCTTTTCAGACCAATCCCTGCTAAGAATTAAACCATAAAATTCAGGAATGTCTGCAACTAAAATATCAATGACTTGACATATCTTTGGATTCGATGAGAGCCTTATGGTCACTTGATTTAGTTCAAAAATTACTTCAACTTGCGACCGTCCAGCTGAACTATGTGTATCGCAGATTTTTGAGGTTGGACGTTTAAATTTGCACAAATTGTTTTAGGCAAAATATTAGATGAGGCACCTGAATCTACTAAACAATTATGCAAAATTTTATTGAAAATTTCAAAAGTAAGGAGGAATGGAGGAGTATGGGATTTTGACCTACCTCCAATTAAAGCAATATCATTTGGGTCAACTTTATTTGCCCTACTAGTTGGAGGTCTTCCCATTTCATGAGAAGCTTGGGAGATTACAGCAGCAGGAAGAGGTGCAACGGGTATTGCATGCAGCTCCTTCAAAAGTAATTTCTGTTGATGCTTTAATTTGCTCAGTCCATGAAGAGTAATGTTGCCCTAGTCTTCTTCATGTCTTCAACAATATTATACTCCATCTCATCGGAAACGATCAATGTTTTAGATGGAGTTGATGACTCGGATTGGACTGGGTTTGTTTGAGTCACTTTTAGTGATGATTTCTTACCTGTGACTTTATCCTTGGAAACCGAGCTTGAGTTCTTATGTTTAGAACTGGGTTGTAGAGGATCGAGTTGATTTCTACTTCTGGTACTGACTGGTGATGCCTCTTGATCCTCTTCGTTTGGAAGAATGAAGTCCCACATTCCCTGTAGTTCTACAACCTCATCTTCATCAATAGGTTCTTCATTGGAAACTTCTTCTTCTCCTTCAGATTCTGCATTTGTTATAGCATTGGGAGGCTTTGGATCAGTTGAAGGGTTTTTCCTATAAGGCTTGTAGGGTTTCTTAGAAGAAGTCTCTGCTACTTGTCTTTTAATGTCAACCATTTCGTTAGACATGGTTTTTAAAACTTTCTGTAATCCTTCCAAATCAAATGGGTCCTTTAATTTCTTTTTCTTAGGATCATCTCTAAAAGCAACCTTCTTAGATTTTCTTTCATCAATAGCATTTTTCTTTTCTAAAGCTAAGATACGTTTTTCTACCGCTAATGCTTCCTTCATGTTTTCGGCCAATGTTGGCTTGGCAGCCCTATCAACAAAGATTGCTATATTCGATGGTAAAGCAGATATGTACCATTCACTTGGAAGCGGTAGGGATTTTATTCAAGAGTTTGTTGAAACACGAGTTGAAATCTTTGATAGGTTCTCTCGATTCGGTCTTAAGATTTGATATATCATTGATCAATGTTGCCGTAGACCTATCATCGCCGAACTTTGTCAAGAATTGCTCTTGGAAAATGTTCCAACTAGTAATGGATCCTGATGGTAATGAAAAATACTAGGACCCAGCTGCTCCTTGTAAAGTATATGGAAAAAGTCTAACAACAACGTCTTCATTTGTAACTTCATTTAAATTTATTGATAACATAAAGTTATTTATGTGTTCTTCTGCTAGCATGCTTGTTTCAGGATTAAACTTGGGCAACCATTTCTCAGGATGGGCCGGTAATTGACTCAAGGGCGCAAGCATTGAGACTGCCCCTAGATTGTTCCATGGGTTTTGAGCCATCGTTGAACTACTAACAGAGGAAAGCGCAGATGAAGTTCCTTGTGGTGGGGACAAAGATGTCGAAGTTCCAGTACTGTGTTGAACAACGATATGAAGTGGAGGAGTGGATGGTTGACTTTGCAATGGAGAAGATGGAATGGATGATGATGATGATGAAAGAGTCTCACTATCAGACCACTGAGGTGTCTTCCTTGCTCTTTATCTTTTAGGCAGAGGTAATTTGGTTGGTTCAATACCAAGCTTTTCGCTTTATAATCTGGTAAGAGGATGAGAAGGATTATATTGAAAATTCACACTACCTTGAGATAATTCATATTTCTACGGTGATATGGAAAATCCTTGAAGTTTATGGATCAAAGACTGAACTTCAAGGGGTTCGATAGTAGATTTATCTGAAATGTTTGGGTTTGCGGTAGTAGTTGTTGTTTTCTCAACTTCTCACTTAAAGGTTAAAGACTCAGAATGCGATGGAGAAGTCAGGGGAGATGTTGAGGGCGATTTACTCTCAGAATGGGTTTTGGATTTAGATTTACTAGCCATTCACAGTTCGGGCCCTCCTTCTAGCGCCAAATATGTTGAAGCCCCAAAAATCGGGTCTACAACAAGGGGGATAACCACCTGGTCCGGACCTTGAAAGCAGCTCCTTTTCCATTTGGGATAGTAGCTCCGACTGGGGATAATGGGACCAGTTTCCCAATTTGTTTGTGATGATGCTAAGGGATGATGTTTTCCTTCCTAAAAGTTTCTAAAAAGAATACTTTTAATCTAAATCTAATCTAACACATGCAATTTTATTCTAATGAATGGAAACATCTAATTCTAAGAAACTATCCCAGGATTAACTCTTCACTTATGCAATCTAAAATAGTTTCTAACAACAATCGGTAATAAAAATTATTCAATTGCTATGAGAAAAGAATCCATTAAAAGTAAATTGTTTTGTATAATAAATTAGCCGAAACAATTATGATAAGCATATCGCATAATAAGTTATTCATACACTCAGCATAAAAGAATAGTTACCACCATACAAAAGTGTTAAATGATAACTGAACATTCAGGCCTTCATATATAAACAACTGAAAATAACATATCACTTGATGCATAAGCAGAAATCATTAAGAGATAAAAGTACCATTGATAATAAGTCCTACTCATGAGCTTCAGCAATATAGATTTATCTTCTCATAATTCAATATCTACTAAGAGTACAGAAGTGCATTTCAGTAGCAAACATTAAACACAGATATAAATAAATCTCATTCCATTCATTTATCAAAACCTCCTCAGGGGGGTAAAAGTGCATGTTCTGAAGAACTGTTTTTGATAAATTTTTGGACCCTTCTCTAAATGCATGAGAGGGGTTTAAATACTACTAACTAAAGACTAAAAATAGTTATTACAAAAATATAGGAGGAGGTTTAAATGACCATCCTCATCTAAAGCAAAAAATAAATCAAAATTAAACTGAAATTGTATCTAAAGATCAACTATGCATCTGTTCTCTTAAGTCGCAGGCATCCAACATCGGCTTCAGGAGTGTCAGTTGGCCGACCTCCGATTTTAATTGTCCTGCGAAGATGGAATCAACAAGCGCTGGCACTATCTTTTCGGCGGAATTTGTAAGGCACTTCAGAGTCATACACTGACTGTGTGGTTTCACCAAATATTGCCAGTAAGTGTCCCATTTTAACTTAGTTAACTTTTTGATTGACTCTGCCCTTTCTTCAGCTTTCTGTTTCCAACTTGTTTGCAGTTGCTGCATTTTTGGGAGAAATCCTGGAGCGGTTTCCGATATCAGGTTGGCTCTGTGCAGATTTTCATTGACACAGTCAATGATATTACTTGCTGCTTCTTCCACTGCCTGTTCTTCTTTTTTGATCTGTGCATCCCATTTATTAAACAACATTTCTTTGTGGGATTCATTGATCTTGAGAAACCCTGCTTTCTTGCCTTCCTCTGATTCCTGCCAATTCAAATAGTCAAAAACTTTCTTATCAATTAAATCATAATCAAGTCGCAAATCTACGGCTTGACTTGTGATTTTGTCACTCATTTCACAGTGAGAGTTCCATTGCGATATTCTTTGGCAAAGCGTTTCCTGTTGTTGCAAGAGTTGATCATTCAGGGCAAGGGCTTCTGTGACAAATTCTACGACTTTAGGATCATCTTTATGCATTTCTAACGTGGCCTGTAATTGTTGTTCTTTTTCGGCCAGACTACTTTGATAACCCAGCTGCATTTGCTGGAAGTCCTGTTGTAACTTTACCAATTTTTCTTCTGCTTCTCGGCTAATGCTGGCCTGCTGTAACTGTTGCTGCAAAAATAGGATTTTATCCTCTTTATCTTTAAGAAATAGTTGAACTTCGGATGCTTTGTCAATAGTAGCAGAAGCATAAGCTCCTGTGATTTGGGACAATCTAGTCAGATTCTCTGTCCGATCAGTGGTAGGGTCTTGCCAAAGGACATCCAGCGGCTCTGCTTCAGGTGAGAGCATGTTGTCTAGTTTTCGCTTCTTTCTCTATCTTCTGACCACAACTTTGTGCTGCGGATTGTAAAACACATCTAGAAGAGGGATTTCCTCTATCTTTAGCACGATTTCAGATGATGGAGCTATGGGAATGTGCTCAGTTTCTGGAGCATTGACAATTGTTTCAATCACCATTTCTGTGATTGTCTGTGCTGGATTCCTTGGTGTCTCCACGTTTTGCTCCTCTGTGTTGATCAATTCATTAAATTTTTCCCATTCTTTCTCCAGCTTTGTTCTTAATGGCTTTGTTGGCTGGATGAGGGGAGCGGGAATTTCCACCTGTGTTGGTGACAACACTTGCTGCTCAGGATTCTCCTTGGATTGGGCAGTATCCCTGACTGATCCTTCACTCTTATTGTGATCGCTCTCTGACCGTCTAGACCTTTCTGGCGATTCTCTTTCAGACTTAGATTTAGACTTGTCTTGCCTCGAGCTTCCACTCATACTAATGCTGGGAGTGGGTTCCCTTATTGGTTCTACGTGCAATTTGTCCAAGGGGAGATTTGCCAATCTCCGTTCTCTGTAGAGTTTAAACTCTTGGAACTCTGCTGGGCCAAACTGGATTTGGGCCAGGTGTAAGATGTCTCTGAGTGTGCTCTTCTGCTGGAAAACGTCGTCGAAGAGATCATCTTCCTTAGTGAACACCTTTATTTTAACTGCCGTGGTAAAATTATTTATTACATCAAAGGGATCAAACTGTCTCCTTGGGAACTTAAGCAATCGTAGACTCAACATGTTGTCTACTTCCTTGAAAGTGTGACCTAGATCAAACAATGCAAAAGCCCCACAGACCACAGGGAATTGCGGCCAGATTGCCTTTTTCTTGTCCTTAAGTTCTCTACTCATTCCTCCAACCCCACAGGTTTGGTAGGCTATTTCCCGAGCCATCAATTTGTCAAGAACATACATGGGAAGTACATGAGGAGAGGCAATGCTTCCGAATACTCTGATATAAGTGAAAAATTCTTCTCCGAACCATCTTCCCACAGGGAGAATATCAATTTCGGCTTCAGGAGAAAATATTGGGGAATTTGTATTATACAACATCTTGTGAATGGGTAGCATAACTCCATGGCAAATTTTATAAAAATATGGGGTGAACATAGAATCCCACAGTTCCTTATGGTAGACTTGAATGGGTAAGGGATTCTATACCATCCATTTCCAACCCATGAGAGGAAATTTAGAAACAAAACAGATAGCATCCATGACATAGGCAGCTAGAAAGAAGGGAGGATAAATCCTATGAGAATGACTCCTTTTAGTCCGATAGTTCCAAATAGCAGAGGCTAAGTTATCAGACAATATTTGGGCCCAGTCTATTATAGTGTTGTTGGTGGCCGCATCCAGTAGGGGTAGCCACTAGAATGAAAACTTATTTATATCAAGTTTTTCGAATAACCTACATAACATTGCAGCAGTGAAACAATATGGAGAAGAGAGGGAACCAGTGCTGCACATACCATTTTTGTCCTTCTTTAACGACTCTTCCTTTTCTAGCCAGCTTTTGGTGCATTCCACTAAATCTTCATTCTCCTTGGCGAATTTTTCCATGAAATGTTTGTTATAGCTAGCCTACAACTGTGGTAAATGATACATGCGTCTTAAATTCTGTGGGGTAAATGATCCTATAACTTCTTGGTTCTACATCCTGAATTACCTGTCCGTTATATCAGCATCGTCTATCACCCATTTGACCATATCTGTATAGGGAAGTATTTTTGGCCTTGCTGCGATACGGTGCAGGAATGAGCATGCAAGCTCTATAAGTGATGCTTCGGATGACCCGCGTCCATCTTCCGTAGCTGTAACTTCCATGACTCTCAGGTTTTCTTCCTCCAACAGACTATACATGCCTTCCCAAGTAGATATCCCTGCTTCTCTGGTATAGGTGGTGTCCGTGAATAATGGAGTCATCTCTGTTTTTTCAGATACCGGAGCTTTTCCTTTCTTCCCCATCACGTTTTGCACACTACTCTGTGTATTGTTCTGCGTACCGCTCCTGTAAGTTCACAAGTAGAGAACTAAGACTGTCAATAAGAAAGATAACGAATGATGGTAAGTAATAAGGTGACGAGAAAGCTCTTAATTTCAAAATCACATCAAATATATCACCTTACGTGAAATAACCCTTTTGCTCAGATCTAAATCATTTCTCATAAATAACCATCAATAAACCACTAAGTTGACATTAATGCCCATAACTCGGTATCAGATGATGGGAAATATTTCATCGAACTGTGAGCCCTTTTGATCTGAGATAAAGCGATTCGCAATATCACTAATCCTTTTTCATTAACAATCATTTGCTTCATTATGTGACTGCGAGATGCGATTTGCGAGATGCTTTATCGCATTTCGCAATATCGGGACGTTTTATCTTAGGTGGCGCTGCGATATATGAGATCTGCGATATGCGATGAATTTGTGTGGCTTGCGATCTCGCATCATCGCGTTTTCGCAATTCTGAAAGTTTCTTTATATATGATGCCCTCCGTTTCCCTTTTGTGATGCGATGTTCATCATTAAGAGAATGATTTTATTTGAGACTTTTCATAATACTTAAGTCTTTACGTTTGCAGATGTTTTTCCTAAGTTTATGATAGTGTGTTTTATTAAAAGGGAATTCTAAGTGCTAGTTTTTATTTTTTAGGAGGGTCCCCATTTATTTAGTGTTATTACTAATACTAAATAAAAAGGGGGGTTGTTGTTGGCCACAACACCACCTAAGAAAAAAGTAAGAAATTAATAAAATAATACCATGTAGCAATTTTTTAATATATCATTTTTATTATTTTACTTTTATCAAAATTACCCAAATAAATGTCACGTTTATATATATATATATATATATATATATATATATATTAACACAAGATTTAATAAATTTTAAATTAAAAAGTAACTTTAAAATTTAAATTTAAATTGCCCAAATAAATATCACTTTTATTAAAAATAGTCATCTATATGTATATTTTATCTTCAAATTATTTTTGGTAACACAAGATTTAAAAAAAAAAATTGAAAAAGTAAATTTATATTTAAATTAAAATTACCTAAATAAATGCATTTTTATCAATATATATATATATATATATATAGAGAGAGAGAGAGAGAGAGAGAGATATTAACACAAGATTTAATAAAATTTAAATTTAAAAAGTAAATTTAAATTTAAGATTTTATATTTAAATGTATTTATTTAACACCCCATGATTTATGTTTAATTAAAAACACACTCAACCCATGATTTACCCTTCATTAAAAATATTCTCGATATTCTAACTTTTATAGATTAGGATATTAATTTTATTTTTAATATTTAATATAGTTTTGAGTCACTTGGGCACCATACATGTTTAAAGTAGGTAAATTATATTATTAAAAAAATCATTAGTGCCTAGTCACACCTGTATCTCTTTTAAATTTTAAAGGATTTTGATTGACATATAAGTTATGACATGGAAATTCAATATTAACTTTTTAAAATCAAATTTTCTCTAATTGGCATATCCTTTACAATGAAAAGTGAAAATATAATAAATTTTTAATTTAAATTAATTTGTTTTCCTTTATATAAATTTGTTATTATAAAACTATTTTATTTAATATAGACATTAAAATATTTTATTTATGGCTAATAATAATATTTTTTTTTGTTATTAGTATGTATATATATATATATATATATATATTGTAAGCTAACATGGTACTATTCGTATTAATTCGAATTAAAGCCTGTACAGACATACAGTGGCCTCAACCCGCCCCAAAGGGAAACCAGGTCTGTTGGCCACCTTAAGTTTTTCATTGCCATCCAGAAACAAAATTTACTGAGTCTACTTGTCCAGGCTAAATATACTACACATTCAAAGAGACTATCACTGTTTCCTATCTGCATTATAAAATATAACAAAAGGAGAGTAGGCTCTCAGCTTCCTAACTAAGGAGATGATTTACATAACTTTGAAAAATCAATCTGCCATGACG
This sequence comes from Pinus tabuliformis, assembly GCA_031772625.1. Classification (NCBI taxonomy): domain Eukaryota; kingdom Viridiplantae; phylum Streptophyta; class Pinopsida; order Pinales; family Pinaceae; genus Pinus; species Pinus tabuliformis. The sequence continues at coordinate 506,967,827 of CM062816.1, read as the reverse complement.
CCCGACTAGTAATCTTCCTCCTTTGCTCCAGGAATAAGCTTCTTTAGCTGTTGCTGTATCTCATCAAGCATACTATCCTGCATAAGAAGGGTTATCTGGAGGTTGTTCATCTCTTTCTTTAAATTTGGGATGCCTTGGGCCAATTCTGCCATCTCCATAGCTACCTGTTCCATAGCTTTTGCTAGCAACCTCTTCATTACCCAATACACATGGAGAGCCTGCTTGTACAGGGACATGCGTCCTCTGGTGTTTCCTGGGTCTGGCAGCAGATACTCCCAGTCTTCCATTTCGGTCTCCGACTGTTCCTGAGTAGCCTCCTCCTCCAACTGCTGGATTATCTTCCTAATATCCACATTCGTTTCTTCACTATACGCCCTCTCCGCATACTGGACCTGTCGCTTCAATGTCTTCCTGCCTCGTCTTTTTCCTGCCGGTGGAGGGAAGCTCCACTCCTGGTTTCCAGCCTGACATCCTCTCCCTTTGCCTCTACGGCCCCTTCCACGTCCTGCGCCAGCTTTGTTGCCCTCCTTTACCTTACTTCCTTGACCAGTTATGCCTGAGGGGGTTCCACGGCAGCCTTCCTCTCCTCTCCCTCTGGTTTTCTTTTCTCGAATTCTTGCCTCTTCTGGTTGCATGTCCTCCGAAGGTCTCCCTTCCCCCTTCCGCTTCTCCTTTTCTGCATTTGACTGCCCTGTTCTGGGTTGTGCGCCTCCTCCATGCCCACCTGGTTTTGTTCCTTTTCTTCCCAGGAGTCTACTGAATTTCCTTCAGTCCCCGTAGGACTTCCTCCCCTGCTCTTAACAGTCACAACCTTCCTCATTCTTCTCTCTGCTATCTTACACTTAGTTTTTCTAGGGACGGGAGGTCGACCCCGCTGCTGTCTCCTCTCTGCTTTATCTCTTGCTCTAGTTTCCACCTTCTTACCCTTGTCCCCGCTCTCACCAAGGGCATTAACTGCATACCTATCCTTATGCCTCCACCCGTATCCAATTCCTCTCTCTTTCCGCCCTTTCTTGTGCTGTTGCACCGCCTCCCTCTGTCACCTGCATTTTCCATAATCACCCACTCCTCCTCGGCTTTCCTTTGTGCAAGCTGACCCTTGTCCCATCACTGGAGCACCGTCACTTGCACCACCTCTGGCCTTCATAGTTCCCTCTCCGCTGCTCTTTACAATTATGCCCAGTCTGTCAACCGTCCTGTCCATCTGCAATGATCTCCGTGTGCAAGGTAGCTTATCATAGTCCCTCCTTGTCATCACATTAATCACCCTCTTCGCCGCCTTTTTCACCCCGATCGGGGGTGTTATTAGTATAGTTTTATTTTACTTATTACATGCCAATTAAACATAGATTGAACTACATATCATATAATATCAATTACATTATTTTTACAAGGTATTTTATGGCATTTTTCAACTCCATATTAAGTAGTGAAAGAATTACATATATTTTTTTTTTGTTTAGTTTGAATTGTTCTTCTCTATATAAAGTGGATGTCAATTTAAGGTGGAAATTAAAGTATTTTATTTATGGTCGGCATTGATATTTTTTTGTTATTACTATTTTTTTAATTTGTTATTTTTAGATCAACATCTACCCGATACTGAGCTATAAAGCGCCTCTTGGGGCAACAATTATATTATTTTTACTTGACATTTGTCAACTCCATATTAAGTAGGGCATTTGTCAACTTCGTATTAAGTAGTGAAAGAATTACATATCTCTTTAATATTAAAAATAATATTTATGTTTTTTGTTTAATTTTAACCTGCATAGATCCAACTCTATATCTACAAAGTGTCGAGAGGGATCAAATCTCTCAAGATGCAAACATTTTTTTGAGTGAAAATATTTTCACCACAAGAGATTTGATTTATCTTGGCTCTTTGTAAATTCAAAATTAAGATGGATTTATAATGGTTTTGAGCAACACAATAATAAAATGTTTTAACTATAAGAAAAAATTTATTTTCATTTTTTTATATAACATATACTTAGCTGACATTAAAATATTTTATTTATGGTTCACATTCTCCACGCACATAACTATTTTTTATATATATATATCCACCAATACTCCATAATAATAATAATAATTTTTACTCTTATTTACTAACTTTTACTCTTAATGCATTTAAAAGCTAGCATTTGTGTATTTACTTATTGTTTATTAATATTTGAATTCTTTCTAAACGTTGGATCTAGAACTTAATCATGGACATACATTGATATTATGCTTAATGTTGTTAGGCCACATTATATTTAACACAATTAAAATTCTTGGCCTAAGCCAAAGCCTAACCAAGTACCCTTGATGGTTTAGGTGTAAGTTATAATGTTTTCAATGATTGATTATCCCACCACGTAGTGTCCCTTATAAGCTTCTCGACAATCCAGTTTTCGCACATGAGAGGGTCCTTATGTTTGATGTTATTGTTGCTAAGTGGCATGGTTTCCACTGTCTATATTTAGGGTTATGATCAAACAATTCTTGTTGCTTGCTGGGAAGTTAGGGTAACTAACTCCATTTCCCGCACCACATTGTTGGCTCATTTTCTACCTGGATGGGTTTGGTGAGGGCTCTACTACCCTGCTGCAAACCCTAATCGATATCGTTTCAGAATTATCCTTGCAACTATTACTTTCTTACTCTAGTGAGTACCTTTTTTATGGTGAATCGTTATCGGCTTCCAGCTTTGTTTTAACTCACTGCAAGATACTTATATTCTGTTTTCTCCCTTTGTTGAGTTCTTTGTTCGCAAGTATAATACAATAGTTTTGGAGATTATTTGGATTTCAGTCGTGGGGTTCAAACCATTTTCATCCAACATGCTAGGTAATTTTAGTCAGTCTCCTTCTTTTTTTCTTGAGGATTCCTTTCAGAGTCACTACAATTATCATCTTGTTGCTAATATTCTCAACCTTGTCTAGGGAGAAGTCTACCCACAAGCACGAGGGCATCACTGGGGGAGAAATACCATACCATGTGCATTCATTTTGGGGGATATATATTGAGGAAAAAATGACATAATATCTTGAGCATATAATAGGGGGTAAAGGATTTTGATATTGGCAGGGATAAAAAATGGATACCTACAATATCTAGTGAAAGCAGGGGTTTTTTAAATTGGGAAGATGTATTGGGTTCGTATTGGTAGGGGGTTCAAGAATGTTATTTTTAGAGGTATTTTAATATGTAGTCAAATTAAGGGTATTGTTTAGTATGTCATGAACACACGTGATATGTCAAAGGTTCATTGAGTGAAAAACTTGTGCCCACAAGTAAAGAAAAATCCCAAGGTATTTATTCTTCTTTACAATTTTCTTTGCTTATTACGGTTTTGCATTCAATGAATTTGTGCCATTTTTAATTTCAGTCCTGCTCTTGTTGGTTGCAAGTGAGAACTTGGTTACTCTTCCAGAGAAATGAAGCTTACACTTTCGGGTTGGGTTTTTGCTTCCCTAAACAAGTTCTTATTCTTGGCTCTTCCTTTACAGGTTCTCTGTCGGTTTCCTCCATGGCCCGACTATAGGGTTTTTTTGAAAGGGTCGCATGGTATTAAGCCGTATGGATTTTATTAATGGCTTAGTTTGGGTTTCCCGTTCTATAAATTTTGTTTCCTTCAAATTTCCTGGCTCGCAGCTTTATCCCGAGTTTAAAACAATTGTACAATTTTTAATTTTTTTCCTAAGAAATAGGGGTTTCACCATAATTTAAGTATTGTACAAATATATTGTTTGTGCAATTTCTCTTTTTAAGAGTCTCTAAAATTGATACCATGTTCTTAGGGTTTATTACCTTGTTAGGGTTATTCGTATATTTATGTTGTAAACACTTATGGCTTATGATTGTCTACAAATGTTTCTAAGATTATGAACATATTTTTCCTTCACGACCCGGTGTTAATTTTTTTTTTCTCTTTTCTCTTTTATAATAGTGGTTAAATCTTATTCTGTTCCTTTCTAATTGATATTAAAGTTCAATGTTAGAATAAGCATAGTTATAATGCTAGACTGAATCCTTCTGCAACTGGTTATCATGCAAATTAATCCCTTTTATAGGGTTCGTACATGGAATACAAATGGCTGATTATTTTATACTGGTGTGCATTGAAATTTGAATGGACTACACAGGCCTATGGTAGAATTTAAATTGACAGGTCAATTTCAAAATTGTTCCAGGTTGTTGTTTCTCGTCGATTGGGCTAGGGACTAAACTAATCCACATGCATTTTTGGTTTTAAGGATTATTTATTCACCACTTGCTCTTATCAGTCTATTTGTACAATGAACTTTATAGTAGGTTTTTGATGTTGATCATTCACATATGGTATTGGAAATGCGGTGAGATTTCCCTTAACTAATTGCGCTTATAGGATATTGTGTTCGAGTTTTTTTTTATGTTTTAATAAAAATGTATTTTATAGTTACTACTACTATTTACTCACAATTTTATTTCTGAAGCAAAAGTTTACACTTCCCAGTTGAAATTATGTTCATACATTATTATTGTGTTTATTTTTTTACAACTTTGTTCAGTACCCAATATCATTATTATTAGTCCAAGGTTTGGGCAGGACCTGGTTCTTTCGGGACTTGCCTATACCCACTGGATGTAGTTACATGTACAATACAAAACAAGGATTGTTTTGGATGACAACCTGTTGGTTTTCCCCTAGGACTAACCTTAGTTCCCCACAATTATATATTCAAATTATTTCTAGAAAAAAATCATTCTTTCTACCAATTACTACTAATTCCATTCTTATATAGGAACTTATAGTAACTCTCAACATACACACAGTACTAGTCTTAATATTTTTTATAGAAACATCTTACAACTTCAGTACAAGAACAATACCATTCCCAAACATTTTTTATCTGCATATTACAACTACCAAATTGAATTCATCTCATAGAATTTTTAGTAGTAAAACAAGTTATGGAATTTATGAATACTTATCTATTAGTTAAAACAACCAGGGAATTTACAAAGGAGAAATACCACTCCTCCCAACCAATAAGAGTGGTAACCATTACCAATTCTCCCCCTGAGATTTTTCACTTCTAGAACAATAGATTGACAATGATCAAGCAGGGTCTTTCCACAGGCATCAAGACTCTACAAGTCTAGCCTAGGAACTCACAGTCTCACAAGTTTGTCTTAGGGTTTCAACTAGCCAACAACCAACCCAAGAACACCCTAACTAGCAACATCTTGCCTTACCTTAACAATGTCCTATTCAAGGTACATGTTTTCTCTTATTCCTCCTTAGATGCCTCAAGTCTTCTCTCATACCCTCCTTCGCTTATTTTCCCATGGAGATGTTTATCTCTAGGGAAGGGGAGTAATTGTCTTATAAATGTATGGTAAGTGAAAAAATTTATTTAGGGTCTTCTCCCGTAAATTCCATGGCTTCCTTAACCATATTTTAAACTTAAAATTAAAACAACTTTAAACATTTTAAGTTTTCCAATAGGCTTCCACTTAGCCCATAGTTTATCAACTTACTGTAGTAAAAGAAAAAAAAAAAAATATTTACAACAACTGAGGGGTATTACATTCCCCCCCGAGCAAAACATCATCCCCAGTGTTACTCTTTCCCTTGGAATAGGCTAGGATACACTTATCACATAAAGATTTCATCATCTCAGGTGGCCTCTTTCAGGCTAAAGTTCCTCCACTGCACTTTAACCTAGGTGATAGCTCACCTTTGTAACATTATTTCTCTCCGATCAATAAAATGTAGAGGCTCTTCTAACAGTTTTCCGTCTGGTTTGACCTTTATTCCATAATCATAAAAATTGTCATTAGTTATATCGATCATCAAACAAAAGACACACACACACACACACATATATAAAAACTTTTAATGTTAAATTTTACCTTCACATCCTGCCAATTAATGATATGTCTAGGATCATATACATATTTCTTTAACAACGAAACGTGAAACACACTATGGACTCGTATGTGACTAGGAAGTGCTAGTTGGTACACTACAAACCTGATTATTTCCAATATTTGGAAAGGGCCACAAAAATGGTGAGCTAGTTTTGCACAACTACCCCACCTCAAGGTGTTCCTTTTGGGTTCCACCCTCACATATACATGATCTCCTGCTCAAAATTCTCTATAAGTCCTCTTTTTGTCTACATAAAAATTTTACCTGTCTTGAGTAGCCTTTAAGTTCTATCGAACTTTTCTCACAGTCTGTCCCATCTCGGCTAACATATTAGGTCCTAGTATCAGTTTATCTTCAGGACTGCTCCAATTGATAGGTGTCTTGCACTTCCTTCTGTATAGTACTTCAAATGGACTCATCTTTAATGAGGCACAATAACTATTATTATATGAAAATTCCACCAGGTGGAGATAATCTTCCCACTTGCTTGGTTGTTGCATAACATATCTTCCAATCCCTAGCTCACTCGTTCGATTTGCCTGTCTGTTTGCAAATGGTATGCGGTACTGAATTGGACTTGGGTACCTAATTCAATAAAAATATCCTTCCAAAATGCAGAAGTGAACTTCACGTCTCTATCAAAAATCGCCACTTTAGGTATACCATGTAACCAATCGATTTCTTTCATGAATATATCTGCAATTTGGACAGTCTTATAAGTAGACTACACATGTATGAAGTGTGCAAATTTACTTAGTTTGTCCACCACAACCATAATCAAATCATTTTTCTTCTTTGATCTAGGTAAAACTATGGTGAAGTCTAATGTAATAGTTTCCCATTTCCACTCAGGAATGGGTAACATGTGGAGGAGATCAACTAGGTGTTGGTGCTCAACTTTAACTTGCTAAAACTCCAAACATATGGCCCAATAATATGCAATGTCTTTTCTCATACCAAGTCGAAAATATTTTTTCTTTACGATAGAAAATAAATTTTGATATCTAGGATGAGTAGAATAGGGGATCTTATGAAATTCATCCAGAATCAATTGTCTAACATCCTATTGATTAGGAACATATATTATTTCCCTATAGATCAATAAATTATCTTTATTAATACCATATTCAAGCTGATTTGCAGGGTTGCTTGCGTGTTTAGCTTGCTTCCACAGAAATTCATATTCTGGATCTTTTATCACAACTTTTTAATCTAATATGAAAGGTTAAATTATATTCGACTATAGGAAACCTCATATATAGAATGTAATTTCCTACTTAATGCATCGACAACCCAGTTTTCTTTCCCTTTCAGGTGTTTAATGTTGAAATCAAATTCACTCAAAAAATTAGTCCACTTGGCTTGACATACGTGAAGGTTGGGCTACTTGAAGAAATTGGTCAAACTACAATAGTCTGCCATTAAGATGAACCTTTTACCCAACAGATATTGTCTCTATACTTTTAGGTCATGAATTACAGTAGTCAACTCTAAGTCATAAGAAAAATATTTGTTCTCATGCTCTTTTAACTTATGATACGCATATGCTACTATTGTAGCCTTCCTGCATTAATACCCCTCTTATCCCTTCCTGACATGCATCTGTGCACACCAAAAATTATTTTTCGGGGTCCACAATCCTTAACACTAAGGTTGTAGTCAATAAATGTTTCATCTATAACTATGTAAACTTTGAAATGGGAACTCTACTCAAAAAACCCTGAAAAAAACATCAAAAACAGTGCTAAAAATGAAAAGTGTGTACACTGGAACGATGATTTTATTTTTTAGGTTGAACATGTTTTAAAGATGGCAGTGACTACGAAATTTACTACAAAATTTTCGTGCAAAATGTATCTTCAAAACGAAAGTGATCATACTAGAACAATGAAATTTTTTTTTAGGGTCAATTTTCAAACTTTTTAAAAAATGATAGTAAAACCAAATTTTTATGTGCTAAACAAAGTTGTTTATGAGGAAAAAAACACATTAATGTTTTTGGTAGAATATCATTTTTCTTTCCTAAGTATAAATTCAACATGTTTTCAACCATAACATGGTAGATACAAAAGAAATTGAAATTTTTTCAACTATAAAATTAAAAAACCATGACATTATGAACAAATTACATCACTAAATGAATTCAAAAGTCATTATTTGTATATTGAATAAAACATACATTATATCTCTAATTTAATATTGCATTGTAGATATTTTAAACAATAAAAATTACCATAATTAAGACATATAATCCAACAACATAAAAATGCCTCGCAACTTCTCATTTAACACCATATGGAAATCATCAATTTTATTTCAAGATACGATGCATACATCAATTATATAAACTGTATTAAACAATTATTCAAAATCACTCATATTTTCTTGCACACCATTAAAATTCACATCTTCGGATGAGTGACTGGATGCTGACGGAGATGTTCCATATTATTCTCTTTCATCAACTAGTGCCCCATCTGAGTCCACATGCATGCCCAACATTTCAGGTTTCAAAAATTCTTCTAGATCTACGACTGGTTTCAGCAGAATCCCATCTCAACATTGTTCCTTCTGGTAACAGCCTTTTCAAAAATCTCTATCATCTTGAAGCGAAGAGTTCCTCTCTTTGTTAAATTCAAGTCATAAACAGGTATGTCAACATCCTCCAATTTTAATATGTCTGTGCGGCGGCAATTTATTTTTGTACCCTTTCTTTTTCTCTTTCCACCATTTTTTTTGTCAACTACCATCTCTAGCTTATACACACCATTGAATGGGTATGTATTTGTGGCATACCAATGTACTTCAACACTTGTAACATCCTCATTTTCTGTAAAGACCTTTATAACCTTAGCAACCCAGAATGGATAGTCATTGGGATCTCCATCTGCTAGCACTGCAATCATGCAACCGTCCTTAATATCCTATACTGAACCCCTGTAAAGGTCTTCCATGGCTTCACGTTGTGCACGAGATCTTCCGGAACCAATATACATCTCTCTTTCCTCTGCATGTGAAGAATTAATAATACCTTGAGATTGTTGCTGTTCAACAATGTTTATTTCCTCATGTTCATTCAACACATTTTGTGGCCAAATAAATGGATTTTTCAAAGGTATATCTTCATTTTTTGTTGTTGAAATGATATCACTTTGATTATTGAAAAATGACTCCCACCAAACTGAATCAGCAATGTCAAAGTACTCATATGTATATCTAATACATTTTTTAATTTCTTCTAGGCAATCAGAATAATTTATATCTCTATTTTGTCTGCGTGCATTCTGAACTTCACCAACTGATTGTAATAACAATATTTTTGATGCAAATATTGGATGATCTGGAATGAACTTCAAAAATTGCAAACCTGATGATGGTGCCCATTCTGTAGTAGTTGAATACTTCTTGCCCCATATTAGTGTTTTCCCATCAATTTTTTTTATACGAAATTGATGTTGGAAGCTAATGTCATTAAGTTGTTCAATGCATTTCCCCTCACCATATGATCCCAGAATAAACCTTCGCATGTCAACAGTTTCTTCCAACACATCAAAAGTAGGCTCTGGCATGTATGATTTCTTAAGACATTCAATTAGTGATGGAAAGCTCCCAACTTGCTTCCTCCTCAATATGACTAAAAAACGACTGAACATCTGATCAATATGGTCATGAGTGTACCCAACAAGAAGGAAACCAACCTTTACCTTTTGAAAAATTCTCAATTCAACAAGCATGTTTAGATATCCAAAAACAACCTGCTTTTTGTTTTCATGGCAAGTGTTGTCCAATTGTAGATACAGAACTTCAGGAAGATTACCATACCAATGAGAAATCACATCATGAATTATGGTTATGGTCAGATTTGCATCATTATGAATATTTGGAGCTGTGAAGTACACCCTTGGCAACATTTTCCCATTGAAGACCATACAACCGACCAAGTGAAACTGAATAAAATTTTCCTCCTGTAAATTTTTGGGTGTGCGAACAAAATGTGGTAAAAGTTTTTTCTTTTGGTCCATACCATCAATTATCAAACCCAAATATTTATTTTGATTATCATAACACTTCTTTCGATGCTTGTACAACTTCTTCCTTTCGTTTGTTTGTTGTTCGCGATGCTCCTGAAGTTCTTTGACAATTAAATCTACACAACATAAAAAAAAATTCATTAAGAAATATGTTTTTATAGTTGATGACTTACAATTTTAAAAGTTAAAGTTATGAATGCTTACCTCTTTCTGACCCTTCAAATTTGTCCCTTTTTTATTTAAGAGAAGCACATGTACTGCAAATCCCCATCCTTGTCTTCTTAGGAATACGGACATTGTTGAATTCTTTCTTCCATACTTTCACAAAATATTGATATGTAATAAACATGCCATGTCCCTCAGCAGCTTCTGCATATTCTTTGTATAAATTGTAGATTTCTCGTCTTGAAAAATTATCTGGAATATGTATTGTCTCTCTATTTGGCATACACTCTCCATGCTTTGAAAAAAGTCTTTCATCCATGACATTGCAGTATTTGATAATGGCCCAAACTGTCTTTTATGACGTACTTCTGAATAAAATGTGGGATCCTTTTCCAAATTTTCTTGAATTCTCGAGAGACGAAAATTCCCAATCGAATGAAACATTTTGAAAGCTTTTCTACAGATAAATAAAGTCCTAATATGATAATCATAACCTGACAATGTAGATTGCATGCACCCAACTAAATATGAATTTTGCATGCTTTTATTCATTGACAAATATCTCTTCCTGCTTTCTAATGCAAATTTGAAATCCATATGTTTCAAGCAATCTTTTTGGCAACATTCACTTGAAATGAGAGCGCTGATAGAACTTCTTCTCGTCAGATATTCTGCTCTACCCCTTGTATAACTAGAACAGCTTGCATTGATACGAAAAGGTCTACTCCTACTCCTCGATACAATATTTCTTGGCAACATCTCCATCATTGGATCATCATTTGTATAAAGATTTTCATCATCATTAAGTGGAATGTTATCCACACTATGATCAGCTCTGCTTTTCAAATATTGACTTGGAGGATATTCTTCATCTTCCCCTTCTTTAGTGCTACTGTCATAGTCCTTAGAATTCGAACTGAATGGAAAATTTGACTCGATGTTTAATGGATATTCTTCCTCATGTGCATTGTCAGTGCTACTCTCATAGTCCATAGAATTAGGACTATGTCGAAAATGTGACTGTTTACTTATTGAAGATGCTACATCCTGTCCTTTGTCACTGCTACCTTTATACTCATTAGAATTAGGACTAAGTGCATCATCTTGTCCTTCATCACTGCTACTCTCATAGTCCTTAGAATTAGGACTAAGAGGACACTATGACAGTCCATTCTTTTGAAATTCATCATCATGCTCTTCATGATTGTTGCTCTCATAGTCCTTATAATTAGGACTAAGCGAACACCGTGACACTCCAATCTTTTGAAATTCATCATGCTCTTCATCACTGCTGCTCTCATAGTCCTTAGAATTAGGACTAACTGGACACTGTGACACTCAATACTTTTGAAATTCATCATCATGCTCTTCATCACTATTGCTCTCATAGTCCTTAGAATTAGGACTAAGTGGACACTTTGACACTCCATGCTTTTGAAATTCATTATCACGCTCTTCATCACTGCTCCTCGCATAGTCCTTAGAATTAGGACTAAGTGGACACTGTGACACTCCATTCTTTTGAAATTCGCCATCATGCTCTTCAAAACTGCTGCTCTCATAGTCCTCAGAATTAGGACTAAGTGGACACTGTGACACTCCATTCTTTTCAACTTCAACATCGTGCTCTTCAAAACTGCTGCTTTCATATTCCTCAGAATTGGGACTAAGTGGACATCGTGACACTCCATTCTTTTGAACTTCACCATCATGCTCTTCATCATTGCTGCTTTCATAGTCCTTAGAATTAGGACTAAGTGGAATCTGTGACTCTTTATTTATTTGAAATTCTCCATCCCCTCTTTCATCAGTGCTGCTCTCATAGTCCTTAGAATCGGACTAAGTGGAAGAATTGACTTTCTATTCATAGTGGAAGAATTCCCGCTATATTCATCAATATGAATAGAATTGTTACGCGATGAAGATGTTGATGGTGTATGAATCGAAACTTCACTATCAGAACAATTCATCCCTTTCAAATAGAAGATGTTGAATGATACAAATGGAGACTCTCCTAAAGATATTATATAGCTTAAAGAACAAAATTTTCCCTCCAAAAAGTTTCGCGAAAATATTTCCCTCCAAAAAGTTTGTTAGATTTATTTACTTTCATTATTTTATTCTACAATTTATTGAAAAATGTAAACTAATTTTTTTTATGAAATAAATCATTAAAATTAAAATTGTAAACTACAACTTCTACATTAATTATTTTAATAGTTAAATTATATAATATTTACTAAACAGTTGAATTTTTTTATTTTTTTTAAATTTTTATAATATATTCTAAAATAAATTAATCCCACATTCAACCCGTTGTAAAACAGTTCTACAATATTTGCTTTATATAATTTTAAAACAAATTATCCCACATTAACCGTACGATAACACATCTCCGTAATTTTACTTATATATTAAATTTCATTATCACTATTACTCACATCACATCCACATTTTCTGAAGTTCGTTGAAAGACTCGTGAATTTGTGTAGCAGCTACATTGCTATCAACAACATATTCAACGAAGAATTCTCACAATTGAAAGGTAAGTTAAATTTTTTCCTTGAAAATTGTTGGTACCATTTCATTGCCATCCTTTTCTTCTAGAAATCCATCATTTGTCTATATTTTTCTCCCATAAACCCCTCATAGTCCATTGAAATTGATTAATCAAAGCATTATAGTTGTTAATTTACATTAAATTTAATTTGTGAATTTTTATGTTAAAGATTAGGAATTTTCAACAAAAATTACAGGATGTCATGACTTCCTGTAAATGGTTTATGATGTGACACATGGCATGGCAGGAAAATTAAAACAAAGGATAGGAATGTGATCTGGAATGTACATACATGGTGAAAGATCTATTCAACAGCGAATCTAAAGCTCCTGGATACATGGTCAATGCTGGTCAAACCTAGCCTTTTTGGTCACAAAGGCAGCAAAAAGCCAGAGTTTCCCAAACTGATTTTGTTTTGCTTTGGAAATCAGTTAAGATTAGAAAAGACAAAAAATCACTCTTTTGTAAAAGCAGAAACATCTGCATAATGTATGTACATTCGATTTAGAGGGAAAGTTAGTGAATATAGGATAGGAGACAAGCAGATAAAAGACTGTGTATTGTATTGTCCAGAACGATTATTATTCTTGTGTATTGTTTCCAGAACATTGCTCTTGCATGTGATTTCGACTTCCAGAACTTAATTACAGTCATCATTTTACCCTTACAGTGCTTATGCGTTAACATTCTCATCGCTTGAAGTTTCTTAAGTGTGCCATTGAAGCGTGGACGGGCCCTACGTGGAGATTGGTATACTTTTATTTTCATTTCCATAGCATTTTCGAATCTGAATAGTGTGAATAGCGTTTAATGTTATTTTCTTGCCTGTGAGTTTATTGATTTGATTAGAAGTTCTTGCAAATAATATTCATGGTGATAGCTTGAGAATTCGATTGCTAGATCATTGAACAATATCTTGTAAAAGATTTGATCGATCATTAGATTTCGAAGTATCTCTGTGGACTCTGTTTTCATGCATTTAAAATTTCAGTGTGCTTAAAAGAGCTTTTGATTTTCATGAATGCTTAGTGTGTTAGCTGGAAAGAGCTTTTGTGGATAATATCCTTGTAAGAGGGTTGAAAACTCAGTCTAGCAACACGCTGTTTCTTTAGAACAGTTAGATAAATTAGATGATCTGAGTGTTAAGGTGTGAGAGGAAACATATTTCAATCTCCTGTAAAGGAGTGTTGTAGCCTGTCACAGTAGACACTTAGTTAGGTAGATGAGATCCTTTTATGTCTATAGACTTTAGACACGTGCCTCTAAGTTTACCTACCTTGGTTGATATTAAATCTAGTCTAATCTAGCACCCTAGATTGGCCACTACATTTTGGCACCGTTGCTGGGGAGGCACAGTTAGAGGATTTCGAAAAAAAACAAAATATAAAAAAATAAAATAAACAAAAACAAACAAAAACACAACATAGATTTGATTTTAATTATCATTTTAGAAGTCATGTTTACTTATGTCTAGATCTAGAGATGATAAAGGTAGATTCATAAAAACCCCCCATCCAAAAACTAACCTACCACTAGGAGCAGACCCTTTAGGAAAAGTTGAACACACAACACCAGCTGGGAAAGTCACCATACAAACACTAGAGGATAAACAGAAATCAGGGCAAAGACTTACACTCATAGAGAGGCAAATTCTATTAGCACACGAATCACAAAAGAAACATTTCCCTGAATCCTCTATAAAAATAGAAAGTAGCACAGTAACTCAACAATCTTTCCTTGAACTTCTCTTTGAAACAAGTGACACTGAACAAGAAATTAAATCAACAGAGGGACCTATCAAAATGGCTGAGGAAGGAGATGGATCAGCAAGAGGACCACCAAATCAAGGTCGAAGAGAGGAGGAAGAGTCAACCTTTAAATTTCCTATTCAAGAACCAGAAGAAGATGACGAAATAAAAATGAAAAACATACCTCCTTCTGTGTTACCAAACTTTTATGGCATGGCTTCAGAAGATCCAGATTCATTCTTGTTTGAGTTTGACATAGTATGTTGAACATATGGTTACACAGATGATGCCCATAGGCTTAGACTCTTCCCAGCAACATTAAGAGCATCAGCATTAAGATGGTTCATGGGGCTTGGTGAACATGCAATAACTTATTGGGATGGCATGAGAAGAATATTCTTAAAGAAATACCAACCTTATTGTAGATCGAAAGATTCCAAAGATGATATCTTTAGGATGAATCAACAAGAGGATGAAAATTTAGAGGAGTACTTGGAGCAATTTGTTTACAATTTACAAAAATCAAAACACATAACCATGCCTCTTGATCTGATTCGAACAATATTTTTGAAGGGAATTCGAGAGGAATACTTAGATGATCTTAATTTGATGGGCAAAGGTGATATTTCCACCTTACCTTTCGAAGAAATTGCTGATTTATGTGAAAAGTATTCTAGGAGCAAAGCCAAAATTGGAAAAAGAACCATATCATCCAAAGCCACAAAATCTGCTTCAGCAAGTGTCACAAGAGCTGAAATAGGAAATTTGTTAGAGGAATTCAAAACAGATCTATTGAGTACCTTAGGAACTCAAATTGACACTCTCAAAGCTAAGAAAAGACAAGAAGAGGAAGATCAAATGATGGCTGTCTTTTGTCCAAAATGCTGGAAGAAACATGCCTTAAAAGACTATCCATTAGAAAACATTCAAGTTTGTGCCTTTTGTACTGAAAATCATGATATATTTCATTGCTCTAAAGTCAAGATTTTGCAGAATTGTAATGTGGAAGCAGCTAATACAGATATGGAGAATGTGTATTTCATGGGCGTTGTTATCACAAAATCAAGCACTGAAGGCTGCTAATCAGTCAGACTCTGTGTAACTATTTCAAACCAGACTTTTGACTAAGGCTTAGCCTCCTTAGCCTGAGAGGGCTCTCTCAAAGGGTTATTGATTTTAAATATTGATGAGATGGCTAACTCTTGCAAAGTAAATTTAACATATAAATTGGCTGGACAGGCCTTACAAAGATTTCCATTGGGCTCATGGAGTTAATCATTATTTCAGCAAACTATAAAACCACTCATTCATAGAAGTCAGGGCATGTAATGTTTAAACACTCAAGACACCTCTCAAATAAACCTCAACTTACAAATACACACAGGAAATCAGAGCAGCAGAGTGAATTCTGAGTGATTGTGTATCTATAAAGCTGTAAAACATAAAGGATAAAACAAAACCACATATATCTTGAGCATCTGAAACAATGTATGAATCCTGAGAAGAAAAAGCAGTCATTTGTATTACTGAAAACAAGTTCTTACATAAGCCAAAATAAACTCTGTTTCTCAAAAACATCCAACCCCCATTACATCAAAGTTTTCTCTATATATAGAAACATATCCTTAACTACCTTGAGCTTCCTCCTCCAGCATGAGGGGAGCTCGATGACTGCTACTAATTACCCCTATCTGCTATTTAACTGACTCATTAAATACATTAAATGTTGAACTGGAATTACAAAGAGTCCTAATTAAACTAAAGCTCTAATTATATCCTCCTCGTAGAATGATTCTTTCTTGCTCCTTGACACCTGTCTCCTTTCAGTTTGGCCGAGATAGCTGAGAGGAGGATTCAATGTTCCATGCTAGCTTTGGATGCTGGATGCGTTGATGGTTCAATAATGTTAGGAGACAAACCCCTGTTTTTCCGGTCTCTGTCTTCCATCACCTATTCGAAAATGTAGCAGCATGTTTCCAACTCTTTAACACCCCAAAAATGAAGAGCACCATCATGATACCAGATGCGCTGGAGGCTTAGTTGATGAACAGGTGTGCAAGCCAAAACAATACTCCTCGTATGCACCTCCTTCCAAACCCTAATAACTGAACATAAAGTGCCTTTATGATGAAAACTTTAACTTGAGACAAAAACACTTCACTTTACAAAAGAGGCACACCTGTCATCATTTGAATGGCTATGCTATCTTCATTTGGTCTCCTAAATGTCCCTCAGATGCTTCCTTTGAAAATTTCTGATTATCCCATCGAACCGTTTGCCTGTATTAAAAACAGCACCTACAGTAGTTTCGCAGTTTCGTAGCGCGCTACGAAACTGCGAAACTGTTTAAACAGCTTGCCTTTTTAGATTTGCCAAAGAAATTGCAATTATGTCTCTGTTTAATCCAAGCTCAAAATCTGGAAGTGATCTGTTGTTCAAATCGAAAGCTTTTGATCCAGGATGTTTAACACAACCACCATTTACTTTAGCAAACCAGCTTTCTCCTTTAGATAGTTGAAACAACTCCTCAGTAACAAAATCTTCCAATGTATCAACAGTTACAATCTGGCTGGAGCTGGAAGCCTGACTGCACGAAAGTGAACCATCTTCAAGACTGATAAATGAGCCTATATCTAGCTCCACATTCAGGGTATTTTCATTTTTAAACCCACCCGAGCCAACAGAATCATGAGTTATCAATGAAATCTCTTTCTGTGTTCAAAAGCTTCTCAATAATAGGCTGACCAAAGCTCTTCATTACTGAGCCGAGTGAAATCAAGATCATAGTCCTTGGACAGCTTCTCGAACTCAGACCGAAGGGAACTGACATTAACCTTTTTGAATTGAGGACTAAAATACTTTCTGGACTGTTTATATTTAGCAGTGAGAAAAGCACATCTGTGATATCCTTCAGCAAATAACAATGTATGTTTCGGTATTGTCAGACCTTCAGGAGGAGTCGTATTGATATACTTTCCTATGAAACCATTCATGCTAGGCCTGTAACTTAATAATCTTCATGTTGCTTATTGCTGATATAATGGTAAGTGAAGATGACATGAAATATAAGCTTATGTTCTGGCTGAAAAATAGGTCTTGGGACAGAGCTTATAACTTCTCGCAGAAAACGTATTTGGAAAAACTGAAGGAGGTTTTTGTGAACCAATCCGTGCTTAACAAAAACCTCTCTTGGTTTTTTAAAACACTACTCCAGCTGCCCAGAATCTGTCTTTGAAAAAGAGGTGTAAAACAGAAGATGAAAAACTGCACCTACAGCAGTTTCGTAGCGCAACTTTGGTCATTAATTTCTCTCAGCTCGTAACGGATTTGAGGAAACTGAAGGAGGTTTTTTTAGTTCAGTCTGTTAGGAATAAAAACCTCTTTCCATTTCCCAAAATAGGCTTTCAGTTGCTTTAGAGACCTCCTGGAAGTTTACTAGTAAACGCAGAAAGCAGAGTTTTTTTATGCTGAAACAGGCTGCTACAGGGGTTTCGCAGCGCGCTGCGAAACTGCAAAACTTTGAAGCATATCCTTTCTTGAAGTGAGATTTCTTTATGGAGATCCTTTCCCTTGGTGGTACCTCCTGTACTTGCTTGAATTGCTACCTCACCTGATAGCTGCTTGATTCGCTGCCTCGTTTGATGACAATATATGAGAAATTTTGGCATTAGAATTTTCAGTGATAACAGGCGCTAAGAGACCGTGGCAACCTAGACCTCCACCTCCAGGTATGTTTCCAAACCAAAATTTGCAATTTCTTGCACAAGATCAGATGTATGCTCAGAATTCTTGGAATGTGCCCATGCCATGGCAACACCAAAATTACCCACAGCAACAATGGAGACCATTTCAGCAATACTCTCAACAATATCAACCATATCCTCGACCATACCAACAGTATTCTCAGCCATATCAACAGTATCATCAGCCACATTTGCAATATCCTCAAACATATCAGCAATATCCTCAGCAACAAGTTGTTTATCAACCCCAAAACACTCAACAAGCATTGTCTGCTCCTCCACCAATAAATCCACCCCACTTACAACTCCCATCTAACCAACAACCTCCTAGACCCACTCAGATTCCTGCTTAGCGTGTACCAAATCCAAATAACAAAGCAGAGAGACCAACCTATAATGTAGATGAGGGACCATCATATCCCACATTACCTTTACAAAATATCAATCTAAGGTCTGGTAAGGTACTTCAAAAAGAACCTCCAATAGCTGAAAAACAAGAGGAAAACGAAGAAAATGAAAATGAAACTCCAACTCAAAAGAAACAAAATGATGACATCAAAAATAAACAAATGCAACCGTTGCATCCACCACCTTTTCCAGAATGATTGGTCTAAGCAAAACTTCCCATGTCTATACCACAGTTTGATGTTTTAGATGAGCTAAAGAATTTCTATATAAAAATTCCACTATTGCAAGCCATAAAAGACATTCCCATATATACTAAAGCCATCAAAGAACTGTGCCTTAAAAGCCTACTAGGAAAAGAGTTGATCCACAAACTATTCATGTTATTGGACATTTAGCTGGCCTTCTGACAAACACCATTTCAATGGAAAAGTATGTTGATCCTGGTATTCCCAGAGTCACTACAATCATGAACAACATACATATCCCAAACACCTTAATTGACCTTGGGGCCGCAATAAATGTGATGACTCTTGAAACAATGAAAACACTCCAGCTCACAAACTTGCAACACACAACAATTGTTCTAGAACTAGCTGATAGGTCTAAGGTGATTCCTGAAGGGATTTTGGAGGACATAATTGTTTCACTGGACTCTTGTGAGTATCCAGTGGACTTTTTAGTTCTTCAGCCAAAATCCAATTTAGGAGGACACCCTATCATCCTTGGTAGACCATGGTTAGCAACTGCTGATGCATTCATAGGATGTCGATCGGGTAATATGATCATTTCACGAGGAACTGAAAGAAAACAACTCACTCTTTACCCATCAACACAATCCCCAGCAGTAGCACACAATTTATGGCTTGATGATAAATACAATGATAAGGCAGAAGTTCAATCTGTTTTCAGCATCAACCAAATCTATGATTTTCAAGAACATAATAATTATGATTTGGTAGAATTGTTCCTTTCTCAACCTGATATTTCTGAAGAATTAAGAAATGAACAATACCATGCTGCAGATGAACTTTTGGCACAGAATTTTCAGGAAACATGCACCATTCAATCTTTGCAAACAACATTTCAGAACATTTTTCCCATTCAATCTATCACAAACACACAGAGCAAGACCATAGAGATTAGTCCAGGAAAAACTTTGAATATTAGCACTCACCTAGACTCATCTCAGGAGGAAAAATTGATCCAATTATTGAGAAAATACCAGAGAGCATTTTCTTGGGACTACACCGATATGCACGGAATTCACCCTGAAACATGTACTCACCATATTTATACGGATAGTAATATCAAACTAGTGAGGCAACCATAGAGACGAATGAATCCCATGCTTCAGGATATTGTTAGAGATGAATTACAAAAACTATTGAAAGTCAACTTTATTTATCTTATCTCTGACAGTCAGTGGGTATCCCCATTGGTAGTATTGCCCAAGAAAAATGGCAAGTGGCGGATTTTTGTTGATTACCGACAATTGAACAAAGCAACCCTCAAAGATTATTTCCCACTACCATTTATTGACCAAGTGCTAGACACATTAGCTGGGAAATCATCATTCTCTTTTGTTGATGGTTTCAGTGGCTACAACTAGATCAGGATAGCCTTAGAGGACCAGGACAAAACCACTTTTACTTGTCCTTGGGGCACTTATGCTTATAATGTTTTACCATTTGGACTTTGCAATGCTCCAGCTACATTTCAGAGAGCTGTATTAGCTATTTTTGCTGATTTAGTTCATGATTGTGTTGAAGTTTACATGGATGATTTTTCAGTGTATGGTAATTCATTTGAGCATGCATTAGAGAATCTTTAAAAAGTTTTGAAGAGATGTATTGAAGCTAATCTGTCCCTGAGCAATGAAAAGTGTTTTATGGTGTTAAATGAAGGGATAGTATTAGGACACTATATTTCTTCTCAAGGCATTAAAGTTGATCCATCAAAAATCCAGATCACTGTCAATTTGCCAATTCCGAAGACTCAAAAAGAGGTAAGAAGTTTCCTTGGGTATGCAAGCTATTACAGAAGGTTTATTGAACATTTTAGTAAAATAGCTTTTCCTTTGTTTAAGCTTTTAGCAAAAGATACACCTTTCAAATGGAATGAGAATTGTGAGCAAGCTTTTCAAACACTCAAGGAAAAGTTATCAACCACACCAATCTTAAAAGGATCTAACTGGACCCTACCATTTCACATCTTTACAGATGCATCTGATATTGCAGTAGGTGCCTCGTTAGGCCAAAAAGAGGAGTCTTTTCATTATGCCATCTATTTCATTAGTAAAAATCTAACACCTGCAGAATTAAACTACACAGTCACTGAAAAAGAAATGCTTGCAATCATACATGCTGTGAATAAATTCCAACATTATATAACTGGTTACGAGGTTTTTGTACATACTGACCATTCTGCCATTAAGTATTTAATGAATAAACCAGTAACTAATGGCAGAGTTGCCAGATGGCTGTTATTATTACAGGAATTTAATATCACAGTGTTAGATAGACCAGGTAAGGAGAATCAGGTGGTAGATTTTCTTTCTAGATTGCAAAATCCAGGTGAGGTTGTTCCAGTTGAAGATTCTTTTCCAGATGAAAATTTATTTGCAGTTTCAATAGTGAATCCTTGGTATGCTGACTTGGCAAACTATTTGTCCACAGGAAGAACACCTCCATATTTTACTCCAAAGGAAAAGAAGAGGCTAATCAAACAAAGTGCTCGATACTCATGGGTTAATGGAGATTTATTTTACACTGGTTATGATATGATTATTAGACGATGTGTAAGAAATGATGAAATAATTGATATTTTAAAATCTTGCCATGATGAACCGTGTGGTGGGAATTTTGCAGCTAAAAGAACAACATTCAAGATTCTTAGTCTTGGATACTACTGGCCATCTATTTTTAAGGATTCCAAGAAGTATGTGAAGAGTTGTGATAGCTGTCAAAGAATGGGTAGGCCAACAGCTACAGATGAAATGCCACTTCAGCCTCAAGTACACTTAGAGCCATTTGAAAAATGGGCTCTCGATTTCATAGGACCCATCAATCCAACTTCCAAAGGTAAAAAGTACATCCTAGTATGTACTGATTACGTGAAAAAATGGGCTGAAGCCAAAGCACTAGTCCGAGCAACTAAACAAACAGTGGTAAACTTCCTTTTTGAAGAAATTTTTGTAAGGTATGGAGTACCAAGGGAGATAGTGACAGATCAAGGTACTCAGTTTACTTCAAAGCTAGTTAAAGACATCACAGAAAAATATCAAATCAAGCACAGAAAAAGTACACCTTACCATCCACAGGCCAATGGCCAGGTGGAATCCACAAATAAAACATTGGAAGGAATTATCACTAGGACTGTAGCAATGAACAGAAAGAATTGGGAAGAGAAGCTCAAACATGCACTCTGGGCTTATAGAATCACGTGGAAGAACACTACAGGATTTACACCATATCAGTTGGTGTATTGCAAAGAGGTAATGCTTCCAATTGAATTTCAAATACACAGTTATAAGATGGCTGCAGATTTATGAATTGATCTCAATGGAGCCCAACAAGAGAGGATTCAACAATTGAACCAGCTAGATGAAATGAGGCAGCAAGCAGAGGAGACAACACTCCTAATGCAGAAACAAAGGAAGCAGTGGCATGATGCACACATAAAAAAGAAACAGTTCAAAGAAGGAGACTGAGCTTTACTCTTTGACTCTAAATTCAGAGATCATAAAGCCAAATTTACCACACATTGAATTTACCACACATTGGATGGGCCCATATGAAATAGTTCAAGTTTATGAAAATGGATCAGTCAAGCTTACTACCATTGATGGAGAAGGCAACACCTTTCTTGTCAATGGCCACCGGTTGAAACTCCATCATAAGCCCATCAGCAAGGAGGATTTTATTCACACCGTATCTCAGCAAAGGGAGGTTGAGATATTGCAGGCTTCAGCTGTGATGTCTCTACCTTTGTTCATTTCATTTCAATTTAAAAAAAAAAAAAAAAAAATTAAAATATATACATATATATATATATATATATATATATATATATATATAATTAAAAAAAAAAAAAAACAAAACAAAACAAAAATATATATAAAAAAATTTAATAATGGTTTAGATGTGAAACCAGACTCTGGCACACTCTAACCCAGAATTCTTACTTGAAAACCAATTCTTTCGCTGGTAAGAATTCCTTGTTCTATTTGTTTACTGTTTGGTTCATCGCTTCAATAATGACTTGAGGACAAGTCAAAGCTTTAGTGGGGGAGAAGCATCAGCATTTTTGTTTTCCTTATCTCATCTCCTCATTGTAAATTTTCAAAGAGTTTGTTTCAGCACTTCAGTATTTCAATAAAGAAGTTGTTTTTGTCTTTGTTCTAATCAGAGGGACCTGTTCAAGCAATATGCAGTGGGACCTGTTCAGAAGACTATGTTACCAGCACTAATATTAGAGGGACCTGTTCAACAAACATTAAAGGGACCTGTTAAAGACTGCTACATCAGGCTACTTCAACAAAGTTTCAACAGAGTTTCAAAGGTTTCTTATCATCAAGGCTACATCAACACCAAAGATCAAGGAAGCTGCACACACATAGTTCTTCAGATTTCAAAGAAGCTGCACACACAACATTCTTCAGATCTCAGAGGGACCTGTTATATCCAATTTTATCTCAGAAGGGACCTGTTATGGACAGTGAAGATTAGTCATATCTAGACAATAAAGATCAGTCCTACCTATGCATGCCAACTCAACTCTTGGTCAACCAACAAAGTGTAATGTATTGTTGTAATTTTTATTTTTAACATTTAAAATTCTTGAATTATTTTAGTGTTAAATATGATGATTATGATTGCTTATGATCAATTTCAAAAACACCCCTATACCCATCACCCTTGTAACATTCCTAACTACTATCATTTCCCAACACACTCTAGCCTATCGCCATATTCCTCCTACGATTTTTAAATCTTCTCCTACACCACCCTTCAAACCTTGTCATTAACTCCTCATTCTTGAATCGGCCATCAAACCTTATCATCGATCCATCATCTTCCTAATCGGCCAAGTACCAACAAGTAATGGACAAGTGGTGAATCATTGGAGAGCCAAGTGTTAAACGATTTCATTCATTTTTTTTTGAATTGGCCAAGTTATAAAACGATCATTTGACCCAAGTCAACTCATGCAACAACTATCTGTTATCATCACTCCAGCACTCCTTATATGTCTACGGCGTTCTCATGATTGTACCTATGCAAACCAGTACAACTCCTCTGTCTTTGTGATATGAATGCGCTCTGCATTATCATTATAGTAAATTGGGTAAGGTCGGTTGTTAAGTTTCATTTCATTCTCAGTTCGTAAAAAGGGCGTTACCATACTAGTAATTCAAACTCTGTGATTTCAAAGAAGGCCGAGAACAGCAGGCGCTACAAAGGGAGAGCATAGTAATTGGGCTCACCACGAGTTTCTACCTCCGCCATAATCCGAGGACATTAATCTGGTTGCTGCCCAAGTCATTGAAGAAGGAGACCCCGAGAACAGAGGGCGCTACCAGGTCGGTTGAGTGGAGCGCAAAACAGAGGTAACAAATCAAGAGACCCTTGTTGAATTATTAAGCATAAACAAAAAGGGTTAGAACAGGAGTTTCTTTGTCAAAATGACCAATAGAGCAGAGCCTACGACATTTGATAGTTCCCAATATCATGATGACTATATTACAATTTTAAGGGAAAAACAATGGTTATCCTTCCTAGAGAAGTTTAATGGGAACAATGAAGAAGTAACCAAGCAGTTTGCATTTACATTTAATGGAGAGAAAGCATTGATAGGCAACTTCTCTTTTAGGATTTCAGAGGATACCATAGCACAAACCTTGGGAATCAGTCCAGAAGGGGAAAAATATTTCAAAACAAAACAATTTAAGGAAAAATTATGGACTCAGTTTATGTCTAGATCGAGGGTTTCCTTTGTCAACTGGAAGAAGGGTGTTCCTAGAAGCTTGTTGATGCACCCATGGGATGAAATGGTGTACATTATTCAGAAATTTGTTATGTGTGAAGGTCATTACAACATAGTATATCTATATCACATCAAACTCCTGTTGCACTTAAAAGGGCAATGCACCATCAGTTTACCTTACTTCCTCTTACAAAGTTTGACTAAAATGGCAAAGACCATTCAGAAACGAAAGGGTAATGAAGATAAGAGTTTATGTCATTTTGGGTTGATTAAAATTCTAATTGAATTTGAAGTGCAGAGGAGGGGAAAAACATGGAAGGAATTTTTGGTTGCTAATCAAATCAAAGATGGAGAAGATGAACAGGAACAGCAAGAGCGCTCAGAATTTATGCTTGATATTGATGAGGAAATCCCTGTGCGCAAGTCAAGCAATGTTCCTCCACACAGCAGTAGTGTAAGGACAAGAAAGATGAGGCAAGAAGCTGCCCAGAAAATTGAGCAAGACAAAATTTTCACTACATATACAAGAAGATCAAGGAGAATACAAAAGACCCAAACACAAGAAGATCAACCAGAGTCAAATGCACACGCACCGATGGACATTGAGAGTAGTGCTCATTCACAGCCAGGACCGGAAGCTGAAACGAAATTCGAGAGTAACAATGGACAAGGGAAAGAGCCAGCACCTGCAAACAAGAAACAAAGGAGGTTAGAAAAACAAATTGAAAAGCTAAGAGAAGAATTGATGGAGGCCAACATGCTAGAGAAGGTCATCAATAAGGAGAATGAAATATTGAGAGCTCAGAGCAAGAAGACTTAGCAAAAAAATGAGAAGCTGAAGGAGCAAATCAAACAACTCAAGGCTGAACAAACTAACATTTGCAAGTGGGCAACCAAATGGTATACTCAAAAGAAAGCTCTCAAAGAGAAATACAAGAATTTGAAACATGAGCTCCACGTTCAGAAGAATTCCCAAGCTCAGAAGAATATAGATGCATTGTTACAAGTGGTAGAGGCACAGGCAGGAACAGAGTATAAAGGGAGCACATCAGGATTAGCATGAGGACATGCTAAATCATTGAGCTTGGGGGAGATGTTGGTACCATTTCATTGCCATCCTTTTCTTCTAGAAATCCATCATTTGTTTATCTTTTTTTCCCATAAACCCCTCATAGTCCATTGAAATTGATTAATCAAAGCATTATAGTTGTTAATTTACATTAAATTTAATTTGTGAATTTTTATGTTAAAAATTAGGAATTTTCAACAAAAATTGCAGGATGTCATGACTTCTTGTAAATGGTTTATGATGTGACACGTGGCATGGCAGGAAAATCAAAACAAAGGATAGGAACGTGATCTGGAATGTACATACATGGTGAAAGATCTATTCAACAGCAAATCTAAAGCTCTCGGATACATGGTCAATGCTGGTCAAACCCAACCTTTTTGGTCACAAAGGTAGCAAAAAGCCAGAGTCTCCCAAACTGATTTCGTTTTGCTTTGGAAATCAGTTAAGATTAGAAAAGACAAAAATCACTCTTTTGTAAAAGCAAAAACATCTGCATAATGTATGTACATTCGATTTAGAGGGAAAGTTAGTGAATATAGGATAGGAGACAAGCAGATAAAAGACTGCATATTGTATTGTCCAGAACAATTATTATTCTTGTGTATTGTTTCTAGAACATTGCTCTTGCATGTGATTTCGACTTCCAGAACTTAATTACAGTCATCGTTTTACCCTTATAGTGCTTATGCGTTAACATTCTCATCGCTTGAAGTTTCTTAAGTGTGCCATTGAAGCGTGGACGGGCCCTACGTGGAGATTGGTATACTTTTATTTTCATTTCCATAGCGTTTTCGAATCTGAATAGTGTGAATAGCGTTTAATGTTATTTTCTTGCCTGTGAGTTTATTGATTTGATTAGAATTTCTTGCAAATAATATTCATGGTGATAGCTTGAGAATTTGATTGCTAGATCATTGAACAATATCTTGTAAAAGATTTGATTGATCATTAGATTTCGAAGTATCTCTGTGGACTCCGTTTTCATGCATTTAAAATTTCAGTGTGCTTAAAAGAGCTTTTGATTTTCATGAATGCTTAGTGTGTTAGCTGGAAAGAGCTTTTGTGGATAATATCCTTGTAAGAGGGTTGAAAACTCAGTCTAGCAACACGTTTCTTTAGAACAGTTAGATAAATTAGATGATCTAAGTGTTAAGGTGTGAGAGGAAACATATTTCAACCTCCTGTAAAGGAGTGTTGTAGCCTGTCACAGTAGACACTTAGTTAGGTAGATGAGATCCTTTTATGTCTATAGACTTTAGACACGTGCCTCTAAGTTTACCTACCTTGGTTGATATTAAATCTAGTCTAATCTAGCACCCTAGATTGGCCACTACAAAAATTTTCATATTAAATTACTTTAATGAAGAAGAATTTTTTTTTAATTAATAATTTTTCTGAGCCAAAATAACAATTACGTCCATCGTAAGAGTGGTGGGCCCGATCAAACTCAATCGCCCAATAGCCGTCGGTGGGCCGCTGTGGTGTCGCAGGGTAGGCGGGGAGGTCGAGCGAGCGGGTGGGGTGTGAGGGCAGTAGGGGGTGTGGGGGCGACCCGACGGCTTGCCCGTCTGTCACGGGGGTTGGGCGATTCTGAGAATCGCCCAACCCCCGCGGTGGGCGGGCGAGCTGCCGGGCTGGGCGCCGCAGCTCGACTCGCCCCCTATCACCTTCCCCCCTTCCCGACAACCTCACCCTCTTCACCCACATCCTACCCCCCTAACCCACTCCCTTCCCCCTCACACCTCACCATCCTCCCTACGTGCCCCCCCTCACTTCACCACCCTCCCTGCCCCCTCACCATCCCCCCCCCCACTCATGCCACCCCACCCCACCCCCTCACCACCGTACCTGCCCCCCCACACCTCTCCCCCTACCCTCTGCCCCCCTACCTGTCCCCTCACTTCACGCCCCTACCCATCCCTCACCTCACCTCACCCCCTCACCACCCTACCCTCCCCTACTCGCCCCCCCACACCTCTCCCCCTACCCACCCCCCCTTCACCCCCCCCCCCAACCACCCCCCCACCACCCTACCCGCTCCCCCTCACCTCTCCCCCTACCCTCTCCCCCCTCACCTCACCCCCCCACCACCCTACCCGCTCCCCCTCACCTCTCCCCCTACCCTCTCCCCCCTCACCTCACCCCCTCACCACCCTACCCTCCCCTACTCGCTCCCCCACACCTCTCCCCCTACCCACTCCCCCTTCACCCCCCCCACCACCCTACCCACTCCCCCTTCACTCCCCCCACCACCCTACCCACTCCCCCTCACCTCTCCCCCTACCCTCTCCCCCCTCACCTCACCCCCCTACCCCCCCCACCTCACCCCACCCCCTCACCATGCTACCCACTCCCCCACACCTCCCCCCCTCCCCTCGGCCCACCCACCTCCCCCGCCCTCACGTCCCTACCCGCCCCCCCTCACCTCTCCCCCCACCCGGCGCCTGAGCCCGCCCACGGGCCTCCCCCACCCGGCGCCCGCCCACAGGCCTCCACCACCTGGCACCCACGCCTGCCCATGGGCCTTGCCTCCCGGCGCCCATGCTCGCGCCCGTGTTTGCCCCCCACCCGGCACCCTCTCCTCCGCTCCCCACCCGGCGCCTGCGCCCGCTCCCCACCCAGCGCCCGCGCCCGCTCCCCACCCGGTGCCCAGGCCCAACCCCCACCCGACGCTCGCTGCCCGCTCCCCACCCGACGCCCGTGCTTGCGCCCTCCCCCCACTCGGCGCCCGCTCCCCACCCAGCGTTGTCCCTTCCGCTCCCCCCCCGCGCCCGCCCCTCACCCGGCACCCGCGCCCACTCCCCACCTAGCGCCCTCCCCTCTGCTCCCCACCTGGCCCCCGCCCACGGCCTCTGCCTCCGCCCCCGTCCATGGCCCACCTCCCCGCTCGACTGGTGGCGGGCAATTTCGGGAATCGCCCAACCGCCAGTTGGGCGGGGAGGCGAGCCATGGACGAGGGCAGAGGCGGAGGCCGTGGGCGGGGGCCGGGTGGGGAGTGGAGGGGAGGGCGCCGAGTGGGGGGCGGGCGCGGGCGCCAGGTGGGGGAGGCTCGTGGGCGGGCGCCGGGTGGGGAGGCCTGTGGGCGGGCGTTGGGTGGGGAGGCCCATGGGTGGGCGCCAGGTGGAGGAGGCCCGTGGGCGGGCGTGGGCGCCAGGTGGGGGAGGCCCATGGGCGGGCGCTAGGTGGGGGACGCTCGTGGGCGGGCGCGGGTGGGGGATGGGGGGGTTAGGGTAGGGCGTGGGGAGGGTAGAGGGTACGAAGGGGGTTTAGGGGGGTTAGGGAATGGCGAGTAGGGGTGAGGGGGAGGGTAGAGGGGAGGCGTGAGGGGGGGGTTAGGGGAGGGGGAGAGGGAGAGGGGTTAGGGTAGGGTTATGGGGGTAAGGGGAGGGGGGGGTTAGGGTAGGGCAAGGGTAGAGGAGGGGGAGAGGGGGGGGGTTAGGGTAGGGTTATGGGGGTAAGGGGACGGGGGGGGTTAGGGTAGGGTGAGGGTAGAGGGTTAGGGGGGTTAAGGGGAGGGCGAGGGTAGAGGGTTAGGGTAGGGTTATGGGGTTAAGGGAAGGGGAGGGTTAGGGGGAAGGGGGCTAGAGGGCAGGGCGAGGGGGGAGTTAGGGCAGGGCGAGGGGGGGGTTAGGGGAGAGGGAGTTAGGGTAAGGGGGTTAGGGGGAGGGGTGGGGAGAGGGGTGAGGGGAAGGAGGGGCTAGGGTAGGGGGTGGTTAGAGGCAAGGGGGAGCAGGAAGGGGAGGGGGGTGAGCGGGAAGGGGGGGAGTTAGGGGGGTGGGCAGGGGGCGAGGTGAGGGGAAGGTAGGGCGAGTAGGGAGAGGAAGGGGGTGGGAAGGGGGGGTTAGGTTTAGGAGGCATAGGTGAGGGTGGTAGGGAAGGAGATGGGGTTAGGGGGAGCGGGGTAGGAAGGTGGCGTGGGTGAGGGGAAGGTAGGGCGAGTAGGGAGAGGAAGGGGGCGTGGGTGGGATAGGAACGGGAGAAGGGGGTGTGGGAGAGGGGTAGGTGAGGGAGGGGAGTGTGGGTTAGGGGGAGTGGGAGGCGGAGGGGTTGAGGAAGGTGGAGAAGGGCGTGGGGAGGGCGAGTGAGGGGGAGGGCTGGTTAGGAGGGAGTGAGGGTGTGAGTGAAGACGATCGGCGTGGGGGTGGAAGGGAGTCGGGTGCAGGTGAGGATGGGGAGGTTGGGGCCGCACCCCCCCGCATGCTCGCCTCCACCCACCGCCCGCCCGCCCACACACACACACGCACCCCTCTCGCCCACACCCACCTGGCCCACCCGCTGACCTTACCTGCCCTCACCCGCCCGGCTGGCCACCCCACCCCACCATCCCTCACCCGACCTCCCATCCGCCCACCGACCTGCCCACCCGCCCATTAGGGGTGGCTGGGTGATTTTGATTATACAAATAAGAAATTTATGATATTTTTTTTTTGTTAATTTAAGTTAATATGTTTTTGTTATTTACTAATTTATGTGTTTCTATTTTTCAGGAAAATGGCATCAAAGAAAATTTCTGTGAATCTTTTTGGACCAAAGACTCTTAAAGGTGCATCTTCAAGAAACATTGGTGAACGAACTCCACCTGAGCTCATGACTACAAATCTTTCAAGTGCCTCAAGTGATAAGAAGATGATTTCAGACTGGAAGAATTCAAAAGAGGTGAAATTTCCATCAAGAATCTGGTATGTGAAAGAAAAAGAAAGCACAAATGTGAATATATATCTATATATTGATATACGAAATGATAATGGAATTTTTGAGGTGATGGGAAGAGACATAGATATGTTTTCGGTACCAGACACTGAAGTTGTTTACATACTTACAAAAGCTCCCAAGTCACATGAAAGGATTAAATACCGACAATCGTATTCATTGTATGACACGAGAGAGGTATCTACAAAGTTGTGTAAACAAATCGTAAATGAGATGACACAAAACATCGTAAGTATTGTTATTTATATTTGTATTTTGCGTTCTTGAAAGTGTCTCGCTATATTTTTTTAACTTTGTTTTTATTGACATATGATATTTTGTTTGGCAAAATTTTGTTGAAAGTTGTTCAATTAGGTTGGGAGGCATTCATTTCATAGAGCATGATATCATGAAAGTTGTCAACAGTTTTTACTCAGTGTCAGAAGAAGATATGGAAAACAAGCAAAATGTAGTAATTGATGATGCTACAAAACTACATCCAAAGAATCAGAAAAAAAGGCCTTCGGTGGATAAATCTAGCAAGGGTAAACAAGTTACTTTTGGGGACGATGAAGTTGAAACTCACAGTGAAGCATATGTTGCCATTACTGAAGATGACATTGGAACTGAAAAGAGCTTTAAAGGACCAAAAGTAAAAATGCCCAAGAATAAATCTGTTGAGAATGTTATGACGAAGAAAAGTAAAGTTGAAGATTTTGATGTAGTCATTCCCAGCAGTCAAGAACTTAGTGAAACTTCAAAAGAAAGCAAAGAAATCATTACACCAGGAGCTGATTTAGATGATGGCATTATCAAAACAAAACAAAATGTCATTCGACAGAATTTGACAAAGAGAAATTTAATTGATGGTGGTCATACATTTCAGCTTAATGTCAGACAAACCTATAAGGCAAGTGAAGGACAATGTCAATATCAAGTCAGAAAGCCACATCATCTACATGTTCACAACTTGAAGACATTGATGAGGTACAATCCATATGCTCATGTGGTTAGTTATGTGCTTCTTGTTGATCCACTTCAAGTTCCCAACAAAGAAGCATTTGATAAGTCAAAATGTTTTGAATACAATTATTATGTGCTTGGGGCGAACCATTCTGTAGAAGCTCAAAGACAATTGATGGAGGAATATCCTAATAACCCACGTTTTGAAACAATGAAATGTATCATTTATGTTGGTTTCTCAGATACATAAGCAAAGTTAGTGGCATGGGATCATAATTCAGATAATGAATATAGGATGTCTATGACTTTCATCCAAAGGGTTAGATTTATTCATAGTGAATTTCAGGAAAAATGTGGTGGGGATAGGATAAATGTTACTACAGATTTTCGAAAGGAATGTTGTATGGAAATAGGCTATCAAATTGAAGAGAAAACTAATTCAAAAGGTGGAAAAGGCAACAAAAATAGTGATTTATTCAGAGGTGTTGATAACATTTTCCAATTGGCATTTAGAACTGGAGATGTTTGGAAGTTGATTGATGAGATTTTTAGCATGTGGGAAGACATTGCCATTGAAAACCAGAGGGTCAAAAAGTTCAATCCATTGATATGCAGCAACAATAAATCAGCTCCTGAAATGAAGCAACTTCCAGATGATATGACTATCACACCTTGGAGGGCGATACAAGGAGTGAAAGATGAAAAAATTGTCAAAACAATATTATCTCGTGTGAAGTCAAGGGAATTATCATTGGAGGAAATGTCTGAAGAATTTCAAAAGTAAGTTTGTTGAATTATTTTTATTTATTTCTAGATTATATTTATCTTTTAAATAAAACATGTTGTTCTTAGTAGTATTTGTTATACAAATCATTATATTAACTTTTTGTTGCTTTATCTATGCAGTCACAAAGTTTACATGAAAATTCAAGAACAAATGGTTAGATTGTTGAATGAAGATAGTTGGCATGATGTTGTACGCAACTATCCAGATTCAAGTTCTACATCAACATTAAAAGCTTTGTATCTTGCATTTAAAAAGATATATTGATTTATACATTCATTTTTATTCATATGTGTACTATTTTTAATTTATAACTTACACATATATTTATTTAATTTATAAAAGATGAGGAAAGATGATAATGGAGCGCCAGATAGTTTCAAAAACTTTATTGAAAAAATAAAGATCGAAAGACTGAGGAAGCAACGTATTAAGAATGTTGAACTTGATCCAACTCTTAATCATTTCATTTGGAATGGGCTAGACACCATTCAATATCAAGTAATACAAGGCGACTGTGAAGACATTGCTAAACTCATACCTAAAAGGGATTATGCCCTAGTCATTGCAGATATTCCCCATGGTTTCAATATTCCAAACATTGACTACGATAGTGACCCTTATACTTATCAAGCTCTTAGTAAAGTGGTTGCAAAATTTGTAGAAGTCACGTCATCACCAGTATGGAGATTTTTGACATTTCATTCAGACACACAATTGGCAATGATATTGTCAAGCTTCAAGGGGAAAACAAATTCAAGGATGCAGCTTACATGGTAAGACATTTAAAATGTATATTTGATTAATGTTTAAAATTTCATTTATGTACAAGTTAATTGAACTTTTACTGTTTCATGTTACAGGCAAAAGTCAAATCTTCTTAACAATGAACATCAACAATTCATAAATGATTGTGAGTTCATTCATATTGATAGTTGGGAAAAAGATGATAGCCATATGTCTATGATTTTTAATCGGGTAGATGGAAAGAGTCATAGCCAAACACTGACTTAAGATGTTGTTGTGAGAAAACGAACATATGAAGACAAAGAAGCAAAAGCTGAGATAGCTAACATTTATCAAAAACCACAATTATTGATTAACTATCTTATAGACATATGTTCAAATGAAGGAGATTGGGTTCTGGATTTATTTTCTGGCTCAGGTAAGTTTTATTATATGGAATTGAATTTCAATATGTTATTTTTTAATTAATATGTCATTGTACTAATTTAGTTTATTATTTCTTTTGTGCTTGATAATTAGGTACAACACTAGCATGTTTCCTTCAAAAATGAAGAAATTGCATTGCAATTGAAAAAGATTCAGTACAGTGCAATTTCATTCAACAAAGAATTAATGCTCTTCAATTTCTTCCAGATGTAATGCAAGAAATTGGGTTGAAGAAAGGGGACTTTAGTGAATCACGTGTGGCAAAAAAGGCAAAGGAACCCCAACCACCATTACATGGAATGTTTGGAAAGACATACATTGGGAGATTCGCAGACATCAAAGATCCATTAGAAGAGGAAGATGAGCAAAAGGAAACAGAAAATATTGTGGAAGAAGACAATGACGAAACTCTAGAGGAAGAAGAGTTCGGATTACGTGACATTGTTGATTAAATTTAAGCTATGCTTGGAAATCAAGCTTTGCAATGTTTTGACTTTGACATTTTATGGGAAGAATAAACACTCAATTAGGGTTGTTATGCGTTCAATATTTGTAATATGTGATTTTCGCATTGATTTTTAGGTTAATCATTATTTTTTGAAAAAAAGAAGTGATTATTATTATTTTTTTGAGATGAAATTCATAAAAAAAAACTATTATTTAACCATTTTTAGTTAAAATTTTCCTATAAAAATTGTGATTTGACATGTCAATTCTAGCAAAAAATTATCAAAACGTGTAATTTTTTTGTTATATTTATGTTAAAAAATGGTTATTTTTATGTCCATTGTTAAAAAATATTGTTTTTTAGAAACAATTATTTCATGTGGATTGAAGGATGTATAAATATGTAGAATATTGAAAATTCAAAATATCAACCTTCTAATTTAAAAATACAAAACAATGAAAACCTCACTACAAAAAATTAAAAAAATTAAAAACAAGAAAATATGAAAAAAACGACCACTTCAAAAATTATCAAATTTACAAAATAATTATTTACATTTTATACATTAGAAAATCTAAAGCCAAAAAACAGGTCTTTTAAAAAAAGGGTCTGATGCAGAATACCAACTTTTTCAAATCAGCATGAAAATCACTACCATTCTAAAATGTAATGTACATAAAAAAAATTAAAGTGTCAAAAACTATGCTCTAAAAAAAACATGTGTGTTCTGCATCACCCCTTTTCAAAATCAGGTCACTTTTTTGCTATCTCTACGAAACGGGTAACAGTGTCAGTTCCCGTTTCAAAGTTTACATTGATTTATTCAAAACTACGCTGGTATTCTGCTGTCCACTAAAAGGATTTTCCCTTCTTCTGCAAAGAAGTTATTAGGTAAGCAATTCTAGAAAATATTTCTATAAAATGACGGTAGTACCTAGCTAGACCCATAAAATACTGAATGTTAGCAACATTGTTAGGGACAGGCCACTCCATAATAGTCTTAGTTTTCTCAGGGTCTACAATTATTCCTTCTGCTGAGATTATATGCCCCAAATATTGTCTTTGATCCTTATAAAAATCACATTTACTATACTTACTGTATAGTTGATGTTCTCGTAGGGTCTGTAGTACTATTCACAAATGTTCCTTGTGCTCCTCTAAGCTCCTTGAATAGATAAGAATGTCATCAATAAAAATTAGAACAAATTTATCTAAATAAAGATGGAAAATAACTTTCATTAAACTCATAAATGTTGTCAGGGAAATAGTAAGCCCAAATAGTAGGACAACAAACTCATAATTAACATAACGTGTCCTAAATGTTCTTTTACATATGTCCTCTTTTATTCTTATCTGGTGATATCCTGGCTGTAAATTAATCTTAGAGAACACTATAGCACCTATGACTTGATCCAATAGGTCATCAATTCTAGGCAACGTGTATTTGTTTTTGATAGTCAATTTATTTAGTTGTTGATAGTCAATACACAATCTCAAAGTGTCATCTTTCTTTTTAACAAACAACACAGGGGCTCCCCAAAGTGACACAATAGGGCGAATGTACCCTTTATCAAGTAACTCATGCAATTGCATTTTTAATTCTGTTAGTTCAAGTATGCTCATGCAGTAGGGAACTTTTGATACTAGGGTAACTCTTAGGACTAATTCTATAGTGAAATCAATATCCCGCTTAGGAGGTAGCCCCATAATTTCCTCTGGAAACACCTCAACAAAATATTGAATGACTGGGATATTTTCTAAGGTGGTTGTCTTATCTTTGGAATTAATGTAACCTACTTGAACAACATATATCTGACAGCCTTTTTTAATGCATTTTCCTAGTTGTGAAGCTGTAATGGGGCGCAATTTTATAGGTCTCTTCACACCCTAAATTTCCTTCCTAACACCCTCCTCAATGAGGAAACTAATAGTTTTCTCCTTACAGTTCTCCAAGGACCAATGTCCTTCTAACCAATCCATTCCAATTTGGATTCCATATGATCCTAAAGGAAACATATTTAAATTTACCTTAATTTGTTGACCTGCTATTTTGACAGGGCAATTTTCTACCTTAGCAGTTACCCTTCTCTTAGCTCCAGTGGCCAAGTATACTAATCAGGGGTTTTAAAACTTGTTAACTTGTAAATGACACAAATCTACTATTTTGGGATTGATATAACTCATACTTGTTCCTGGATCTATTAAGATAGATATAGTATGGTTAAATATATTACCTCTAAACTCTATCATTGTAGGTTGATACTCAGCCTAATGATCTTCCAGAGCAACATTAATTTTTGGTATGTTTCTCGCCATCTCACCAACTATAAAATATTCTTAAATGCTAGCCACCTATTTTGTTCTAGTACAATGGAGACAAATCTTATAATAGTGAGATTCCCCACAACCCCAACACCATAATGGGGGCCTTTGAGTCTAAATGAATTTTGGTTTGTTGGATAATTTTGTTGGTTTAGGTCCATTTTGAGGTCAGGACTTCTATTAGTTTTTCCCATAAAAATTGCTTTGATAATTTTTATGTAAGTTTTTGTGATTGGCAGTTTTCATGTTCTTGTTACTCTAGAAATTCTTTTGTCCCTTCTTACTGGACCAGCTCTTACCACCTTCTCCTTTTTTGCTTCATCTGTTGATAACATATTCAGGCTTTCTGAATAACTTCATCCATTGTTTTAGGATTATCAAATTCCAACCACTCCTTCATGAAATAGGAAAACTACAGATAAAACACTGCACTTTAGCTTTTTCTTCGCGTATATAGGAACATATCTTAATAAAGATGTAAACTTTGTTACAAATTTGTCCATGAAAAGTTGTCCCAATTTAAGATCATGAAACTCCTTTTCCTTTTCATCATAAAATTGTTCTATTAAATATTTATCCTTGAAATGTTTCTGAAAACTTTCCCATGTTATTTCTTGTTTGTCAATTCCCTGCACAGTTTTCACATTTTTCCACCATAAGGTGGCTTTACCTTGTAGATGGTAAATTGCTCGTCAATCTTTTAGTTTGTTATCATAATTGTCGAT
The DNA here is from genome assembly GCA_031772625.1 of Pinus tabuliformis. Classification (NCBI taxonomy): domain Eukaryota; kingdom Viridiplantae; phylum Streptophyta; class Pinopsida; order Pinales; family Pinaceae; genus Pinus; species Pinus tabuliformis. Next base: position 506,931,106 of record CM062816.1, on the reverse strand, counting down.
ATGAAATTATGTGTTCATATTAATTAACCAAGCTTCATCGACTTCTTCTACCTCACCATTGATTGTCGAGGGTTTAATTTTCTTAAATTCTCCCTGCAATTCAGTTTTCTATCTTTTTTCCCTTTTCTAATCAAAGGCATTACCATATTCTTCTTCATTTTCATCTTTGTCTCCTTATAATCCTTGAGTGTGGTTCCTTTCTGGCATAATATCATCTCTTTTCCTATGGTCTTCATCTTTGTTCCCATTATCAAGACTTGGTATAGAATTTCTGTAGTTTTGTCTATCTGAGAGACTTTTCATGATCCGCTCTTGATCTCGCATCAACCACTCATTATCAACCCTCATATTAGCCATTTCATTTTTTAATTGTTGAATTGTCTCTAGCAGCATAATTGTTGGGTTTTGAGAATCTTCCCCCAATTGAACCCACATTTTAGGATTGACTACTGCAGATGGTATAGGACCAAGTCCTATGGATGGTCTTACTAGTGGTGTATTTCCAGATCCTCTTCTCATCATGCTTTCTCTGTGAACATTAATACACTTTGTTATTTTATTTCTCAAATAGGCCACAATGTTGCAAGTTTGTTGTGATACCACTTGTAACATCCACCAATACTCCACAAAAAGTAATTAATTTTTACTCTTATTTACTAACTTTTACTCTTAATGGATTTAAGAGCTGACATTTGCACATTTACTTACTGTTTATTAATATTTGAACTCTTTCTAAACATTGGATCTAGAACTTAATCATGGACACACATTGATATTATGCTTAATGTTGTTAGGCCACATTGTATTTAATGCAATTAAAATTCTTGTCCAAAGCCAAAGCCTAACCCGATACCCTTGATGGTTTAAGTGTAAGTTATAATGCTTTCAATGTTTGATTATCCCACCATCTGATGTCCCTCAGAAGCTTATTGACACTCAAGTTGTCGCGCATGAAAGGGTCCTTGTGTTTGATGTGATTGTTGCTAAGTGGCATGGTTTCCACCGTTGATCTTTAGGGTTATAATCAGACGATTCTTGTTGCTTGCTAAGAAGTTAGGGTAACTAACCTCCTTGCCCTCGTCGCATTGTTGGCTCATTTTCTACCTAGCTAGGTTCGGTGAGAGCTTTGCTACCCTGCTGCAAACCCTAATCGATAAAGTTTCATAATTATCCTTGCAGTTATTCCTTTCCTGCTCTAGTGAGTAATTTTTTTTTATGGTGAATCGTTATCGGCTTCCAACTTTGTTTTCACTCATTGTAGGATACTTATAGTTTCCATTTTCTCCCTTCGTTGAGTTCTCCGCTTGCAATTATAATACAGTAGTTTTGGAGAGTATTTGGTTATCAATCGCGAGGTTTAAACCCTCGTCGTCCAACATGCCAGGTAATTTTGGTCAGTCTTCTTCTTGTTTTCTTGAGGATTCGTTTCAAAATCACTACAATTATCGGCTCGTTGCTAATATTCTCAACCTTGTCTAGGGTAGAGTCTACCCACAAGTTAAGAAAACCCCAAAGTATTTATTCTTCTTTACAACATTATTTGTTTATTATGGTTATGTGTTTAATGAATTTGTGCCAATGTTAAGTTTGGTCCTACTCTTGTTAGTTACAAGTGAGAACTTGGTTACAATCTTCTAGAGAAATGAAGTTTACACTTTCAGGTTGGGTTTTTGCTTCCCCAAATAGGTTCCTATTTTTGGCTCTTCCTTTACAGGTTCTCTATCGGTTTCCTCCATGGCCCGACTGTAGGTTTTTTTTGAAAGGGTCGCATGGTATTACACTGTCTGGATTTTATTAATGACTAAGTTTGGGTTGCTCGTTCTATAAATTTCGTTTCCTTCGAATTTCCTTGCTCACAACTTTATCCCAAGTTGAAAACAATTGTACACTTGATAATTTTTTTCCCTAAGAAATGGGGGTTTCACCATAATTCACTGTAAAGATATCTTGTTTGTACAATTTCTCTTTTTAAGAGTCTCTAAAATTGATATCATGTTCTTAGGGTTTATTACCCCATTGGGGTTATTCGTATATTTATGTTGTAAACAATTATGGCTTATGGTCGTCTGCAAATGATTATAAGATTATGAACGTGTTTTTCCTTCATGACCTGGTGTTAATTTTTTTTCTTTCCTCTTTTACAATTGTGGTTAAATCTCGTTATGTTCCTTTCTAATTGATATTAAAGTTTAATGTTAGAATAACAATAGTTATAATGCTAGATTGAATCCTTCTGCTACCCATCGTAAAATGAATCCCTCTTGTAGGGTTTGTACTTGGAATACAAATGGCTGGTTATTTCGTACTAATGTGCATTGAAATTCGAATGGCCTACATAAGCCTGTGGTAGAATTTAAATTGACAGGTCAACTTCATAATTGTTCTAGGTTGTTGGTTCTCACCGGCTGGGCCAGGGACCAAACTGATCTACATGCATTTCTGGTTTTAAATATTATTTATTCGACACTTTCTCTTATTAGTCTATTTGTACAATGAACTTTATAGTATGTTTTCAATGTTGATAATTCACATATTGTATTGGAACTGTGGCTATATTTACCTTAATTAATTGCACTTATTGGATATTATGTTCAATTTTTTTTATGTTTTAACAAAAATGTATTTTACAGTTACTATCGCTATTTACTTACAATTTTATTTATGAAGCAAAAGTTTGCACTTCCCAGTTGCAATTTTGTTCATAAATTATTATTTTGTTTATTTTTTTACAACTTTGTTCAGTACCCAGTATCATTATTATCAGTCTAGGGTTTGGGCAGGACCTAGATCTTTCTGGACCTGCCTCGGTCCACTGGATGTAATTACATGTACAATACATAACAAGGACTATTCTGGATGAAAACCTGCTAGTTGTCCCCTGGAACTAACCTTAGTTCCCCACAGTTATATATTCAAATTATTTCTAGGAAAAGATCATTCTTTCTTCCAATTGCTACTAATTCCATTCTTAGATATGAACTTATAGAAACTCTCAACATACACACAGTAGTAGTGTTAACATTTTTTACATAAACATCTTACTACTTTTGTACAGGAACATTACCATTCCCAAACATTATTTATCTGCATATTACAACTACCAAATTACATTCATCTCATAGAATTTTCAGTAGTAAAACAAGTTCTGGAATTTATGAATACTTATCTATTAGTTCAGACGACCAGGGAATTTACAGAGGAGAAATACCACTCCTCCCAACCAATGAGATTGGTAAATACTACCAATTCTCCCCCCGAGCCTTTTCACTTCCAAAACAGTAGCTTGACAGTGACCTAACAAAGTTTGTCCACAAGCATCAAGACTCTACAAGTCTAGCCTAGGAACTCACAAAATCACAAGTTTGTCTTAGGGTTTTCACTGGCCAACAATTAGCTCAAGAACACCCTAACTGGCAATGCCCTGCCTTACCTTAACAACGTCTTGTTCAAGGTACCAGTTTTCTCTTCTTCCTCCTTAGATGCTTCAGGTCTTCTCTCATACCCTCCTTGGCTTATTTTCCCACTGAGATTTTTATCTCTAGGGAAGGGGAGTAACTGTCTTCTAACTGTTCAGTAAGTGAAAATTTTCATTTAGGGTCTTCTCCCTTAAATTCCATGGTTTGTCTTAACCCTCTTTTAAAATTAAAATTAAAAAAACTTTTAAACATTTTAAGTTTTCCATTAGGCTTCCACTTAACCCATAGTTTATCAAGTTACTACAGTAAAAATAAATAAATAAATATATATATATATATATATATATATGGGGAAGGAATTACAAATCTCCCCCATATATTGAATTAGAAAACACCTATTAATAAAATAAGAACTCTTTCCTCTCTCTTTCTTTGAATTATTACTATACTTTTAGTTCATATAAAATTATGTTATTTAATATGGACATTGGCGCAAAATTATTTTTTCTTTATTAATATATTTATTTAAAATATTACATGTCAACCAAAGATAAAATGAATTACACATTATGTAATATCAATAATATTATTTTTATGTCATCTGTCAATTCCATATTAGATAGCGAAGAAATTACATCTCTCCATTATACTAAAGTAGATTTTAATTTTTTTACTTTAAATTACTTTATCTATCTAGATCTAAAATTATCATGGAAATTGAAGTATTTTATTTATGGCTGAAATTATTTTTTCTTGTTATTACAAATTTTATTTTGGTTTATAAGTATTGTATTATTATTTTTAAATGTAAAATTACATGACCATATCTCCCTTATACTGGGTTGGAGAGCGCCTCTCGGCACAATCACTTTATCTCTATATAAAGTGGATTTAAAATTAAGATGGAAATTGAAGTATTTTATTTATAGCAACAATTGATTTTTTTTGTTATTACTATTTTTTAATTTGTTATGTAATTATTATTTTATCATTTTTAGATGTAACAATACGTGACAACATCTCCCTTACACTAAATTATCTCTCTTACACTAAGTTATAAAGCATTTCTCAACGCACTCATTAACCTAAATAATTATAATAATTATAATTTTTAATTTTTTATACATAACATTTTTATGTATTAACTTTAAACATTATAAATATTAAATCAAAACTTTTAATCGAATGAGTTTAATTAAAACATGTGTCATTTAAATTTCATTATATGAAAATGAACTAATATATAATATATTTTTGGTTACATTTTGTATGTAAATACGATGAGTCCTTGCGAATGCATTAAATTAAATGTGACATATTTACATATGTCGGTACTTTTAACACGTAGGTAACAACACCGAAATAAGGTATGTAATTATGCTTTTAATTATAACAAGTATGAATTATTATCCTTGTGTACGTGCAAGCGCTATAAGAAAAAGCTGTTTAGCATAACAAATTCTACTTATTTTGAAATCAAGCTAACCCTAGGTATCAATTACATGCTTCTTTGTAGCTAAATACAAGGTTAAGGTTGCTCACATTTAATATGATGTTGTTTTCAAAGTGGTAGAAAGGGAAGGATAAAGAGTTAAAAGGTTTGCAGGTAAGTAATATCAGATTATTCACTAGTGGTAATGTATTTTTTTTTAAACTTTGAAGAACAAAGTAAAAGTAAAATTAAGAATAATGAAAAAGAAAAGTGAGTTATATGTATGTTGGTGTTTTTGGATTAGTATAAGAATAAAAGATGCTAAGATATTTATATATTATAAAAATAGAATATGAAGTGTTTTGTGATTCAAGTGAATGATTATGAATATGAAGTGTTTTGTGATTCAAGTGAATGATGAATGATTATTTATTAGTGGATAATGTATTTATTTATTTTTAATTTTGAAGAACAAAGTAAAATTAAGGATAATAAAAAAGAAAAGTGAGTTATATGTATGTTGGTTTTTTTGGATTAGTATAAGAATAAAAGATGTTAAGATATTTATACATCATAAAAATGGAATATGAAGTGTTTTGTGATTCAAGTGAATGTTGGTGGTTATTTGTTTTTTTGACCTAATAAGATATTTAGACACTTGGGAGTTAGTTAAGTTTAACTTGGTTTAATGTGTTTATTAGGTAAAAGTGTGTTTATTTAGTATGCATTAGTTGCATTGTAATTTTATAGTCATGATATGTTTTAGATATAGAGTAATCTAATAGCTCATGATCTTCTCAATACTAACAGCTATTGATTTATGGCTTAAGCCCTTATTGGTTCATGATCTCTATTTAAAAAGCATGGATGACCATTACCGATGATCAATTATGAGAAACTATCCTATGTACAAATTTTCTTTTGCATTAACAAAATTGCATCAAGTGGCCATGTTGGTTGGGGTTGTGATTTATAATATCAACTTTATAATCTTTGATTTGGTTATATGAGAAGTTACTCAAGATGTTTCCCCTGTATGAAATATCGTCTTTTCTCAAACATGGTATTAGAGCTCGTTTAAAGAGTTTCTCCCATTGCTGATTGAGATCTTGAGCTCATGTTGCTACATTTTTGAAATATATTATTTCCATATATTTATGGCCTAAATAAACTATTTCATTGCGTTCAAAACATCAATTTGAAGTAAAGATGTTTTTCATTTCATCTAAAAAGGTATACATTTTCTTCACGTATAATATTTTGTCATATCTAGTGGTATAAAGTATGAATACACCATTTTTAAATTCATTTTTACAAAGTTCATATTTTGGTTTTCTGTTTTTTATTCCTAGTTTGTTACTCTTTATGGTCTACGCAAGTTTTTTTCCATGCACTCTCTCTGATATCAACAAATCAGAAATACAACAGAAAATGTTTTCTTTATTTTGTATGCTTTTTCTTGTGCATTGTGTATGATCTCGTTAAATAAAAAATAGAGAGAAAAATTACATTTCTTGGGTAACCTAATCGAGATCATACCATATTTATATTGAGTTTTGAATTTATTTCAAATTATTGTTTGGTTTTGGATGAGCATGTTTTTTTGGTAAGCACCCACTTCAAGTTGAAACCCTAATAGCAACAACAATAACAACCTCCTTCATCAGTATTGTTATGTGTTTTACACTAGCTCACTTAATTAAAAGTTACTTTATTTAATAACCGGTCTTGAGAGTACAAATCTCTTCATTTAAGTTAATTTTTTTAAATGTTCATGCAAACTTAAATTATTTCACAATTTTATTTTTAATGTATTTCACTTGTATTATAAAAGTGAACCACTATAAAGTAACTTTAATATTCTTATTTTAGTTAATTTTGGCATACGACTCTCATTTATAAAGTCACTTCATCAAAGCGATTCTCACTTGTTTTATAAAAGTGGGTCATTTCATAAAGTTACCTATTTGTAAAAGTGAGCTTATAGGAAAAGCTAGTGAGGAATTTCTTTCTCCTGCAACATCCATCATCACGGGGATCAACTTCTAGCTACCACGTGACTCTTTGTTATTGTTTTTTAATATTGTGTTTTCATTGATGTCAAAGTTAGGGGGAATTGTTGGAAATATTGTTGTCATTGATGTCAAAGATAGGGGGGGCTACAAATGTCCATGATAGAGATTGTTGGAAACATTGTTTACATACATAGTTTTATCTTGATGCCTAGTTTGGACACCCTATGTAGGAAGGCATCTTTAATCTAAACATGTAGCTCAAATGATAACATAGGATATATGGTTGAAAATATTATTTCAAGATCTTTCTAATGGTATATGACACTCCCTCTAATTCCATAGGAATGAGGAGATATGAATGATTTTGTCTAGTTGACCTAGCTACTTTTACAAATCAGCCACATAAGTGAACGTATAAACACTATAAATAAAGGATATGTGAGTGCATTTGAAGACCATCCAAGCAAGAAGATGTTTGGGTTGTGCAACAAAAGCTAGGGAATACTCTTGGGGTTTTAAATGTGGAACAAAAATGTGATTTATGGAGTGAACAAATTATCTTGGAATTTTAATTACTTTTCTTATGGGATGTTTCAGACCAAGAAACTTGGAAGAGATAGAGGGGAGATCTTCACGTACCTATCAGAGAAATTTCATATTTTGGTTCATTATAAGTTCAGAGATATTCTCTGAGCAAGTTAGGGTTCTTGAATGCTCTTGAAATATACTTCAAGTAGGCCATCTTGGTATTTTCACTATAAATTCTCTTCAGGGATGCTTTAGACTATGAAACTTAGAGAAAATAGAGGGGTTATCTTCATTTACCTGTAGTATAAATTTTATATTTTGTTTCATTTTAATTTCAAATATATGCTTTAAGGAAGTTAGGGTGATCAAATATTAGGAGAAATCATGCAGTGTGCATGATGTGAGGGTATTCCTAGGGATGACCAACTACTACATGAGATTTATGGATGGCTACCTCAAGATTTTCACATTGCTCACTTAAATATTTCTAAAGGGAGAGATTGCAGAGTTGGATAGAAAAGGGAAAGATTTTGTTTGAGGAACTTAAGCACAAGATTGTCTCAACCTCAGTATTGAATCTTCCAAACTTTAGGAAAACATTCGAGGTGCAGACAAATGCATCAAGCTTTTCCAATGGAGGAGTTTTGACACAAGATGGACATCTTAGAGCTTTTGAGAGTATGAATTTACAAGTTCAGGAGAGGATATACCTAATTCACGATAAGGAGATAATCACAGTCATGCATTGTCTATAATTATGGAGGCATTACTCATTGGGAAATCCATTTGTGGTTAATACAAATAACATTGCAATGAGCTACTTTACAAATCAACCCAAATTTCTCCCCAAGCAAGCACATTGGCGATATTTCTTAGTAGAGTTTGACATGTCCATTGAATATAGGATGGGCCATATCAATGTTGTAGCCAATGACTTGAGTAAGAAGGCATAATTTGTTGCACTTGAACAAGAGTTTCCTACATTGGACAATATTCATATTTGGATTTTGGAGAAGTTGTGGGTCAGGATTAGAGATGGCTTATAGGTTGATCCAACTGTGAAGAACATTATGAAGTAGGTGAAGGAAGGCAAGACGAGGAATTTTTAAACTTGTGATGGACTCTTGTATTTTTGTGAGCGTATCGATATTCCCAAGTCAAGTAGTCTCTGTAAGGAGCTCTTGAAGGAATGTCTTCACTCACCTTGAGTTGGTCACCCATAACAACTTAAGACGTTATAATTTTTAGAGAGAGGATACTTTTGGGAGCATATGAGGTGATATGTTAAGGAGTATGTCCAGACTTGGATTTTTTGTTAGCGAGACAATCCTGACACTAGATTACAAGCAAGTTTGTTACAACCTGTACCTATTCTAGAGAGACCATGGGTGATTGTCTTGATAGAATTCATCACACAACTTCTAGTGGCACATGGATACAATGGGATCATGGTCATAGTTGATCATTTTTCCAAGTATGCAACCTTCATTTCAATGAAGATTCCTTATGGAGTGGAGCAGGTGGCACAAATGCTTTTAGAAATGTAGTGAAGTATTGAGGTCCTCCATTCAACATTGTGATATATAGGGATACAATGCTCATTAGGAAGTTTTGGACATCTTTGTTCAAGATTTTTGGTGTGGAGTAGTTGTAGAGTTATAACTTTCATACTCAAATGGACAGGTAAATGGAACACATGAATTGTAATAGCCCTGGTCAAAAATCCATGTAATAAAGTTAATAAAGGAAAAATAATAACTATGGTCATGGGACACATATTCCAAGCTGAATGTTGGGCAAAAACATAGTGATGGGGATCACTTGTGATTAATTAATGGCTATGGAATTTGGCAAAGGCAATGGCGAAGCTTTAGAAAGGCATGAGGCATTAATTGGCATTTTATTTATGAAAATAATGGAAATTAGGAGAAAAGGAAGGTGAAAGGTCATAGGTTGCATGTGAGGAGGAAATGAAGGAAAATAATGGAAAATTGAAGAAATTAGAGGCCTCATTAATAAAAATTCTTATGAGGATCAGTTGACAGACTTTTGTCAGTTTTAGCTTGGAGCTCTCTATTATACTCTCTCCCTCTCATACTCTTCGACACTTAGAGTTTTCTTGGAGCACTCTTGGAGGAGTGTGGAATACTTGGTATTTGGATAAAGAAGGCAAAGGAAGAGCAGGAAAGTACAAGAGGACATTGGGATCAACAACTACAATGGGTTTTTCTTGTAGGTAACGAGTTGCATGTATGATTTCCTTGCAAGTTTTGGCATGCATGTGGTTTCTTGGTTATGATTTGTCATTGGAATGGAGGATTGTCTAGATTGATAGTGGATTTGCATAGCCCTGCCATTTCCTAGATAGCCATGGTTGGTTCTCATGTTCCTTATGGTTGTGGGTTGAGTTACTAGTTCCTGGAAGCCTTGGTTGGACAAACGCTCTAGAAGCCCTGTAACAGCTAGGGTTGAGTTACTATTCCTGGAAGCCTTAGTTGGAAAAACACTCTGGAAGCCCTTGGTGGGTTGAGATACTAGTCCTAGAAGCCCTGCAACAGTTGTGGGTTGAGTTACTAGTCGTGGAAGCCCTGGTTGGAACAAACACTCTTGAGCCCTATACAGCTTGGGTAGAGACCAATCTGGTGATGATTAGTGATGTCTGGCTGTGAGGTGGATTCACTGATTGAGGGTTGAGGTGGTTTAGCTTTTAGAAGCCCTGGTTTTGTTTTGATTGATTTGTTTTAAGAGATCCCACATTCATGCTTGTAATATGGCACAGGGGTGATTGGCTGAAAGAAAGATTTGGTTCAACCAATCTATGATCGGGTGGTATGTGGAAGTCCCAGACCTGGTTACATCTTGCATATGTTAATAAGAGCTCCTTTCCTCTTGTATTTGATGGGTAAATATACTTGTTCATATGTGGTTTTTATGGTTGTTATATATCTATATATATATATATATATATATATATATATATATATATATATATATATATATATATATATATATATATATATATATATATATATAATTTATGTTGAATATATGCTGGTTAAGAGGACATTTTATGACAATGTTGATGTATGGCTCTCATCATGTTTTGATTAGAAAAAAATGAAAAATGAATATATGACCTAATGGATGATAATGTAGCTATTGTGATAAGGCATCAATGCTTCCTTATGAATCTAAGATAAGTATGAGACCCCTATGCTCAGATCTATTGTTATGACCTGTAGATTACATATTTGTGATATGTTTGACGAAATGCCTATCATGGCTAGTAGGGTCCAGTCAATTCATTGATCAAATGTTTGCATTAGTAATCTTGTTTCAATGTTATTTATCATTTCTGAAGCTTTCATGAAGTTATGGGCAATGGTCTAAGTCCTGGCCCTGAAAAAGTGGCACAAAATCTGGGGTCGCTGGCTCAGGACTAGTTGAAAAAGTCCACAGTCGTTGGCATGCCTTGTTGTGGGAGTGATTGGAAGGCCTCAGTCACATGCATGGCTTGTCATGGGAGTGACTGGTGGTGTAAATCAATGAAATTTAAAGTTGTCTCAGGGGTTGGTCACTTAGAAGGGTTGGTTGCCTCCTGAAGGTTCTGTAGCATGTGTGGAAGGTCATAATGGTTTTGTTTTTTCAGTTCCACTTCCTTAACTATACATGGGGATTTGAATCACATCATAGTATCCTCTCATCACATGTTTACCCCAACAAACTGATTAACTTGGGTAAATGTGGGAGGAGGGTGTTACATGAATAAACTACTTGAGGACTAATTGAGGCACTATGAGAGCTAATTAGATGAACTGGATAGATTTGTTGGATGTGGCATAGTTTAACTATAACTTGCAGAAGAGTTCAGTGACAAGTTATAGTCCATTCAAGTTGACAAATAGAAAAACCCTAGATGATGCCACACTTGGTGATGCAAGGATACCATGGGAGGAGTCCATCAACCTTGGGATTCATGATGAGTTGGTAGGACAAGTTAGAGTTGGATCAAGTGCATTTGATTAGTGCACTTGATAAGTGAAGTACTGGGAAGAAAATGAGAGACATGATGTAGAGTTCAATGTGGGAGATTTTGTCTTTGTTGGGCTAAGCAAGGAACAATTCAAACCACCGATCAAGATGTATTCATTGGTAGCATGGAGGTTTGAGGGCATGGTTAAGGTACTGGAGAGGATAAAATATGTCACATACAAGTTGGGCTACCATTTGAATTGAAGGCCCATCGTGTCATCCATATTAGTTAGCGTGGACCATGTTGAGTAGAAACGGATGGCCATGTAGAGTTGAGCCATCACTTGCAACTGTTTTGATAGTGGATCAACTAGAGATGGGGGTTGAGGAGATCTTAGCATACATGATTTTAGTTATTGGAAAAAATCAATGCCATGAGTATTTTGTTTGATGGAAGGTTGCACCATTCAAAGAAAATGGTTGGGAGTTTAAGGATTCATTGTGGAAATGGGGACACAATATTAGTGAGTTCAAGGAGAAGTATCATGGATTACCTACACCAGAATTGCTAATGGTGGTAATGAATTTGAGTAGGGGATGATATAAGACCCCTGGAGCTACATCCTAACGCATGCCCACCTAATCCATGACACAACTTGTTGAGACATGAATCATATTGAGCACATGTGGAGCTTGGTCCCCTCACTGGACCTTTAAAATTTGGCACCCCATGTCATAACATGACCATTTCATATGGATGGATGCAGTCACAATGCACGGGCACACATGTTGGCTCGATGGAATAATGGAGCATGCAATGAGTTGGATGAATGTATGTGATTAGGAGAATGCATGTTAGTTTGGTTCCCTCACTAAATTTGGGGTTTCCATCGTGCATGCATTCGACAAGTAAAGGTTGAATTGAATTTAAGTGAAGGAGAGTGAATCTCTATTGAGTTGGGAGAACACTTATATATGTGTGTGACATGGGGAGGAGCATTAAATGCAACACACCACACATTGCAAGACATAGGAAAAGGGCACAAAAGAGAAAGTGCATTGTAGTTCAAGGAGTAGGCCATGGGTTGGCAAGGGAGTTGCATAGGTTGATAAGGTGGAGTATTGTATGAAAAATTACCACGCTCTAACTAAGTTGGGTAGGCATAAGGATGAGGGATTTTGGGTACATTTTTGTTTTAACTTGGTTAGGGCTATGATATATTCTTGTGATGGGCCATGTGTCTATTATGTTGTAATAAATTGTTGAGCAAAGCCTTTGTAACATTGCCCATGATATTATTAATTAGGTGTTAAGTCGAGTTGGACCACTTGTTTACATATCATTGTATTCTTGTGTATGGTGTATGTTTGTGGTTGGATTTTGGTTAATTGTAATAACTAAACTAAATAATTACGTAAATATGGAGTAAGTGAGGTGTAGTCCAAATGGAGTACAACCATTGTGGGCATACAATAGGTTAAAAACATGTTGGTGTCACACACCTAGAAGATGTTAGCACAATTGGGCCTAGACGAGTCCTCTCACATTATGACTTACACATTTCCAAATTGCAAATGGAACAAATGGAAAAGACTAACACAAAGTGGAAAAGTCATTAACAAACCTTTTGGGAAACCTCTTCAAGTAGCTTGAATTCTTGGGGATGATCTCACAAAATTGATTCAAATCATTGTGCACCATAAATGCCTTTAGATACAATATTGTTCATAACTTTTATTACGGGGGATGAAATCAAATTTTGTTGAAGATCGATTTGAGGTATCAAAGAGATATTTCCATTGATATTATATATTTTCTCTGTTAACCAATGAAGTGAGAAAAAGCTTTCTGAAATACAAGGTATGCACGGGCACATTGTTTACGGACATATGAGACTTCAATCAATGATATCATAAACTAGGAAACAAAATCAAATTTCATAAAATACCCATTTCAGTTAATAAAGAATCCCTCTAAATGAGTTATAGTCCCCCCCCCCCCTAAAAACTCTGTAGAGGTCATGGAATCTATTAAAAGTTTGCAGTACGTACCACTAAAAATTGAATTTTTTACACTGAAATTAAAACGTATGACCAAATTTTAAATGTTTAAGGCCAACATTTAAGTATGTATGTCATGATTGAAGGGTTTGAGCTTTAAAGTCATGATTTGATTGAGAAACAATGAATTACACGTTGTATGGGCATGAATCAAGAGGAAACAACAAAATTTCACATTGTACATCAATTGAGAGATTGCAGGCTGGAACAAAGAGTATGCAACCGTAAATGTAAGTGAAAGCCATGCCTATTTCACATCAACCAAACTTGACTAGCGATATTGAAATATAGTGCTCTAAGTCGTGGCTCTATATCTAGTCTTTTCAAAATTGGCCTTTGATCTTGTAGCTCTAATACCAACTTGATTCAAAATTAGTGCTTAAGATTCCTTTTAAAACCACTAATTCAGATTCATTTAAAACAACTTCTTAATTCCCCATAATTATGATTGACAATTGGTTTAATAAGATGAAAACCAATATTGAATAATTGTAAACAAGCACTAAAAGTAGAGAAAATACTCAACTAATTGATAATGGATTTTACTCGTATGGGCTACATCTTCGGGTCTGCTTCAATCCACATATTGACTTTATTGATTCTCCTTCAAATGGCTTTTCCTTTACTATAAGGGATGAATATTTACAAGCAAGCCTACAACTTGTTTTCTCTCCTTTGCGAAGGGAAAGTGAATCCACAAGCAAAGCTATAATCTACTTCCACTCCTTTACAAAGGGAAAGTGAATCCACGAGCAAGCCTACACCTTGCTTCCTCTCGTGTTTGAAGGAATTAATGTATCCAAACCTATTCCTCCCTCTCTTAAAATGGTTTAAATAATTCTTTGTTTGAGAACTATCTCATCATATCAAGGAGAAAAACTCTCAAGATCCCATAAATTAAATCCTAGTACCATTCAATAGATTGATTTGAGGAAATCTATCAACCATAGCCATGAAAATCTCAACTTTCCATGAAATTAGCATATTCCCCTTGAGACTAGGAAACTATAATGCTATGTAGAATTTTTACTAATCCTACATAGTTCTCACATTTGTATTAGTTTCCTATTACAAATGAAAATGATAAATACAAGTATACATTTGTATCCAAGCTCAAAAAATGTTAATTTTTTTTTTTGTCCTTTGGACATTTGCCCAAAACTTCAATGAGCCATATCCTTCACATATGGAGTCCTCCTCACCTAGTTCAAATTATGTTTGAAATCTCTTTGTGAGCTCTTGCTTGTGTGGATAATCTTGGAAAAAATTAAGTTGACTTGAATTTGTTGATGTGAAGATCTTCTCGAATCATAATTAATTTTAATTTTGATTAGGAAATGACTTATTATTGATATACTTATCTAAATCTGATGAAAAAAATAAAAAACAAAATTAAGCCTTTCTAAAAACTTAAAAGATCACATATTTAAAAAACACAATTTTAATATATTTTATTATTATTGTTTCTTGTAATTATTATAGTTTTAGTTGTTTTTTTAATATAATATTTTTTTTTATATATCTCAAAATTCATTTTATCAACATTATTTTATATTATAATCTCATTCTAGATGTTTATAGCTTTTATAGATTAATATTGGTACACTAAAAAATAAAAATAAATAAATTAAAAAACCTATATAAATAGATCTCCATGCTATAACATTTAAAAAATAAATGAAACAAACTTAAATCTATTTAAAATTAAAAGAAATCAATAAAATAGATCTAAGTATGTTGCACAAGTTTGTATAACAAGGTAAGATTAGAACTAAACATCAAGTTGGAAGCAACAATATTATATATTAAATAAATATAAATAAATATTTTAAATTAATATCACAATTGGAAGCTAAATTGTTGCATACTATTTGATGATGATATTGTAGTATAAAAGAAAGCATTTTTCATCCTTAACTCTCATAGTGTCACAAAGGTGACAAACTCTTTCATCCTAAAACATTTTGGGAATTGACCATGGCCTAGTTTCATTATGGAGCTCCTAAGAAACAATTTTTATTTTAGCAATATTTATTTTCTTCTTTGCAGTAGTTTATTTCTCATTTTAGCAATGCTTATTTTTTATACTTTTTATCTTTTAGAGTAGGGTTGATCACCTCTTTATTGACCATATATTATCTTTATTTTGCAAAATAACCTCTTTCTTTAACCTCAATAGTTAAGCCAAGACTCAGTTGAAGGTTGTTTTGGCTAGAATTTAAAACAATTTTAGGAAGTCTCTTGTCTTCCATGTTGTTTAACTTGTTCTTATACATTAGGTACCTTGTCATAAGTATACTCTCAATGGGGGAAAAACTTGCTTTTATTGTGCCTAAGGGCGCTCTCCAACCCAATATGGTAGAGATGTTGTAATGTCGTGTAAACATTTTTATTGGGACAAATTACATTAAAAAAGAAAAAGAAAAAAAGTAATAATTACAATTATAATTATAATTAATAATTAAACCATTCTAGATTCCTACTCTGGATCTTTTAGAGTGAAAAGAGATTTGATCCCTCTTAGTGCTTGGTAGATCTAGAGTTAAGATAGATCTAGGTTGGTGTTAATACATTAAATAATATTTTCAGTGTTAATAAATACCAAATTTGAATTATATTAAAATTCACAATTAAAATCTTTGTGTTGAGAGACGCTCTACAACCCAGGGGTAGATGTGTAGGGATAAATGTTTGTAAAATTTAAAATTTAACATTTATATGTCGACTTAATTAAAAAATAATAAAAGGGTTTTTCTTTTTGTAAGTTTGGTGGGACTATATCTTCATGATGTCCAATATATCAACTTAATCGGGTAGGGAATTGAACCGATGACTTCACATCAAGGAGTGCCTTAACAAAGCACCTGATCATCGTCTAATCAAGACCTAATGGACAAAAATGAGTGTAAACATTTAAATCCTAGATCAATTAATAGCAAAAGGTTAAAAGTAATAAAAATAGTAAAATTGAATTTGTTATATTGTAATTTTGTTTTGCAAGATAGCTTAGTCCCTCCAACTCAAACTTAGAAATTATGTTATGGGAAAAATTGCATAATTAATTTTAAGTTACATTGGTCAATGCTAAATCAATAATGGTTATAGAAAAATCATCCTATAGTCTCGCTTTGGCACAAACTAATAAATTGAGTTGTGAATTTGTGAAGTGGATAAGTATATTGTTTGCTCAAGCAGAAGAACTTGCATAAATTTTGGTGGGTTGTAACCACTAGTAAGTCTACACATTTACAGTTTTACTCCTACATTAAGTGTTGAAGAAAATATAAATAATGGTGCGAAGTAATTGATTGTAAATATGTTATTTACTTGAGTATAAGTTATTTTCAAGTATTTTATTAGAACATGTATAAATTTTGGTGGGTTGTACATTTACAGTTTTACTCCTACATTAAGTGTTGAAGAAAGTATAAATAATGATGCGAAGTAATTGATTGTAAATATGTTATTTACTTGAGTATAAGTTATTTTCAACTATTTTATTTTTGGATGGTTTTCTTGCAAAGCTTAAGAATAAAAAAATCACTACACAAATATCTAAAGTCATACATGAAAATTGTAACCACATCCATAAATTATGACATAAAATATGTAAGACATCCATATGGCATTATATTGTGCAAAGGTTTCCGTAAGACCTTGAAGTTATGATTCAATCAAATGTTTGAAAATCATTTTTTTAATAATATTGAAAAATAATATTTATTTTTCAAAGTTAAACATGATAATTTGCATTGGTCAATGTTAAACTAATAGTGATCAACAACCAAATTGATTGTTAGAGCCTTGCCTTGACAGAGACTAATAATGATTAATGATTCCATAACCATATTTAAATGTAATTGATAAGCACATAAAAACTTATTACTTATAACAAACTTACAATATAACAAGTTTTTTAACCATGGATATCCACCCCCACTTTACCATGGATATTATTATACCATGGGACAATACCATGACTTATCAATATTACATGCCCAAAAATCATAGCTCATTTCACAATAAAAGAAAATAAAATGTAAAATATATTAGACATTACATATATCGTTGATTGCATAGAGTGACAACTCTTGATCATATGGAGAGTGAGAGAGAGGAGGGGGGAGAACAAAGACGAGAAGTAGAGGTAGAGAGGGAGAGGGAATGACAAAGGAGATTTGGAGAGAGAGTTAGGGAGAGAGGAGAGGAGTGAGAGAGTGAGAGAAAGGGAAGAGAGAGAGGGGCCATAGAGATAAGAAGGGGATGAGAGAGAGAGAGAATGACAAGGCAGAGATGGAGAGAGAGTGGGTGAGAGAGGAGAGGAGGGAAGAGAGAGAGAAGGGGAGGGGAGAGAGAGGAAGAGAAGGGAAAGAGAGAGAGAGGGAGACAAGAAGATGGAGGGGGGAGAGAAGGGAAGAGAGAGAGAGAGAGATGGGGGGGAGAGACAGAGGGAGGTGGGAGAGAAAGGGAGGGAAACGAAGGAAAAGAGAGAGAAGGAGAGAGAGATGGAGTTGGAGGGGGAGAGAGAGGGAGAGAAAAAGAAATACATTAAGCAAGAAAGATAGGGAGAGAGAGAGAGAGGGTGACAGGGGAGAGATGGAGAGAGTGAGGGAGAGAGTAGAGCGGGAGGGAAGAGAGAGACATAAGGAGAGAGAGAGAGAGAGGGTGACAGGGGAGAGATGGAGAGAGTGAGGGAGAGAGTAGAGTGGGAGGGAAGAGAGAGACATAAGGAGAGAGAGAGAGAGAGAGAGAGAGGGATAGATGGATCCAACCTAGATATGATATGCCTGTATATAAAAACCAAGTTAGATCCATCTTAACCCGTATCTATTAAGCATTGAGAGAGATCATCATCAAATCTCTTGAGGTGCAAACTTTTTTTTGAGTGCAAAACTTGAGGAAAAATTTGCACCTATAAGATTTGATCTGTCTAGATCTAAGGTTAAGATGGATCTAGGCTCGTTT
The DNA here is from genome assembly GCA_031772625.1 of Pinus tabuliformis. Classification (NCBI taxonomy): domain Eukaryota; kingdom Viridiplantae; phylum Streptophyta; class Pinopsida; order Pinales; family Pinaceae; genus Pinus; species Pinus tabuliformis. Next base: position 506,912,717 of record CM062816.1, on the reverse strand, counting down.
ATTTCTCCAATAATTATAATATTGAAATTACAAATAATTTATTATAAAAAAGAGCAAGATAAATATAAAAGAATTTAACTTTTTTGTAAAATTAATTTTTTTAATAAATTTGAAACTTTGTTATGACTTCTAATTAATTAATTACATTTTTGTATTTAATAATAATTTAAAGCACTCTTAGATGTTAAGTCACTAGTTCAATTCCATGCTTATTCAGATGTGGTGTTATTCTTTGACATGACCATAATGTAGCCAGGTGTGGTGTTATTCTTTGACATGACCATAATGTAACCTCTGTTGCCAACTTTAAAAAAATCAAAAATAAAAAAAACCATATATAAATTAAAAGTTATTCATATCCACAATTGTAAAATAAATATTATTATATTTTTTCATTTAAATCATTTTTAAAATTTAATTTATATAAAACTTAATCTTTATTTTATAATAATTATAATAAAAATATTTATATAATTATTAAATAAATATTAAAAATATTTATTTATTAATTTTTTAATTTAATAACTTTAAAATGTCCAAAATAAATAGTTCAACTTGAAATATTGCTCCAACACTAGGAAGCCTCCTCTTGTAACCTTTTCATTGGATTGGCGTATTGACGTTAACTGTTAGTCGGAATAATACAATGGATGGGTGTATAATGGTCAACTATTAGCGTTTACATAGATGTTTGCAAGATGGTTCTGCAAGGCTCACTCTTTGTCGTCTTTTTTCGTGGGCCACACTGATTTAAAATATGCCACCAATCAAATCGATTCCTAATTTGTACCTACCTTTTACGATGGAGACCTAAAGATTCTGTCAAGTCCAGCGTCACGTAATGCAACGCAATTCCGAGATTCTTGTGAGCAAATGTGAGTCCTACCTAGTCACATTTGTTCACCTTTGTGTAGATATTTTATGAGATGCAGTATAGTAATTGTTTGGATGGGAGCTTTTACTCAAAATTATTTCATAAGGATATAAATTTTTATTTCAAACTTGCTCATGATCAAGTATTTTTGGATTTTTTCAATTTGTTTCTATTTTAAAATGGGACCCACAAATCACACTCATAGCCCAAAAAACATTTTCTTCATTTTCCAATCACATAATTCTGCCTATATATTTTGAATAACATATAATATTTTTCAGCCTTTCAAAATTCTCTTATTTCTGTATTTCTACTGTCTTCCCATTCAACTTCTGGTTGAAATCAATTCAGAAATACTTGTACTCATTTACTACTTTCTTTCGACTTCTGGTTGAAATCAATTCAGAAATACTTGTACTCATTTACTACTTTCTTTCAGAGTGTAACTGCATTCACAATTATGAACGGTATGTAGCATTTTCCTAAGCAGATTTCATGTCCGTTTTCCTCCCCGTCTGTAATCACTAATCCAAATGCAACGCTGACAAGATTTCACGTCAAAGCTGGAAAAACAGGGCAGCCTAAGGCTAGCGTTGAAGAAGCCCATGTTCCAACAAGCAATGTCGTTACAATCCCTTACTCCGATCTCCTGGTATGCTTATTTTAAACTTTATTTCATGGATTCCTATAGATTAAGTTTTAGGCTGCTCAAAATAGATTTACAATGGAATATAATGTTCTTTAACGGTCTCACTGGGTTTGATAATGTTTTATTTAAAAATTCTGAAACTCAACATTGGGTGGTCACAAGTGTCCAAAATGCATTGAAATTTGCAAATTTTTTGCTAGGTTTGTTTTCACATTTTCACAATCATGGATCGCATTGGAGTTAGAAAATAAAAGAGAGTTTGAACGGAAATTGTAGTGGGCTATACCACTCGAATTGCACACTTGAAAAAGATGGGAAATCATGGAATCAATGAATTTCTGATAAAGGACCTGATTCTGCAAACTGGTACATCATTGAGTTGAGAAGTAATTCACCCAAATGCATTAGGTAGATCATATTTTGCCAATGCGTTAAGCCCTCTTTCAAAAGTAATGTACAACAATAATTCTCGGAATTGTCTTTTGAATCATGTAATTAGGAATACTATGCAAACCTTTTTTGTTCAGTCTTCTTCACCCTTCTTAGCAATAGCCACGAGCCACGAGGTTCTTCCTGTATGCTCGGCGCCATTCGTTTCAATCTTGCCATGCTAGTGATGCACATCATCTTCATCACCAAAATTCTTCCAACTGTCTTGAATAACTTTTTGGGCCAATCCTTAACCCAACTTGGCTATTGTCTTGTCCCTACTCATCCCGTATAAACATAGAGTTCGATATTTTGCTTTTGGTTGGGAGGAAAAGACCACCTATATATTTCCAATGAGAAAACATACACTGTTTCCCAGATCTCTCAGGAATGTTATTACAGAGACATAACTACATAAAATATTAATTTATACTTGTCTATCAGACGTGACACCTGATACTTCTTTAGCAATTACTTCAATAGCTTTTAAGTTTTATATAGGCTTCCAGGCTTAAGATCTGAGATTACTTCATCATTTGCCAATTTTTTTCTTGCAGCTGTTCTTGTTGGCATGCTTCTTGTTTTCTGGTTCAAAGTCCATATGCTAGAGGAAAAGACTTTCTATATATTTCCAATGAGAAAACATACACTGTTTCCCAGATCTCTCAGGAATGTTATTACAGAGATATAACTAGATAAAATATTAATTTATACTTGTCTTTCAGACGTGACACCTGATACTTCTTTAACAATTGCTTCAATAGCTTTTATATAAGCTCCCAGGCTTAAGATCTGAGATTACCTCATCATTTGCCAATTTTTTTTCTTGCAGCTGTTCTTGTGGGCATGCTTCTTGTTTTCTGGTTCAAAGTCCATATGCTAGAGGAAAAGACTTTCTATATATTTCGAATGAGAAAACATACACTGTTTCCCAGATCTCTCAGGAATGTTATTACAGAGATATAACTAGATAAAATATTAATTTATTCTTGTCTTTCAGACGTGACACCTGATACTTCTTTAACAATTGCTTCAATAGCTTTTATATAGGCTCCCAGGCTTAAGATCTGAGATTACTTCATCATTTGCCGATTTTTTTCTTGCAGCTGTTCTTGTTGGCATGCTTCTTGTTTTCTGGTTCAAAGTCCATAGGCTAGCTTGCTTTTTCTGGGATATCAACATCTTGCTTCTCTTGCTTTTTTATCACATCAGTTAGCATGAGTTTCTTGGCATTGTCTTTTTAGCGAGGGGATTGTTGGAAGGTTGGGTCAGGTCATCATCAATTTGAATCAGAAAAGACTGAATTGCAAAGACCAAAAACAAGGAACTAATGGTCTCATAAACTATTTTTAGTCTCGCTGACCTTAAAATATCATTTCATTTCATTTCATCTTAGAGAGAGGGGTGATAAAATCCAATCTACCTGTTAACATTCGAAACCATCCGTTTCAATGTAACTGGAAATAGTACACTGTCACCACGTACTCATTCGCTGCTGTTAACATTCGAAACCATCCGTTTCAATGTAACTGGAAATAGTACACTGTCACCACGTACTCATTCGCTGCACTTTGGGTTAGTGTTTGTTAACTACGGGGGAGAATCCTTAGATGACTTGGTGAGTTAAACTACAATGCAATAAATGGTCACTGACACCCAATTCAAACTACCAGCGACTGTCCTAGACAAATATTTTCGTAATAATGGAAAAAACAGCAAGCAATAAGTGATTAAATGGATAAAAATTCAGATGGCAAATGGTGCAATATTTACCTATAATTCAGAGGATGAAGTCTATAGCAATTACTCTATGAAGGATATGCCAAAAGCAACAAAAATGAATTTACAACAAACTGTAAATTGACTGTTTAGAGGCTGAAAAGTACACATAAACCAAAGCAGAAAATTAATATGAAGTTGGGCACACAACGCAATGCAATTATATGATAAAAGAACATTAAAACAGAAACTACAACAAATAGTTGACTGTTTTTATGAATTGAAGGTTATTTTTATGTAATTTTTTGAGTTTTTTAAATGATTTTTTACGATTATTATGCATGAAAACTGAAAAACACACACACTTCTATTTCCGTGCCATAATGCAAGCTAATCTTACTGTAATCTATCTAAAACAGAATGAAAATGAGCTAAATGCCTACTCAAATATGCCTAATAGTGCATGTTATTCTATAAGAACTTGTTGTTTAGTAAACTAGCGCCTTTTAATGGAGTCAAAGAGATAAAAGGAAGATAAAGTGAATAGGGAGGAAGACAATTTGAAGGTTATCTCTCAAATCCAATTAAGATCAAGATTAAATATTAGTGAAAGCATAAGAAAACAGAATTTTCACACGTGAAGAACTTGTAGTATTTTCCAATGAAAATCTGTATTTTTATTATCTAAAGTTGTAAATTGAACTAAGTTTTGATAAGTTTTCACAACTTGTAGTATTTTCCAATGAAATTCTGTATTTTTATTATCTAAAGTTGTAAATTGAGCTAAGTTTTGATAAGTTTTCACAGCAAGACTCCAAGGTATGAACTAGCTTTGCTAAATGGGGAAACACTAATCCTGATCCAGCAAAACAGATCCACCACCACAGGTACTCCATACTGGTAGTTAATCTCAATTTTCAATTTCTCTAGGGGAATAAGCAAAGGCTAAGGGGGAGAAGAAAGCACAAGCACTCAAGATCTCACAAAAGAAAATTGAACTCTTCTTCTCTTTGCTTGTTACAATGTATAGAACCAGAATGAGGAAAGAATGGGGGAGACAAAAGATAAGACAGAAAATAGAAGGGAAGTAAAAATAGTAGTCTCCAAATATAGCACTCCTTTTTTGAATGAAAATAGCATTTGCATGAAAAAACTACCCTTCCAAAAGATCACCTTCCTTCCATCATAACCACCCATAAGACAAATTACACTGTATATGGCTAATTTTTTCTTTCAATGCACCTTTTTCATGCCTAAAACAGACCCTACGAATTTCCTAAAGGTAGAATCCCCTAGAAGTAAGCCTTAAATTATGGAATAAGTGAGGATAAAAAATAGTACGATGAGCTAGGCTAATATTAAGAAGGAGAAACTTTAAAATAACAGCGTAAGCTCCTCTATGCCAAGTACTCCTTAGCTAAGGTCATATGAAATCCTTCTAGGGCTCAACATTGTCCAAAAATAGCCAATACCTCCATGTGGGCCCATTGATCTCAATATAGACCATGCCAAATGTAACTGGTCCTTGGAAATTCATAGTGTTCGGAATGATTTGTGTTAATTATTGTAGCTCGGGAGGTACTTCTGCATTTGTAGTGCCGACCGAGCTTATTTCACTCTCTAGGCACTTTACTTTATAAAGTGATTATATAAAGTTCGAAAGTGTACTAAAAAGTGACTTTTTATAAAGTGAGTGTGACTGTATAAAGTTGGGTCACTTAAGAGATTTAAGTGGGCCCAATGTGAGATTAAGTCATGATCGTTGATCCTGAGATGGTGAGATTTAATCTCAACCATTGAGATCTAGGGTTAGGGATTTTGGTCATTAAAGAGAAATAAAAAGAGAGAGGTAGAGTGAAAAAGCACACTTTTTTTCTAGAAGAGAGGAAGAGGAGTTGAGCAGAAAAAATAGAGGAGCAACAAGGAGAAGAAGGGCACAAATCCCAAGGAGAGAAGTCTTCAGATTGGGCACACACTTCTAGGAAAAGTTTCCGGCCATTAAGCAGGTTGTACAACTGAGTATGGGCATGATTTTCTAGGCAAAGAAGGGAAAAAAATCGATGCATATATTGTTGTACCGTACTGTTGGAAAATGAGGAGACTTATGTATTATAGATGATTTTCCTTGATAATTACTTGTGATATGTGTTGGCCTTTTATTACTTTATTCGATCTTTGTTCATCAAGCAATTACCAAAACAATGAAGATCACACCACAACAAAATACACAAGATATAGGCTCCAAGCCAGGGCAAAACCCCTCCAAGGGGAAAACCCAGAAAATGCTTCTCTTCTTCTTTAGAATCTGCTTACAAAGAGACTTCCAAGACCCAAAGACTAGAGCCAACAACCCCACCAAGCACCATGTCATCCCCCAGCAAGATCTTCTCCAAGGTAACTTCCAAACTTCAACCTACTGCAACTTCATCCCAAAATTTCGGCCCTGCAATTTCGACCTCCTGCAATTGCAGCTTCACAGAAACCCTAGCTTCATACGTGTAAGAGAGAGAGAGAGATATTTTCCCAAGAAACTTCACTCTTTTCTTCCTTTCTTCGTCCTTCTTCGCACTTCTTCTTCTTCGCTATTGCAAATCAAATTGACTTGAGTGAGTGTCCAAATGAGATCGAGCTCCTTTATATTTATAGCCTCCTTAAGGGGTCAAATAGCCCTCCTTTAGGTCGACTTGATCTTGCTTTTGGGCCGACTTGGTCTTGGGATACAAAATGGCTTTTCCTCGATAAAATAAATTTCTTTCTTTATTACAAAGACACATGACCAATAATATTTTTTATACTAGAAAGACCTAGAAAACCTAAAAGCACGAAGAACATGCTTTTGACTCAAACTTGAGTATGAAACCCATACTCCAAAAATAAAAATATAATTTCTCTTTTCTTTCTTTTTCTCTCTTTACAAAGAATATACAATGTCATGATTACAATTAGGTCATTATGAAGACCTAACCTAGTTACAATTTTCAACACTCCCTCTTAACTAGGGAGGTATTTACTATTTATAATCCCATTACATGGTACAAGGAATCTCAATCTTGAAGCATTCTCATAAGAAGAGTCGGATTGATAAGTCATCTTTTTGTCAAGCATCTTTATCATAACCAACACTGTCATTAAAGGCCTTAACTAGACAAGCTCAACCTTATTTGAGAGCATTATGCTAGGAGGCTTTACGTGAGCTACCACACTACCTCTTAAGTCACACACCCCATCCGGATGTCCACAAGGTATGTCCTTTTAGGACTATTCTTTTCTTGGATTCCCAAACCTAGATCCTCAAAGAATATTGGTCCTCTTTGACTACTCTTACCTTGGATGCCCTACCTCATCCTCAAAGAGTGTCGGTCAACAACTTCTTTCCCTGGATTCTTCAATCCATAAGAAGTTCTAATCTCAGATGCTTATCCAATCCTTCAGATTCCATTTTTTCTTTATGGCCTTCACTAAGACATATGGTTGTTAGTCCTAGTCTAGTGCTTGACCCATAAAGACATGAATTGCCCAATATCACTCCCTCTCAATAAGGAAAGAGATATCAACCGGACCAAGATTACCTCTCAGGTACTCAAGCTTCTTGTTTGGTAATTCTTTAGTCAAAATATCTGCTACCTGTTCATATGTAGGTAGATAGTGCAGCTCCACGACCCCATCTCATACCAAGCTTTTGACATAGTGGTACTTGTTTTTTATATGCTTCGTCCTAGCATGAAACACCGAGTCTTCTGTCAATCTAATGCAACTTTCATTATCACAATGTATCCATGTAGGGCTAAGCGGTCCTTCAAACAAGTCTGATAACAACTTCTTGAGCCAAACTGCTTCCTGACAGACTTTGCTTGCAGCAACATATTCAACTTCAGCACTACTCAAAGAATTTGTATCCTGCTTTCTACTCATCCATGAGACCATGGAGGAACCTAGGTTGAAGCATCCACCTGTTGTGCTTCTTCCGTCTATCTCACTGCCACCCTAATCTGAATCTGTACATCCCATGAGTTAGATTTCATTACTAGTATACCAGAGTCAGTGATGTATGGTTCCACACAAATATCTTAGGATATGCTTGGCTGCAATCCAATGGTCATGTTTTGGCTCCATCTGAAACTGACTGAGAACATTTACTGTGAAACAAATGTTTGGTCTCGTATTTACTAGATACATCAAGGATCCAATCAACTATCTATAGCAAGTAGGATCCACTAGACTAGACTATGAATTCCTCAACTTCTTTAAATTGGTAATCATAGGAGTCATCATAGGCTTGCTATCCATCATGTCAAACTTCTGAAGTATCTTGATCACATACTTACCTTGACAATATATATTTCACCTGGATTTTGCCATATTTCTGGTCCCAGATAATAATGCATAATCCCAAGATCCTTCATATCGAACCCGACTGCTAATTGCTTCTTGCATTCTCGAATTTGATGCTCTACACTTGTGACTAGTAGATCATCCACATACAAGAGTATGATGACTGGTTCATCCTAGACCACCTTGATATATAGGTTAGGATTTGCAAAACTCTTGGTAAAACCAAGTCTTAATAGGTATGCATCCATTCTTCCATACCAAGCTCTAGGTGTTTGCTTTAAGTCATATAGATCCTTCTTCAACCTGCAGACGTGAGTCTCCCTATGATTTATTTCAAATCCTTGAGGCTGCTCAATGTTATCCTCTTCATTAATGGTCCCATCAAGGAAAGTTGTCTTGACATCCATTTGATGGATGTTCCATCCCATAGTAGCATCCAACGAAACAAGCGATCTTATTGTTGTATATCTAGCTGTGGGAGCAAAGGTTTCCGCATAATCAATCCCTTCTTTCTGCGAGAAGCCCATTAGAGAAATTTTGAGGTATAAAATGGGCCTCCTAAGGAATATTATAAAATAATAGTGAACATAATAAAATAAGATTAGATTACATCATCAAATTTTAGAGGGAAAAAAAAATTACTTTTTAAACTTATCTCCCTATAGTTTTACTCATGTTAAAAATCAATTAACGGAGCAATGAAATACAAAAAATATTGCGGAAACACAAATACAGAAATGCATAAAACAATAGAGACACAGATATACATGGTTCACGCAATTTGCGCTACGTCCACAGAGAAACAACCAGTCCTTCCTTTTATATTATGCAGCAAAATGAAGAGATACAACCTTGATTCAGATTTAGACAGGAACGCAACAAATTACAGAAATAACCATTAATACAGAGATGCAGCAGAAATAATACTTCATTTCATTAATGTAAAATACTGAAATATGTTTACAAACAGAAATGGAAATAAACTAGCTTGGGCGATGGTAGCTTATCTCTAAGGAGAGATGTGGCGGCTACATGCCTCTGAACTCTGTTACAATGAGGCTCAAAGGCCTATTTATTGTTGAGAAACAATGGAAAACCCTAAACATCCAAAAACCTAACCCTAGGAGATGAAGCGCCAAACTATGGGCCCCGTTTGGGTAAATTGGTACATCAACTTCCTGGGGTCGTAACTTTGGCATACGATCTTCGTTTGACGGGCACAATACCTTGTTATAAGATCTATCTGAGGACTACAGGTCCCAGTTTTCCCAAAAAACGTCGTTTAGGGCCTCAAAACGGCTTCGAAAGTTCAGGACCCAAAAAACTGCCGAAAATAGTAAATTGTGCTAGAAATAAGGAAACTGAAAAACTAAAAGAGATAGTTGTGGGGGCCCAAGTGGGATAGGCGGGTGGCCACCAACATCCACTTGGATCATTCCTCCCCCCTTAGGAAGCAATGGTCCCCATTGCGTTGAGTGCCTCCATGAGATGGGAAAACTTTTGCTGAACTTGGTCCCTGGTGAGCTGTTCTGCAATCTTTGATGTGTGCAGTAATGGTGGGAAGCATGGTCGAGGGCTGTCCACATTGAACACTTGGTGCAAGCCAAGGAATGGGGGAATGTTGTGCTCCAAAGCATTGTTTCCCACAACCTTGGTAATGGTGTAAGGACCATATCGGAGTGGTCCGAGCTTCTAATGGGCTCTTGTAAGGCGTCTTTCTGCAAATGTAACCAGACTTTGTCGCCCACTTGAAACTTGTGTGGCACCCGATGTTGATCATGTTGCTGCTTGTACTTGGCATTTTCCACAATGGAGCGGTGATATATCAGCCTGTTGGGTAGAGGTGCTCTAGGAGTCAGATCGAATGAATGCTTGACCTGACAGTGCAACGGTACCCCTGTGGGTGAGGAGAAGATGTTCCTGTATTTTTTCATGACCGCATCCCCCTGCTTCTGCTGCGTGGAGGAACCCTTCCCGGGGGCCGTGGATGTGGCTACGATCTCCCCCCTACTTTGAGAGCGAACCAGAAAGAAAATGAATTTCCTAGTTTGGAAGACGATCTTACTGCATTTCTTAGCAGAGATCAAAGAGGTGGCGGTAGGTGGGGCTACCTCTGGTATCCTGTATAATGAATTACCCAAAGAAATAATAACAACGCGAGGCCTTGACTCATATACAGCATGTCGCTTCCACAAGTATGGTTGGCCTAATAATACATCACAAACATCAAGAGGTGCAACATCACACAATACCTCATCTGTGAAGGGCTTGATGCTGTAGGGAAGGCAGCACTGCTGGCGGACTCGGAGATCTCGTCCTTGGTGAAGCCACCCGATACTGTACGACTGTGGGTGTGGTGTAGTCGGTAGGCTCAACTACTTCATGACCTCTGCTGAAATGAGGTTCTTTTGGTTGCCACTGTTGACAATGAATTGCAGCGGCGAACCCTTCACCCACATTTGTGAGTGGAAAAGACGCTCCCCCTCCTCTGGATCTTCGGGCTCATTCTTCTAGATCTTTGTGGTGGCAACAATGGTGTTGGGCTTCGCATCAATGATTTACTTCCCTTTGTCATTCCTCTTGTCGGGTTTTGATTCAGGGTCGGAACATGCATCTGATTCTAAAGCCTTCAACTCGGCCACCAACGACTGCTTGGCCCGACACTCACTTGTGTTATGAGTGGGGCTCTTATGGAACTTGCACCACTTTCATGTGTCCTTCTTTGACTTCGTGGTGTTGTTCTTTTCTTACGGCTTCGACAGGTTGTCTTGGCTCACACCGTCTTGGCTTTGTCCTTGGTTCTACGGTTTGGGGAAGCCTTTCCCTTGCTTCGGATTCGCGGATCCAAAGTCTTGCTTCTTCTGTTTAAACTTCTGCTCGATCTTGACAGCGTATCGGTACGTCGTGCCGAGCAAGGAGATGTCCGGGAACTCCATCTCATCTTGGATGTACCTGTGTAGGAAGCCACGATATTTGAGTACCAAATGTCGCTCAGAATCCTTGATACCCAACTTTGTGCGAAGGGTATGAAAAATATTGGTAAATTCCGGCACGTCTTGGTCCCTTCCCTGCCACAGCATGGTCCACTTTATGTATTTATCCTCATAGCTCCCGACAGGGTAGTACTGCTCCTTGATGGTGTCCCAGAATGAATTCCAAGTGGGTGCGGTTGAAAACAGTGAGCCCGTAATTTCATCCTTCTGTTCGCAGTAGGTTTCCCACCAGTCCTTGACGTGGGGGGTGGCTTTGAGAAGAGCGAAAGTAATCTTTTCCTGGCTGGAAAAATCATGAACAGAAAAATACCCTTCTAGTAGATTTAACCATTTATCTACGACATCTGCATCTATCTAACCCTTGAATATGGGGATTTCAAAGTTAACTTGTACCTTAAAGGGTGTGACTTTTCCAGAGTAGCTGCTGGAAGTAGATGCGTCGCCCTTGGGTAGCCGCTGAAGGATTTGAGCAAAGTTGTCCATCATCGTGTTCCTTTGTCACTCGAGGGCTTCTTCGAGCAAGATTTTGATAGGATCTCCTGCCCCCTCGTCTTTCTTTTCTTTCACCATGGGAGGCCATCGGGATTTGCGAGGCTAGTCTTGCAAAGGTTCGACCAGTTCAAGCCCTAACTCCTTATATCCCGACCTCGTTGGGGACATGCAAAGAAAAACAGAGAAAGAGCATACCGTTCTGATACCATTGATCCAGATTTAGACAGGAACGCAACAAATTACAGAAATAACCATAAATACAGAGATGCAGCAAAAATAATACTTCATTTCATTAATGTAAAATACTGAAATATGTTTACAAACAGAAATTGAAATAAGCTAGCTCGGGCGATGGTAGCTTATCTCTGAGGAGAGATGTGGTGGCTACATGCCTCTGAACTCTGTTACAATGAGGCTCAAAGGCCTATTTATTGTTGAGAAACAATGGAAAACCTTAAACATCCAAAAACCTAACCCTAGGAGATGAAGCGCCAAACTATGGGCCCCGTTTGGGTAAATTGGTACATCAACTTCCTGGGGTTGTAACTTTGGCATACGATCTCCATTTGACGTGCACAATACCTTGTTAGAAAGATCTATCCGAGGACTACAACTTTTGCATGACCAACATCGGTTAATGACCCATGTTGGTCCTAGTTTTCCCAAAAAACATCGTTTAGGGCCTCAAAAGGGCTCCGGAAGTTCAGGACCCGAAAAACTGCCAAAAATAGTAAATTGTGCTAGAAATAAGGAAACTGCAAAACTGAAAGAGATAGTTGTGGGGGTCCAAGTGGGATAGACGGGTGGCCACCAACATCCACCTGGATCAAACCTACAACATATTTGCTATAATTTCCTCTTTGCTCTCACACAACCTCCTCTCTCTCTCTCGCTCAGAATAATGCTACACAATCGCAATACAATTCTCTCATATAGACCGAGGGTTGCCTTCTAGGGAAAAAAACCCTAACTTAAACATAACTTCTACCGTCAGATCATTTGCCTAATGAACGGTCTAGATTGACTACGAAATTACAATATTTTACAAGGCAAATTTTCATCTATTTTTAGCTTTGGGGGTGCTTCCCCCGAACCCCCTCCAGGGGGGCTCATAAAAGTCATCGTCGCAACCCCTCTATACCCCTTTGATGGCAATTAAACGGGCGACGTTGTCGTCCCGTTAGGAACAGGGATCCAACAGGGCTGAAACAAAAAACCTTTGAACAATCAAGAAGATAATTAGGCTCCACACCCAACAATTCAAATTTCAAGTAGGTTCACTTGTTGGATGTGAAATTTAATTCCTCATCCAGGGAGTACCCATGTTGCATACTTTTGATAGACCCTGCTACACAAAAAATGATAAATACATGAAAATTTGTGATTGCAATCACGTTTTTCATGTATTTCTCAATATTTCGTGTAGCAGGGTCCATCGAAAGTATGCAACATGGGTACTCCTTGGATGAGGAATTAAATTTTGAATCCAACGAGTGCTCCTGCTTGAAATTTGAGTAAAACCGTATGGAGATAAATTTAAAATACGAGTTGAAAAAGTAGTTTTTTAATTTTTTATTCTTTTTACTTTTTTACTCCAAAAATGGTGAATCATCCCCCATGGTTGACATCATTATATTGAATCCTATTGGTTCTTATAAAGTTTATTTTTGTTGTACACTTTTGTTTTGAGGCCCATTTCAGACCTCAAAATTTCTCTAACGACCTTGCTTTATATTTATCAATGCTCCCATCCGCGGCGCATTTTATCTTGTAAATCAATTTTGAAGTGACTATAGATTTGTCACTTGGCCTAGGGACATTTTCCCAGACATCATTCTTCATTATGGATCGGTATTCTTCCTGCATTGCATTCCTCCACTCTTGATGTTTAGTTGCATCTTCATAGGAGGAAGGTTTTGATTCAATAAGCTTTGTCATATATGCAACATACCAAGAATACCTCTTCGGTATTTTACTTTCCGTGATAGTCCCAGATGTTGTATGTCCTCTCGCTTCTTGTAGAGTAGTCCTCAACTAAGCAAGCCTCTTTTGATTTTTTGGAACAATCACTTGTTGTATAGGCTCACTAGGACCTTCAACATCTTCTTGAGTATATGTTTGATCTTGACCATCATTGCCCCTTGAGATATCCTCAGAGATAGGTATCTCTTCTTCATCAGAGTTAACCAGAAAATCCTTTGATTTCTTGTAAGCTATACTTTCATTAAAGATGACATCCTTGCTTACTTCAAGTCGATGATCCTCCTTAATATAGATTCTATATGCCTTTTATGAAGCACTATACCCAACAAAGATGCCCTTTAGACTGGTAGGATCCAAATTTTTTCTCTTGTCCTCGGGTATATGAATATACACAGGACACCCAAATATTCGAAGACGATCCACACTCATTTCTTTCCTGTAAATGCTTCTTCGAGATTCATGTTGTTGAGAATCTTGTGAGCACTTCGATTCTGCAAGTAAACAACAATCATACATGCCTCTCCCTATAGGAATTGAGGGAGATCTTGATCATGTAGCATAGCCCTGACACATTCCTCAATAGTTCCATTCTTCCTTTCTGCCATGCCATTCTGTTCAAAATTATAGGGAACAGTGAGCTCCTTCTTAACCCTTGCTTCCTTGCAGAAAGATATTAGTTCTTTGGAGGTGTATTCTCCACCATTGTATGACCTTAGAGTTTTGATCTTTCTCTCGTTATGTTTTCCACTTCATTCTTGAACTCCTGAAACTTTTCGAATACCTTATCCTTGTTTTTGAGAAGGTATAACCAAGTCTTCCTTGAGAAATCATCAATAAAGGTTACATAATACTGATTCCCACCAAGAGACTTGACTGTCATAGGTCCACATACATCTGATGAATGAGATCTACAACTTCCTTAGATCTGGTGTCACTGATGCCATTGATCATTTGACTTAGATATGGAAAAATATTATAATGAAGGTGTCCATACCTTCTATGCCATAGTTCGGAAGGACTCACATCCAAGTGGACTAGGGACTGAGATAATAACCCTAGCATCATCAATACTAGAGCCCTTACCCCAAAACAAAACCTTGCCATTAACAAAAGCAACTCTATCACCCTTATCCTCTAGATCAGAAATAGAAAGTAAGTTTTTCTTCAAACCTGGAACATATAGAATGTTGTTGAGGTGAATGCTTCCACTAGACTCGAGCTCCAATGAAATAGATCCGATGCCTTTCACTGGATAGCTCTTGTTGTATCCAAGTTCAATTGAGTGAGATGAATTTCCTTTTGACAAGGTCTGAAGTTGACTGCATTCTTCTGTCATATGTCAGGAGGTACCACTGTCAATAACCCATACATTCTCATCCTTGAAGGTGTCGAATAAAGCAGCGAACATACTTTTTGCTATTGCTTTCTTTACTAGCTTGGAGATGATCTCCAATATGCAATTCTTGATGGATGTAGTGAGATTCCCAAGAAACTTGAAACCCTTCTCCATAACCCTTGTCATAGTGCCAACTATAGTGTGATCTTAAGTCTCCTTCCTACACCTTAGCTTTGAAACCATGTTGGAAAATCAGGAGACTTATGTATTATAGATGATTTTCCTTAACTTGATAATTACTTGTGATATATGTTGGCCTTTTATTAATTTATTAGATATTTGTTCATCAAGCAATTACCAAAACAATGAAGATCACACCACAACAAAGTACACAAGATATAGGCTCCAAGCCAGGGAAAAACCCCTCCAAGGGGAAAACCTAGAAAATGCTTTTCTTCTTTTTTAGAATCTGCTTACAAAGAGACTTCCAAGATCCAAAGACCAAAGTCAGCAACCCTACCAAGCACCAAGTCAGCTTCCAAACTTCGACCTACTGCAACTTCGTCCTAGAATTTCTGCCCTGCAATTGCTCCTCAGAATTTCGGCTCTGCAATTTCGACCTCTTGCAACTGCAACTTCATAGAAACCCTAGCTTCACACGTGTGAGAGAGGGAGAGAGAGATCTTAGCCCAAGAAACTTCACTCTTTTCTTCCTTTCTTCGTCCTTCTTCGCTATTGTAGATCAAACTTGACTTGAGTGAGTGTCCAAATGAAGTCGAGCTCCTTTGTATTTATAGCATCCTTGTGGGGTCGAATAACCCTCCTTTAGGCCGACCTTATCTTGCTCTTGGGTCGACTTGGTATTGGGATACAAAATGGATTTTCCTTAATAAAATAAATTTCTTTATTTATTACAAAGAGTCCAAATGGGACTATGGCACATGACCAATAATATTCTTTATCCTAGAAAGTCTAGAAAGACCTAGAAAACCTAAAAGCATGAACAACATGCTTTTGACTCAAACTTGAGTATGAAACCCATACTCCAACAATAAAAATATAATTTCTCTTTTCTTTCTTTACAAATAATATGCAATGTCATCATTACAATTAGGTCATTATGAAGATAGAACCTAGTTACAATTTTCAACACGTATAGGTTATCTCTGCACAGAAATTGAGGCAGCAATGGCATGATTTTCTAGGCTGCATTTGGGCATGATTTTCGAGTGCAGTAACAAAGCAGATTTGGTACAAAATTTGAGGCAAGAAGGGCACAAATTTCGAGGTCTTCTCAACCACATTTATTGCAGGTCATACAATAGCAAATCTGGGTCGTACAACACAAGAATCAAGGCAGGTTTAGCAACATATTTTTCAGGGACTGTTTGGCATGATTTACGAGATAAGTACAACTTTGGATTGCTGGAAATTTCACCTGTTGTAAACTCAGAAATTTTCTCAGTGAGCTCAATAATAAATTCCTCTTCTCACTGGTTTTCCCTTTGGGGTTTTTCCAGGGGCATTGCCCAAATTTTTTGTGTCAAATGTGTGGTTGCATATTGTTGTTTTCCGCTGCTTAAGATCAAATTTAGTCATTTGTATTTCTACTCATAAAAAAAATCAGATTGTATGTGTTTAAGTTCAAATGCATTATTTGAGAAAGTCTTTATTGGAGACAAAAATCAGATTTTGACTAAGTGTTTGACAAAAGTCCTATAAGGGAAAATCCACTTGTAGGTGGTTTTTCAATATGGTATCAAAGCTAGGACTTTGAGGGATAGTGGGCAGATTTTGACATAGTGGTATTGCAAGGGGTTGTGTTAGGAAAAAGAGAAGGGAAAAGTTATTGTTGGTCAATTGGGCATGTCAATGGAAACAGGGTTGAGGGTGGAGGATAGGCTGAATGGGGCTAATAATTTTAGCCCAATGAAGGAGAGATTTGTATTGGTGCTTCAGAAATTTGAGTTGTGGGACATTGTTGAGAAGGCAGTAACAATACCCATTGATCCAGTACAACCAGCTGATTTAACAAGAGGAATGTTAGGCCAAGAGTCTCCTTGTAGATGCTATTAAAGACCATCTTATTCCCCATGTTTCGGGGAAGACTTATGCCTTTGAGATGTGGGCAACCTTGATCAAGCTTTTCTAGAGTACTAATGAGAACAAAAATATGGTGTTGCGGAAAAAAATAAGGCAAACCAAGATGACCAAAACCGACATTGTTTCCTCATACCTCACCAAGGTCACTGAAGTAAGAGATGAATTGGCAGTTGTGGGAGAAACCATCTCAGATGAGTAGCTGGTTAGATTAGCCATGAGTGGTTTTCCCAAGAAGTAGGATGCCTTCATTGATGGATAGTGGCCCATGAGCATCTTTCGGATTGGGGAAGAAATTGGGATGATTTCCAGCAAGAGGAGATAAGACAAAATGCCAAGAGTAGTGTGCAACATGGTGGGGAAGATGAGTAGAATGTTGCTCTTACAGTTAAGGGAAAATTCAAAGGCAAGGTAAAGGGAAGTGGGGGATTTGTTTTTGTGAAGGACATGAGAAAAGTGAAATAACTTTGCATGTCATAAGACTAGTCACTATGCAAGCCAGTGTCCATACAAGAAGAAGAAGAAAGAGGCACATCTAGCAGTAGTAGTAGCATCAACTAAAATTGATGACTTTCCTGAGAAATTTGAGAAAGAGTTTTCTCTTATTGCCTGTATTTTGGGAAGTAGTACTACCGTGTATGAGTATAGTGGGCTATGGCTAGTGGACAATAGAGCGTCCAGTCACTTGACAGGGATGAGGTCAGTGTTCTGCAGTGTTTCAGAGACAGATTTAGATTGCAATGTGATTAGTGGGACTAGTACAATGCATGCAGTGAAGGGGGTTGGATGTGTTAGTTTCTAGCTAGAGTTAGGAGGGATTTTGAAGGTGACAAGGATGTTATTGTTGATTTTTTGTGTAGCATCGGGAGGTATTCCCGCATGCCCAAGTCGGCCCAGCAGAGTGAAGGAACGCGTCCCTTGGGTTATTTCACCCCATTCAACTGGTATAAATAGATGATGTGACCTCTCATTTTCACTACCAAGAAAAGAGCAAGTCTGAAATTCGATTTTGGAGTCTATTCTTCTTCTCTTCATAATTTTATCTCTTGGACAACCACACTCAAGCCCTTGTAGTTCATACAAGAAGAGGAAAAGGAAGAAGGAACTTTGGAAAGTTTGATAAGAAGAATACAGGTAGAAGACCCTCTCTTTTTGAGGATTAGAAGAAGGATATATCAAAGATCAAGTGCTTCATTTGTCATGATTTTGGACACTATGTCTCCCAGTGTCCTAAGAAGAAGGAAGGGAAAGCATCATGCATCAACAACCAATGTTGATGATGATGATGATGATGACCATCCACCTCAAAAGAAGAAAAGAAATTGTTCCTTTAGGAACTACTACCAGTAATGTTTGTGGATAGTTGTTCCTCTAGGAGCATGATAGGTTTCCGGATTTCTCTTAAAGATTTGTTAGAGGGAGTTGATAATTATTCAACAGCTTCTTCCTTAATCAAGAGATAAATATTTCACATTTTTTTCCATGATTATTATTATTATTATGTTTTTGGTCAAGCTTGTTGTCCTTGTATTTTGCCTGGTTATGATTTTTCTTCCATAGCCTCCTAAATGGAGTTTGCAGAAAGGAAGAATAGGTACATTGCAGAGACTTCCAATGCAATGATTCATGCAACAAATGACAACATTAGGAAGAACAAAGAAAAGTTTGTGGCAGGAGGGTTCTCCAGTAAGGGGGATTGGACTAGAAGGATATTTTTGCTCCAAGTCACCAGGTGCTCAAGTTCTTGTATGAGCTAATGGCTCGAGCATAGACTCAGCAGGAGTGATTTCTGTTGGAGAGGGAGAGTTGTACATATTGTTAGGATGTCCAGGACCATGCCAGATGACCAGAAGAGCTTCCAGTTCCGAGGGAGTAGATAGTCAGACAGAGTGGAAGGAACAACTTTCCTAGAGGATGTCATGAGTTGAGATTGTTAGACAAGAAGTCTCTAGGAGCAGTATGCCTTCTATGAGGGGACCATGTCAGAGAATAGAGTATACCTCAGTGACAGAGGGAGCAACAGTTGTAGGAGAATTTGCTTCCGTGTCAGAGGGAGCAACTAGGATTACCACAGGAGGATTTGCTTCAGTGTCAAAGGGAGTTCGCCTCGGAGTTTGATATGAAGGATATTGGGCTGATGCATTATTTCTTGGGATTGGACGTGTGGCAAAGACTATATGAGATCTTCCTCATACAAGGGAAGTACATTGTCCAGATTTTGAGGAGATTCAGTATGATTGAATGCAAGTCCATGGCTACACCAATGGTGACCAATCTAAAGAAGCTGAGTGATTCCGCTTCAGATTCAGATTTGGTGGATCCCACAATGCTTGAAAAATCGATAAAAATATCGCTTTTTGCAATCAACCGGTAATTATCCAATGTATTTTATTCTTACCAAAATTATTAAACTACAAATACTGAATAAACACACGATTACAATATTCAAAAAAATAAAATGCGGAAACTTTGATAGAAACCAATCACAAAATGGAAACAAAATTTTGTCCCCGGAAAAACCCTGTTGTCGCACAGAATGTCTAGGCACCACGACAACGGCTCAGATCGGGGGTTGTCACCCTGATCCCCAATCTCTCTGTTTAAGTTGTCTCCCTACAGCAGGCTAAGGGGGGTAGACCCTATGGAAAAATGGAATGAAGAAGAACCAGTTGGGAACCAACCAGTTCGAGAGACATAGTGAAGCAATCAAGTACTTGATTAAGATTTAGCAAGACTTATAGGATTTGATTAGATTTTAAACGATTGATACCAGTGCCTTATGGAGTCAACAATATTGCTAGGGAAATTAAGACCAAGTAATCGATTAGCGATTGCTGCTTAGATGAATGACTATCTTATATGAAATGCAGATCCTAAAGCTAATGTGAGCTGCAAGAATCTTGGTTAATTTTGGTTAAATGCCTATTTAAATGTGAATCCTTCGATCCTTTCTGTGTTGAGCCTGATTTCGTAGTAATTGGCAGAGAGAAGATAAGGCGAAGCACACTAAGGTGTGATTAACGATACCTCTCCTGAAAATCTAACATACCCGGTGCCTTCGGCGCTGCAGAGAGATGTGGCTTTGACGACTGCAAGGTCACCGTTTTAAGTACTATTAAAAGCAGGCTTCTCAAGCAAAGATTGATGGATACCTATCTCTTTATCGACCAAGCTTATGCTTGGAAGTAAATTTTATTTATGCAAAGCTAACTTATATGCAAATGCACCAAATGATGGGATGGAGTTAGACTCGAGGATTAGAAAACACTTGTGTCGCAGAAGCCCTCAATCACCAAAATTAAATGTTCGCTTTATTGGATGAAGACTTAAAATAAACCCCTGAAAATATTACAATTAAACCACAAGCTTATTTCAAATCTTTTTGATACAATTATAGGTCAAAAACTTCTTTGCAATTTAATATCAATGGCAAGAGATGTTCAAAAGTATACTCAGCTTAGGAAACAAAGATATGCGATCTATTATAATTCCATGACAGGGCACTTTAACAATTACTTGAAAATATTCACAATATATCTAACATGTAACATACATCAAATAATTCAAGCAATGACGATCAATTTCAATAGATGCAAGATATTCTAGCAGTTAAATTTCTAGAGATCCAAATACTTTAAAACACCATGAAATTTAAATGCTAATCAATTCCAATCCTAGAATTAAAATAATTATGCTTAGTGACCCAAATCTAAGAAAATTTACCACTTTCCTATAGTTAATATTTAGATACAAAAAATTTAAGCCCGTTTAACTATAGAGAAATAAAAAAATGTCAATACCACAAAAGTTCTCTTTTAGATTTTACCCTTAACACACAAAAAGAACACCAAGAAGAAACTAAAGATTGACAATTTAATTAGTCCTTAGGAAAACTTTTTCAATGTGCTAAGTTTTATGAAGCAAGACTTAATGCGGTAAATGATTAATCAAGATTTTCTTAATGTGACCAAAGTAAAACAAATCAAAATGATTTAATAATTTTAAAATTTTTTAATGGGCCAAAGGCCACATAAAAAATTTAAAATCTTTTAATGCAAAAAAATTACTTTTGATTTAAATTTTTTTAGGATATCTCAAAGTCACATAAAAAATAAAAATGAAGCCCCTTTTTTTTATTTTTTTAGTTTTTTATTTTTAGGGTTTTTGATTTTTATGATTTTTTAGTTTTAGAGTTTAAAAGGAAAAATCAAAATCATAAAAATTGAAACAATGAAATAAAATCAAATCAAATAAAAAAAGAAGAAATAAAATTAAAAAAAAGAAGAAGACAAAACCAAAATCGAACTTTTGTTTTTTTTATGTTTTAGATTAATAAACAAAATCAAAATGAATCAAAGCAATACAAAATTCATAAACCTAAAAAATATCAAACCTAACCCAACCCCGAATATACAAAGTTAAAAAAAAAGGGAAGGCAATTTGAAATGTCTGCAGGTCTGAAGGTTTTCGACGGCGGGGAGAAGAGAAGGGTTTGGACGCGTTTGTTTTGCAGGTTGAGGGACGACAGCAGGGATGGCAGCGGAAGGAGAGTTCGATGAGCAGGTTAGAGGACTGCGGATAGGGAACGAAAGGAATGGAGCAGTTCGACGACGAGAGAGAGCACGCGGATAGGGATGAGGGTGGTAGCAGCGAGGAAGGCGTGTAGCTTGAGGAGAAGTATGGAGCTACGATGCAGATGGAGAATGCATAGGGAGAAAGATGGGCAGGCGGAGTGAGGGTTTAGTGAGCAGTTTGCAGGTATCGGACAACGAAGACAAGGAGCTTAGGCCATGTGCAGAGGGAGAAATATTGATGCGGGTTAAGGACTACAGGTATGGCAGCGGCGATGGATGCAGATCTGGGTAGCTGCCGACAAAGAAGAGATCGAACAACAAAGAGAAGGACGCATGTAGCAGGGAGCTCGAAATCCGAAAATTCCAGAAACCCTCAAAACACAGACAGTATGAATATTTCGAAAATTTTTGGAAGGGAAAAACGCAGCCCCAAAGGAGGCTCAATTCGGCAGCAAATAGAAAACTGGTAGGCCAAAAAAATTAAGAAAATTTCCCAAAAAATTTCTATTTAAAATTTTCTTTCCAGAACTTATGAATTGTTTTTAGAAATTTTGAAACCCTTCAGATTGTAAAACCCTTATAAGATTTTTTCCAGATTTAAAAAAAAAAAAAAATTCAAACCCTTGGACTGCAAAAAGTCTGGATAGTATCCCTGGAAAAATGATTCTGAGGCCAGATCTTACCCTCCAGGGCCTAGATCTGGCTTCAAATCAAACTTCACCTTTAGATCTGCAACCTGTACCTGAAAATAAAAACACCCAGAACACGGATATACAAAAAATAAATAAAACCCAAGTCAGAAAACCCGAAAACTTTACAGATCTATGCACAGGAATGGCAGATCTATCAGATCTGGAGAGTGTGAGTCCAACTCCGCTCCCAGATCTGATAATCTAAGGCTCTTAACAACCATATTTATCAATTTAGCACATAAAAAAATTAAATTTTTAAATTTTAAATGAGGTGCTTAGCTCAAAACCCTCCATGCATCACCAATAAAATCTTATGATAAGCCCGAGATCAAATCAAGCTCGGCTCTTCAGAAAATACGGATCGGGAGTTGGCTGGTCCAACTGAAAACTTCCCCTAATGCCCGAGGATCTGAAAATCAAGACTTTCCTGCGAGACTCAATCCAACCATTAAAATAGAGCGAGAAAATAATAAAATTCAGATAAATAGAGATACCTGCTATTACATTCAAAATTTAGATTATCACTTAAACCCCAGCAACTGAGCAAGATACCTGTACTCAAATCACTCTTCAGAAGCTATCATCAATGGCTAAAAAGAATTTTATGCATGAAAATGACACATCTTACAGTATTTCCATGAAGAGTAACACCGACGAAAAATTAACCCCAAAGTCTTTCTTTATTATAAAAAAAGATTACACGAGAGCTTTTAGCTTAGCACATGACTCAAAGATCGAATGGATCAACTGATAAATGACCTCCTATTTAAAGATAAATCTTCCAACGGCTAGTTCAAGTGATCCTCGTCAAAGCAATCTCGACCATTGATAAGGATTAAAATTTATTTTAATTTCATCTGTCGAAATATTAAATTTTTGAGGAAATTCAAAATTTTCAATTAAATGCATTTTAATTAACTCAAAAATAAAAATTTTGAATTAATTTCCTAAAAAATTTGACTTTGACTTAAACCCCAGGGACCAAAGGCTTAAAATTTAGCAAAATAATTAATTTATCTTAGTCCCGGGACCTTTTAAAATTTGAATTTTAAGGACTGACGAATTTTGCCTTTGGAAAAATTAAATTTACCTAGGACCTAGAATTAATTAAATTTATGGCTTATGATTTTAACTAAGTTTTTGCCAGAAATTTAATTAATTAACCTATGAGTGGATAAATTATTTTTCCAACCCTCAAGACACTTTACATCATAATTTTCATATCGATTACATCATAAGGGAGAAAATCCATCTGTAATAGATCCTCACGGACCTACCCATTTCTGCGACACAAATATAATCCAGCAGACCAAACAATTTGTAATAAAATAACCTAACCAAATAGTTAGGATTATTCCCAAATCACTTTTACATAGACTCGATCTATAACACTAGGACTCGCCTAAGATCCCAGTGACAAAATCCATTTCGGCTTTGGGGTAAGACTGAAGGAAAACTCTGTCGACCATCCGAGAATGGATTGGTGAGACAAAAAACCTCCCGGAATGTAGATCGTCACCAGAAAAGTAGGTTTACCTAGGCAATTACATACATGACATTGATTTGCTGAGATTATTTACATCATATACACGCAAAATGGGTTTATATTATAACATGATTAGGCGGAAGGGATTTAAGATTATGGGGGAGAGGAATCTTTTGGATTGCCTCAACTCTTTCAGAATCAATCTTGATTCCATCTTTAGAAATGATGTGACCAAGTAATTTCCCTTCAATTACTCCAAAAACAGACTTAGCCGGATTTAAGGAAATCCCATACTCTCTACATTTATCAAAAACTTGCCTAAGATGACTTATATGACTAATACCATCCTTAGAAAAAACAGTAAGATCATCCTGATAAATTTCGATAAACTTCCCAATTAAACCCTTAAAGGCATAATCCATAGCCCTTTGAAACGTAGCCCCAACATTGGTTAACCAAAATGGCATTCTAATATATTCGAAACTACCCCATGGTGTGGTGAATGTAGTTTTGTGACGATCCTCCTTCTTAACCCATTATATCCAGAAAAAACATCTAGCAATGACATCATTCCAGAACCAGTTACTCTTTGCAACATAGTCTCCATGTTTGGCAAAGGGTAATTACTCCTTCAGTAATTTTCTACTAATAAATATGTTGTTCAAAATAGAATTGATCAGATTGTGGAGTTGGATGAAACTCGTAGGACAACTTTTGATAATATGTGTAAAAGTCAATCTAACATTAAGAAAAGCTTTGATAAATCGTCTCGATCTAGATCTTTGTAGGTTGGAGATATGGTACTCCTTTGGGATCGCAAGAATGAAAAACCAAGAAAACATAAGAAATTTGACAGTTTGTGGCTGGGACCATACATTATCCGCGACATTGCTGGGCCAAATTCATTCCACTTGAGCAGATTGGATGGCGAACCACTTGACTTACCTGCGAATGGCCAAATGCTCAAGCTATTCTTCAAAGATGACATTTGATGCCATGGGGCATCCTCTATATTGTATTTCTAACCCTACACCTTGTCATTTCAGCATTTCATTTCTGTTTTAGGATTAGATTTACTTTTCATTTTACTAGATAGTTAATAAATGAAGAGCTTATATCTTTCCTGTGCTTAATGTTATATGATGATTTTTGAATGGACGCTACTTATGTTATATTGTGTGTTGCGTGGATGCAGATTTTGGATTCTCACATTCCTTCGATGCAGCAACGTGTCCCCAAGTAGAGCCAGATGTTGACCACTACGTGTCAATGACCCATAGCAGTACACTCCTTTTTTTCGCGAAAGGGATAACCCCTGATCGATGTGTCCATGTCGTTCAGCTATCATCATCAGCCTGATAATGTTATAATATAAACCCATTCTGCATGTATATGATGTAAATAAGCTCAGCAAATCCGTGTCATGTATGTAATTGCCTAGGTAAACCTACTTTTCTAGTGACGATCTACATTCTGGGAGGTTTTTTGTCTCACCGATCCATTCTCGGATGGTCGGCAGAGTTTTCCTTCAGTCTTACCCCAAAGCCGGAATGGATTTTGTCACTGGGATCTTAGGCGAGTCCTAGTGTTATAGATCGAGTCTATGTAAAAGTGATTTGAGAATAATCCTAACTATTTGGTTAGGTTATTTTATTACAAATTGTTTAGTCTGCTGGATTAATTTGTGTCGCAGAAATGGGTAGGTCCATGAGGGTCTATTACAGATGGGTTTTCTCCCTTATGATGTAATAGATATGAAAATTATGATGTAAAGTGTCTTGAGGGTTGGAAAAATAATTTATCCACTCATAGGTTAATTAATTAAATTTTCTGGCAAAAAATTAATTAAAATCCTAAGCCAGAAATTTAATTAATTCTAGGTCCTAGGTAAATTTAATTTTTCCAAAGGCAAAATTCGTCGGTCCTTAAAATTCAAACTTTAAAAGGTCCCGGGACTAAGGTAAATTAATTATTTTGCTAAATTTTAAGCCTTTGGTCCTTGGGGTTTAAGTCAAAGTCAAATTTTTGAGGAAATTAATTCAAAATTTTTATTTTTGAGTTAATTAAAATGCATTTAATTGAAAAATTCGAATTTCCTCAAGAATTTAATATTTCGACGGATGAGATTAAAATAAATTTTAATCCTTATCAATGGTCGAGATTGCTTTGACGAGGATCACTCGAACTAGCCGTTGGAAGATTTATCTTTAAATAGGAGGTCATTTGTCAGTTGATCCATCCGATCTTTGAGTCGTGTGCTAAGCTAAAAGCTCTCGTGTAATATTTTTTGATAATAAAGAAAGACTTTGGGGTTAATTTTTCGCCGATGTTACTCTTCATGGAAATACTATAAGATGTGTCATTTTCATGCATAAATTTCTTTTTAGCCATTGATGATAGCTTCTGAAGAGTGATTTGAGTACATGTATCTTGCTCAGTCGCTGGGGTTTAAGTGATAATCTAAATTTTGAATGTAATAGCAGGTATCTCTATTTATCTGAATTTTATTATTTTCTCGCTCTATTTTAATGGTTGGATTGAGTTTTGCAGGTTAAGTCTTGATTTTCAGATCCTCGGGCGTTAGGGGAAGTTTTCGGTTGGACCAACCAACTCCCGATTCGTATTTTCTGAAGAGCCGAGCTTGATTTGATCCTGGGCTTATCATAAGAATTTATTGGTGATGCATGAAGGGTTTTGAGCTAAGCACCTCATTTAATTATTTTTTTTTATTTGCTAAATTGATAAATCTGGTTGTTAAGAGCCTTAGATTATCAGATCTGGGAGCGGAGTTGGACTCACACTCTCCAGATCTGATAGATCTGCCATTCTTGTGCATAGATCTATAAAGCTTTCGGGTTTTCTGACTTGGGTTTTATTTATTTTTTGTATATCTGTGTTCTGGGTGTTTTTTTTTTTAGGTACAGGTTGCAGATCTGAAGGTGAAGTTTGATTTGAAGCCAGATTTAGGCCCTGGAGGGTAAGATCTAGTCTCAGAATAATTTTTCCAGGGATACTATCCAGACTTTTTGTAGTCCAAGGGTTTGATTTTTTTTTTTAAATTTGGAAAAAATCTTATAAGGGTTTTACAATCTGAAAGGTTTCAAATTTTCTAAAAAAATTTCATAAGTTTTGGAAAGGAAATTTTAAATAGAATTTTTTTGGGAAATTTTCTTAATTTTTTTGGGCTACCAGTTTTCTTTTTGCTGCAGAAATTGAGCCTCCTTTGGGGTTGCGTTTTTCCCTTCCAATTTTTTTTGAAATATTCATACTGTCTGCGCTTTGAGGGCTTCTAGAATTTTCAGATTTCGATCTCCCTGCTACCTGCGTCCTTCTCTTTGTTGTTCGATCTCTTCTTTGTCATCGGCTACCCAGATCGACGTCCATCGCTGCTGCCATACATGTAGTCCTTAACCCGCATCAATATTTCTCCCTCTGCACACTGCGTAATCTCCTTGTATTCGTTGTCCGATACCTACAAACCGCTCACTAAACCCTCACTCCGCTTGCCCATCTTTCTTCCTACGCATTCTCCATCTGCATCGTAGCTCCATACTTCTCCTCAAGCTACACGCCTTCCTCGCTACTACCACCCTCATCCCTATCTGCGTGCTCTCTCTCGTCGTCGAACTGCTCCATTCCTTTCATTCCCTATTCGCAATCCTCTAACCTGCTCATTGAACTCTCCTTCCGCTGCCATCCCTGCTGTCGTCCCTCAACCTGCAAAACAAATGCGTCCAAACCCTTCTCTTCTCCCCGCCATCGAAAACCTTTGGACCTGCAGACATTTCAAATTGCCTTCCCCTTTTTTTTTAACTTTCTATATTTAGGGTTGGGTTAGGTTTGATATTTTTTTGATTTGTTTTACTTTGGTCACATTAAGAAAATCTTGATTAATCATTTACCGCATTAAGTCTTTCTTCATAAAACTTAGCACATTGAAAAAGTTTTCCTAAGGACTAATTAAATTGTCAATCTTTAGTTTCTTCTTGGTGTTCTTTTTGTGTGTTAAGGGTAAAATCTAAAAGAGAACTTTTATGGTATTGACCTTTTTTTATTTCTCTATAGTTAAATGCGCTTAAATTTTTTGTATCTAAAGATTAACTATAGGAAAGTGGTAAATTTTCTTAGATTTGGGTCACTAAGCATAATCATTTTAATTCTGGGATTGGAATTGATTAGCATTTAAATTTCATGGTGTTTTAAAGTATTTGGATCTCTAGAAATTTAACTGCTAGAATATCTTGCATCTATTGAAATTGATCGTCATTGCTTGAATTATTTGATGGATGTTACATGTTAGATATATTGCGAATATTTTCAAGTAATTGTTAAAGTGCCCTGTCATGGAATTATAATAGATCGCATATGTTTGTTTCCTAAGCTGAGTATACTTTTGTACATCTGTTGCCATTGATATTAAATTGCAAAGAAGTTTTTTAGCTATAATTGTATCAGAAAGATTTGAAATAAGCTTGTGGTTTAATTGTAATATTTTCAGGGGTTTATTTTAAGTATTCATCCAATAAAGCGAACATTTAATTTTGGTGATTGAGGGCTTCTGCGACGCAAGTGTTTTCTAATCCTCGAGGCTAACTCCATTCCATCATCTGGTGCATTTGCATATAAGTTAGCTTTGCATAAATAAAATTTACTTCCAAGCATAAGCTTGGTCGATAGAGAGATAGGTATCCATCAATCTTTGCTTTGAAGCTTGCTTTTAATAGTACTTAAAACGGTGACCTTGCAGTGGTCAAAGCCACAACTCTCTGCAGCGCTGGAGGCACCAGGTATGTTAGATTTTCAGGAAAGGTATCGTTAATCACACCTTAGTGTGCTTCGCCTTATCTTCTCTCTGCTAATTACTACAAAATCAGGCTCAACACAAAAAGGATCGAAGGATTCACATTTAAATAGGTGTTTAACTAAAATTAACCAAGATTCTTGCATCTCACATTAGCTTTAGGATCTGCATTTCATATAAGATAGTCATTCATCTAAGCAACAGTTGCTAATCGATTACTTGGTCTTAATTTCTCTAGCAAGATTGTTGACTCCATAAGGCACTGGTATCAATTGTTTAAAATCTAATCAAATCCTATAAGTCTTGCTAAATCTTAATCAAGTACTTGATTGCTTCATTGTGTCTCCCGAACTGGTTGGTTCCCAACTGGTTCTTCTTCATTCCATTTTTCCATAGGGTCTACCCCCCTTAGCTTGCTGTAGGGAGACAACTTAAACGGAGAGATTTGGGATCAGGGTGACAGTCCTCGATTTGAGCCGTTGTCGTGGTACTTAGACATTCTGTGCGACAACAAACCCCCAAGGGAAAACCTGTTTTTCAGATCTGAAGTTTTATTAATCTTCAACAAAATCTGTGATTGATGAATATTACAATACTGTTTTCCAAACCCCAACAAAGCTTTGGAAAAATATTTATTCACCTCCAAAGGTCGATTTGACCACTAGAAGGCTTACGACCTCCCACTGCAACTTGACACGACCTCTCCTTGAAAATACAGTCTTTACGACCCCACAAATGCGAATCCTTTGGTCCTCTGATGCTCATGGCCTAGACGGAATTAGCCTCTCAGCTATGCTGTAAACTTGTACAACCCCTTGGCAATCCCTACGGCCTCCTCCTAGCAATCTTGGCCCTGCACAAGGAATCTCGGCCTCTCTCAAAGAAATTTTGGCCCTCTTGGAACCCTCATAGCCTCAATAATGCGGCCTCCCTATCTGAGAAAAACGATGGGATAGTTCCTCCTCCGGATTTTGGAAACTAGAAAATTATTGATAAAAGAAAACCCCAAAAAATATTCACTGCTTCAATTGCTGCTGAAACCCTCATTGGTGCCAAATTCTAATGATCATTATGATCTCCAAAGTTGCCCATTGATTTCCTTTATAATCTCTCGTTGATAAATCAACGTCCAAGATCTAGATCTGAAATGATCTAATCGATGGCTAATATCATATAGAAACTTTACTAGAAGTCTCTATAGGAAAATCATTTGTCTCAATTATTACTAATTAATTAATCTATTTTCCTAAGTTAGACTTAGGAAAAGAATTAAAATTGATTAATTAATTTAATTAAGATATTTTTACTTTATAAAATAAACTGGGCTTGGAAATATTTTCTGCTCTTGTGTTCCTAGCCTCATTGGCACCACCGAGGCTAGAACACTTGTCTGAGCTACATCAACCAACACAATGTACAAGCAGTTGATTGAATCCTTGATGTACGTGGTTAACACCAGGCTGAATATTTTCTTTGCAGTGAACACCTTGAACTAGTATATGATTGAGTTGAGGTGGGTGAATTGGGTTTCAGCAAAGCATGTGGTTTGAGATATGTCTTAGATGGTGAAGTGAGGCTATAGGAATATACAAATTAAGATGAATAAGGGAGTATATAGGACAAAAAGAGCACCTCCAGGGTGCTGCTTCAGCTTAGGACCAACTATGATATCCTAGTTTAGTAGGAAGTAGACTTGCATCGCACTCAGTACAACAGAGGCAGAGTATATTGCAGTCAGTGCTACAAGTTAAGAAGCAATGTGGCTTCGAAAGATACTTGCAAGGATATTTGATTAGGTCGAAGCACATTGAGATCAAATATCACTTCATCCGAGACATGGTGCAGAAGGGAGTAGGTTAGCTCTAGTACATATCCACAGACGAGCAGATTGCAAACATTCTCATCAAGCCTTTGTCTAGGGAAAAGACAAGCTTGGCATGATGCAAAATGTATCCCTCTTTGAGAGGGAGTGTTGATGTCCTTACAAGATTGGACAAATCTTCTCCTCAAAAGCCAGAAGGACTTAGCTGTTGAAATTTCTAAGTATTACCCATTGGAAATTTTATCTGTATTCTCTGGTTTATTTCTCCTACTTGTTAATTACGAACAAGTTATTTAACCATATAAATACTAAAATAAACACAATACAGTCTCAACCATCTACAGATTAACAACTGAAAGAAATAGCAAACACATAAGTGACACCATTATTTTTGGACAAATCATCACCAGAAAGACCCAACTTGGGAAAACCGGTGCAACAATTTTGAGGGTTATTTTATTATGCAGTCTTTTTGAGTACAACTGGGTGCCAAACCGGCTCACCCAACAGAAAAAATAATCCGGTAGTAATAACTCTCTATTCAGAAGAAGATATTCGGAAAGTCTGCCCCACGAAACCCTCTCTAGCACAATCTGAAGCCCAACTTCAGCCCACTTGGCCTCTACGTCAGCTCGAAACCATCTGTGTCAGCCCTCTGAGGCACTGCGCAGCCTCTACGGCCCTCTGCGTCACTCCTGCAGCCTCTTCGTGGATGACGCAGGCCCTTCTGGCCTTTGCGCAGTCCTTTCTACCTCTGCGTGGTTCCCTCTAGCTCAGCGTCTACCTCTCTTTGCTTCTACGCTGGTCTCTTGGCACTACCTCTGCCTCTTTGTCTCATACTCACTGCCCTTTGCTGCAACTGATCATTGATTCGATTTCTCTTAGCAAACCCCACTCTAGAAAATCTAATGACTAATCACTATGGTGTGTTCTCCAACTGACCCTCAAGCCTCCTCTTATACTTTTTTAGTTGGTCCTTCAACGGCCGAGATTACATCTCTAATCAACGGCTAAGATTATATTTGGCTTGATCCATGTCTTTTAGAACCTTCTAACTCAATTTTATATTAATACCCATTAATATTTTATTTTTCCTAAGTTTAGACTTAGGAATTCCATTAAAAATATTAATTATTTTAATATCTCCTTAACCGGATAGAATTTACCCAAACCATTTTTGGGTCTTGGAGATTTCATGTGCTTTAGCCTCTCCACCAATTTTCATGGCTAGAGCACATCCGATGCTACCCCAAATCAACACTCCCTCTTAGCGAGGATTGTGCTCTAGTAATACTCCACACTGAGCATCACTCTAATTATACGGCACTGGTACCTGTGTTGATGCTAGGCCTCCCTGCCCAACATCCTCTGCACTGCTGCATCCTGTACTGCTACCTATGGCCTTGCTACTACCACTGTTGCATCCATACAACAGCTCCCTCTGCATCCGTGTTGTTGCTGGTCCTTTCTCCCAACACAGCATCTACACTGCAACCCCTCTCATCATGCTGCATCATGCTACTGCCAATTGCTACTGCACTGCAACTTAGTTACTGAGAAGTAAGTAACTGATCCACCCAACTACTGACATCCCTGTTAGGCTAGAAACACTCCCGATGCTGAAGCTCTTTGCTGCTATCTTGTGCTCCCTCTACTGCCTCTGCGCTGCTGCAATAACTCCCTGCCTCTCCCATCACTGCAAACCTATTTGTGCCATCCTGCACTGTTGCAACCTCCTCTGTGCTTCTCGCATTGCTGCAGTCCTCTCTGCGCTACTCGGGACTACTGCACTGCAGCACTCTCTGCCGCTTCATCTGCATTTTTTTCTATCGACATCTACCATCCTGCTACTCTCACTTCGGGGCTCCCGTAGCTAAGTATAATCCAAGAGTTTGGGTACTTCAAAGATCCTGCGCCACATCGCCTGTAGTCTTCCCGACTACAACTTGATTTCTCCCCACTTCTTCTCTAGAGGTACATGAGCACTCATGGCACAATTGTCATCCCCCTCTACCTCCTTTTTCGCCTTCGCTGGCGTTGCCTTGGAGTCAAACGCCTCTCCCTTATTCTTCTTCGTCGGACATTGGTTCGCATAATTCCCTAGTTCCCCACAATTGAAGCACTTTATCTTGGAGAGGTCCTTTTTCTTCCTCTTCTCCTGCTTCCCCACAGATGCCAGAGCTCCATCCTCTTCCTCTTCCTTCTTGATCCCAACTCCTTTGCTGCTACTTCCTGTCTTGGACAGTCGTCTGATATTTTCTTGGCGAAGAGCTGCCCACAATTCTTCCCAATCTAGAAGATTCGCCTTGCTCAGAATGCTTTGGACAAATGTCTCCCACTCCTTGGAGACTGCGTTTAGGGTGGTCCTCACCATCAACTCCTCATCTGACGTGGCCCCTATGGAAGTCAGTTGGTCTCGAATCTCATTCAATCTACTGAGAAAGTGATCTATCTGCTCCCCCTTCTACAACTGGTATGACCACAGTTGATTCTCAAGTAACATCTTCCTCTACACAGAATTACGTTGGTACAATGTCTTCAAGGTGTCCCATATTTCCTTTGTCGTCTCCTTCTCGGCAATACGTTGGACCACATGATCCTTGAACCCATCAAGGATTACGCGTTTCGCCTTGGCCATTTCTTCCTCGTACTTTTCATTGTCAGTTGGGTCAACTGGGATAGCCACTGTTCTCAAGGCGAAGGCCTTGATGCGATGTCTATCTAGAATGGACAAGATCCTGGCCTTCCAGACGACAAAGTTGGACAGCTCGTCTAGCTTGTCCTGATCCCTCAGTCCATTCATGGCCATCTCTCTGCTCTTCCTTGGACTCCTCCGAGTCTCTACTTCCCTTTGGAAGTTCTCTGCTAGACTCCCTCTGAGTCTTGATTTCCCTCCTGGAAATCCGCCTGCCAACTGCTGAGTCGCACCTCTCTGATCTCCTATGCACCTGCAACACTGATCTGGATTTCTTGGCTAGAAATTTGCCTAAGTAGCGAATCCCTCTACCTTGGTTTTGCCCCGTTAGGTACTGTTCTGTCTCGGCAGCAACAACACCCCACCAACTTCATTCCCCGCAATATGCCCACAACTTCCTATGCCCCAGCAATCGAAGGATTGAGCCTCTACGCTCTGCGCAATCTCGACTCTGGTTGAAATGATCCCCTATCCAAGTGCGTCAACCCTCCTGGTCTTTGTGTGGCTCTTCGTGAGCCTTTTCTGCCCTCCTTAGCCTCTGCGTTGACCTCTCTCTGGCCCGAACTGATGACGTAGTCCCTCTGTGTCAACCCTTCTCCGCCGCTTTTTGCTAGGAACAACTTCTATCACTCGGGACAGTTGTTTCTGCTGCAAATGTTGTGCTTCAACTCTCTTGTGATTTGCAACCACACTCTGATACCATGTTGAAATTTCTAAGTATTATCCGTTAGATATTTTATCTGTATTCTCTGGTTTATTTCTCCTACTTGTTAATTACGAACAAGTTATTTAACCATATAAATATTGAATAAACACAATACAGTCTCAACCATCTATAGATCAACAACTGAAAGAAATAGAAAACACATAAGTGACACCGTTATTTTTGGACAACTCGTCCCCAGAAAGACCCAACTTGGGAAAACTGGTGCAACAATTCTGAGGGTTATTTTATTATATAGTCTTTCTGAGTACAACTGGGTGGCAAACCATCTCACCCGACAAAGAAAATAATCCGGTAGTAATACCTCTCTATTCGAAAGCAGATATTTAGAAAGTCTGCCCCACGAAACCCTCTCTAGCACAACCTGAAGCCTAGTGTCAGCCCACTTGGCCTCTGCGTCAGCCCTCTGAGGCACTGCGCAGCCTCTATGGCCATTTTCGTCACTCCTACAGCCTCTACGTGGATGACGCAAGCCCTTCTGGCCTCTACGCAGTCCCTTCTGCCTCTGCGTGGCTCTCTCTGGCTCAATGTTTGCCTCTCTCTGCTTCTGCGCTGGTCTCTTAGCACTATCTCTGCATCTCTGTCTCGTACTCACTGCCCCTCGCTACAACTTATCACTGATTCGATTTCTCTTAGCAAACCTTGCTCTAGAAAATCGAATGACTAATCACACTAGTGTGTTCTCCAACTAACCCTCAAGCCTCCTCTTATACTTTTCTTGTTGGTCCTTCAATGGCCGAGATTACATCTCTAATCAATGGCTAAGATTAGATTTGGCTTGATCCATGTCTTTTAGGACCTTCTAACCCAGTTTTATAATATCCATTAATATTTTATTTTTCTTAAGTTTAGACTGAGGAACTCCAATAAAAATATTAATTATTATAATATCTCCTTAACTGGGTAGAATCCGCCCAAACCATTTCTGAGTCTTGGATATCTCATGTGTTTTAGCCTCTCCACCAATTTTCATGGCTAGAGTACATCTGATGCTACCCCAAATCAACATTGGCTAGGCCATGCTGATTTGACCATAGGAGATTGATGTAGTTCACCTAAGAAGCCATGTTGATTTGGCTAGGCCGTGCTAATTTGGATAGGGGTGAATGGTTCAAGGGCAGACCTTCTCCAGAGAAGCAAGAAGGACTTGGCTAGGTCATGTTTATTTGATCAGAGGAGATTGATGTAGTTCACCTAAGAAGCCACGTTGATTTGGCTAGGGGTGAATGGCCTAGGGACAGATCCTCCCTTGAAAATCCATGTTGATTTGGTTGGGTCATGCTGATTTGATAAAAGGAGATTGATACATTTACCTAAGGAGCCATGTTGATTTGGCCAGGGGTAAATGGCCCTGGATACTCACACTGCTTACTCCAGGATGGATTGATCTATAGACGTGCATGTGAGGAGTCACATTGCCTACTCCAGGATGGAGTGATCTATAGACGTGCATGTGAAAAGACATTACATCAACATAGCAAGCTCATGAACTTTTCTTGTGGAGGAGAAATTTCAGCTAAGGAGAAATTTGTTTGCAGCCAAGGAGAATAACTTGTTGGAATTTCTAAGTCTAACCCGTTAGAAATCCTTCATGTACTTTCTGATTTATTCCTACCTACTTGTTCTGTTAATTAACAAGTTATTTACTATGTAAATATTGGAAATAAATACAAGTGCATGCTCAACACATTACAAATCATCAACTGAAGGAAACAAAAGCAAGCACACAAGTGACATCGTTGCTTTTGGACTAATGTCCCCGGAAAAACCCAATGTGGGAAAACCGGTGCAGCTGTCTGAGGGTTTGATTTATTAAGCAGTTTCAGAATACAATCTAGGTGCCAACTTCGGCTCACCCAATAGAGAAAATATCTCGGCAGTAGCACCTCTCTACTCGGAAGCAGATATTCCGGCTGAAACCCCGGATAAACACTCCGGCAGCGCCATAGCTCCAATTTGCCCCACGAAACCCCAACATCAGCCTCTCTCTAGCCCAGCGTCACTCTAGCTTGGCCTGCATCAGCCTCTGGAGGCACTGTGTCAGTCCTCTAGCCCTTTATGTCACCCACGCTGGCCCTCTGAGGCACTGTGCAGCTCGTGGTTGGCTCTGCGTGAGCCCTGGCTGGCTTTGCGTGAACCCTTGGCTGCTTTTGCATCCCTCTCTCCGGCTACTGCACCGATCCTCCCGGTTCTATCTCTACCTCTCTGCTTCTGTATTCACTACCCCTCAGCTGCAACTCTGATCACTCTCTCAACTTTCTCAGCGAACCCAACCTCAGAAAGTCGAAATCTTGATCTCTTGGTGTGTTCTCCAAGTGACCCTCAAGCCTTCTCTTATACTTTTCTCGTTGACAAATCAATAGCTGAGATTAAGTCCCTAATCAACGGCTAAGATTAGATATGGCTTGATCCATCACTTTTGGACCATTCTAACACAGTTTTATATTAATTCACATTAATATTTTAATTTCCCTAAGTTTAGACTTAGGGACTCCATTAAAAATATTAATTATTTTAATATCTCCGAAACTGTTTAGAATCTGCCCAAACCCTTTCTGGGTATTGGAGATCTCATGTGCTTTAGCCTCTCCACCAATTTTCGTAGCTAAATCACATCCGATGCTACCCCAAATCAACCCTCCCTCTTAGTGAGGACTCTGCTCTAGTAATACTCCTCACTGAGCATCACTTTGATCATCTGGCATCGGTCCCTGTACTGATGCTAGGCTTGTTGCCCAAGATCCTCTACACTGTTGCATCTTGTACTGCTACCCAT
This sequence comes from Pinus tabuliformis, assembly GCA_031772625.1. Taxonomy (NCBI): domain Eukaryota; kingdom Viridiplantae; phylum Streptophyta; class Pinopsida; order Pinales; family Pinaceae; genus Pinus; species Pinus tabuliformis. Next base: position 506,876,240 of record CM062816.1, on the reverse strand, counting down.
GGCCCTGCCACTGCCACTGTTGCATCTGTACTGCAACTCCCTCTGCATCCGTGCTGCTGCCCATGGCCTTGCCACTGCCACTGCTGCATCTGCACTGCAACCCCTCTCATCATGCTGCATCGTGCTACCCATAGCACTACCATTGCTAACTGTTGCACTGCAACTCAGTTACTAAGAAGTAAGTAACTGATCTCCCAACTTTGACATCTCTGTCAGGCTAGAAACACTCCTGATGCTGAAGCTCCCTCTGTCACTGACAAGTGCTCCCTCTCTGACCTCTGCGCTGCTGCAACAACTCCATGCATCTCGCACCGTTGCACACCTCTCTGTGCCATCCTGCACTAGTGCAACACTCCTGTGCCTCTCACACTGTTGCCGCTTGCTAGCCTTGCACTGTGTTGGGAATCCTGCACTGTAGCTCCCTCTGTCGCTCTATCCACATCCGTCTCTGCTGACATCGCTAGTACTGCTACTCCTTTTCGGGGCTCTCGTAGCAAGGTCTAATCCAAGAGGCTGGGTACCTCAAGGATCCTGCCCCTCATCACCCGTAGTCCTCTTGACTACAGCTCTATGTCTCCCCACTTCTTCTGAAGTGGCACATGAGCACTCATGGCACACAGAGCAGAAAGGATCATGGCCTTCTAGATGACAAAGTTGGATGCCTCATCCAACCTGTCCTGATCCCTCAGCCCATTCATGGCCATCTCACTGCTCCTCTACTTCCCTCCTGGAAGTTCTTGGTGTGACTCTCTCTGAGCCTCGATTTCCCTCCTAGAAACCCTTTTGCCAATGTCGAGATGCCCCCACTTTGATCGTTAGTGCAGCTGCACCACTTATCCGGATTTCTCAGCTAGAAATCCTCGGTAGCAACTCCCTCCTCCTTGGCCTTGCCCTGTTAGGTACTATTCTGACTACAGTACCCCACCAGCTTCACTCTGCAACTTACCCACAACCTCCTAAGCTCCAGCAAACTAAAGGTTAGAGCTTCTAGGCTCTGCGCAATCCCAACACTAGCAAAATCCGCACCTCTTAGCCACGGGCGTCAATCCTTCCTGACTAAGAAAGATGACCGGGCACTGCGTAGGTCGAGTCTGCTCCCCTCTGCCACTGCGTTGATCCTCTTCTCGGCTCAAACTCGATGATGCAGGCACTGCGTCACCCCTTCCTTGCTGCTTCTTTGCTAGGAACAACTTTTGTCACTCTGGACAGTTGTTTTTTGTTGTTGCTGCTTTGCTTGGCTGATGTCCTCAGTTCTCTTGTGATCTACAACCACGCTCTAATAACATGTTGGAATTTCTAATTCTAATCCGTTAGAAATCCTTCATGTACTTTTTGATTTATTCCTACCTACTTGTTCTGTTAATTAACAAGTTATTTACCATGTAAATACTGTAAATAAATACAAGTGCATGCTCAACATATTAGAGATCATCAACTGAAAGAAACAGAAACAAGCACACAAGTGGCACCGTTGTTTTTGGACTAATGTCCCCGGAAAAACCCATTGCGGGAAAACTAGTGCAGCTATTTGAGGGTTTGATTTATTAAGTAGTTTCAGAATACAATCTAGGTGCCAACTTCGGTTCACCCAACAGAGAAAAAATCTTGGCGGTAGCACCTCTCTACTCGGAAGTAGATATTCTGGCTGAAACCCCAGATAAACACTCAGGCAGCTCCACGGCTCCAATCTACCCCACGAAACCCCAGCGTCAGCCTCACTCTGGCCCAACGTTAGCTCAACCTCACTCTGGCTTGGCCTGCGTCAGCCTCTGGAGGCACTGCGTTAGTCCTCTGGCCCTCTACGTCACCCATGCTGGTCCTCTAAGGCACTGCGTAGCTCGTGGCTGGCTCTGCGTGAGCCTTGGCTAGCTCTGCGTGAGCCCTGGCTAGCTCTGCGTGAACCCTTGGCTGCTTCTGCGTCCCTCTCTCCGGCTACTGCGCCGATCCTCCGGTGCTATCTCTGCTTCTCTGCTTCTGTATTCACTGCTCCTCAGTTGCAACTCTGATCACTCTCTCAACTTTCTCAGCAAACGCAGCCTCAGAAAGTCAAAATCTTGATCTCTTGGTGTGTTTTCCAAGTGACCCTCAAGCCTTCTCTTATACTTTTCTCGTTGACAAATCAACGACCGAGATTAAGTCCCTAATCAATGGCTAAGATTAGATTTGCCTTGATCTATGACTTTTGGACCATTCTAACACAGTTTTATATTAATTCACATTAATATTTTGATTTCCCTAAGTTTAGACTTAGGGACTCTATTAAAAATATTAATTATTTTAATATCTCCCAAATTGTTTAGAATCTGGCCAAACCCTTTCTGGGTATTGGAGATCTCATGTGCTTTAGCCTCTTCACCAATTTTCGTAGCTAGAGCACATCCGATGCTACCCCAAATCAACATAACTGTCTCGCTTAAGAGGAAGTGTTATTTTTTGTGTAGCAACGAGAGGTATTCCTGCATGTCCAAGTCATCCCTGAAAAGTCATGTCAGCCCAAGAGGGTCAAGAGGGTGAAGGGACGTGTACCTTGGGTTATTTGACCCCATTCAACTAGTATACATAGATGATGCGACCTCTCATTTTCACTAGTCTGAAATTTGATTTTGGAGTCTCTTCTTCTTCTCTTCATCAGTTTATCCCTTGGACAACCACATGTGTGAAGGAGGGCCAAGTTTGACTGCTGTTGGCTGAGATTTGACAAGGCTGTTTGATTGGGTTTTGAATTGCATTGGCCAAGTTGTTTCATCTCTGATTTGACCGTAGTTGACCGAGGGTTTGACTGCAAACTTGACCACAGTTTGCATGTGCAGATTTGACCTCAGTATGACTAGCTGCAAGGTCACATGTGCAAGTTGAACGCAAGGCTGAAGTTGACCGTAGACTACAGTTTGACCAACACTGATTTTTGACTGGTGATAAATTATTGAAGGTTGACTAGGCTTGACTAGTAATTTTGACTTGGATATTCGCACAGATTTATAGACAAATTAGATTTGTAAGCCTTGCTAAAGAATAATTTATCCTAAAAGAAAAGTACTTGGGTTTTCTCCCAAGATAGGATTTCCTAGGGTAAAATTATTGTATCTATTGTGCATGGCTATCTTTCTATGATCTTAACTGTTTCTGCTACATTTACTGTTGAGATTTCTTGTGTATAATTACTCAATGATATTAGTGGCATGAGATAAATTGTTTGAATATCATTAGGTAGTAATTATCAAATTAGAAAAATTGTTTTCTACTACACATCTTGTAGAAAACGTTATTTGTTCCAGGGTTGTCGATACACTTTCTCTTAGTGTCAACCTTGGAGGAGGATAGATATAGAGTTTTGTTTCAGGATAGGCAAGTCTTCTATGTTCAGAGAGAGTGACCATGGATGTAGCAGTAGTGCTTAGCATCAGATAGGGGTAGTCATACAGGTTGTTGGAACAACCTATGCGTGGATCTGAAGGGATCTTGGATTTAGGATCAATCTCAATTATTGAGAGGGGAAAAGTGACTAGGAAGACTAGTTCTTCCGAATTGTCAGGAGACTTAGATGGTATGAGATGGCATTGATAAATGCTCAAGAGTGTGATGGGACTCCTCAGAGCATGGTTGTTTTTGGCAAGTTCTTAGCTCAGGTTTCAAGGCAAGTAGCAGGATAAGCTTCAAGTTAGAGGGAGCAACTACAGATGATGATATGGGCTTGGAGACAAATCTAGGTGGTGGAGGTGCTAGAAGTACCTCCCTTGCTAAGAGGGAGTGTTATTTTTTGTAGCTCCAGAGGTACTTCTGCATTGGCAACGTCGACCGAGCATACTTCACTCTCTAGGCACTTTACTTTATAAAGTGATTTTATAAAGTTGGAAAGTGTACTTTTTAATTAATGACAAAAAGGTGACATTTTATAAAGTGAGTGTGACTTTATAAAGTTGGGTCACTTAAGTGATTTAAGTTGGCCCAATATTAGATTAAACCATGACCGTTGATCTTGAGATGGTGAGATTTAATATTAGCCGTTAAGATCCAGGGTTAGGGATTTTGGTCATTAAAGAGAAATCAAAGGAGAAAGGGAGAGTAAAAAAGCACACATTTTTTTGAGAAGAGAGGAAGAGGAGCTGAGGAGAAAAAAAGAGGAGCAATAAGGAGAAGAAGGGCATAAATCCCAAGGAGAGAAGTCTTTAGATTGGGCACACACTTCTAGGAAAAGTTTCCAACCATTAAGCAAGTTGTACAATTGATTATGGGAACAATTTTCTAGGCAAAGAAGGGCACAAAATCGATGCATATATTGTTGTATCATACAGGTTATCTCTGCATTGAAATTGAGGCAGCAAGGGCACAATTTTCTAGGCTGCATTTGGACATGATTCTCAAGTGAAGTAACAAGCATATTTGGCACAAAATTTGGGGCAAGAAGGGCACAAATTTCGAGGTCTTTTCAACCACATTTATTGTAGGTTGCACAATAGTAATTCTAGGCCATATAACAAGAGAATCGAGGCAGGTTCAACAAAACAAAATTTAGGCACTATTTGGCACGATTTACTAAGTACAACTTTGTATTGATAGAAATTTCACCTATTGTAAACTCAAAATTTTTCTTAGTGAGCTCACTCATAAATTACTCCTCACTGGTTTTCCCTTTGGTCACTTATAAAGTGAATTTTTATAAAGTGAGTGTGACTTTATAAAGTTGGGTCACTTGAATGATTTAAGTGGGCCTAATGTGAGATTAAGCCATAAGCGTTGATCTGTTAATTTTTGTAGCATCGGGTGTGTTCTAGCCATGAAATTTTGTGGAGAGGCTAGAATACACGAGATCTCCAAAACCAATAAATCATTTATGGAAATTCTGCCTAAAAGTATCTCAATTAGATTATTAACCAATTTTTAAATATTACCTAACTCTAAACTTAGTGAATATGGTTAATTAATCAATATTAATTGAGATAAAGTGAGAATCATCTAGAAACTCACACGGATCGACCCAGAAATGATCCTAGCCATTGATTACGTTTTAATCTTGGCCGTTGGTGCTCCAATAGTGGATTATAAAAGAAACTCTTTGTGGTGGTGGAGATCATCCAGTGCAGATACTCAGATGCCAAGGTAGTTCAATTTTCTCAATAGCAACAGATTAGTAGAGAAGATAGAGCCACAGGGTGAGTAGCAGGAGGAAGAGGAAAGCAACAACATTCCGGTAGGAAGTTTTCAATTCTCTGAAGAGTCGAAGGAAGGAAGGCCGAAATCTTCAAAGGGCCAGCGTAGGGACTGCACAGAGGCTGACGCAGGCATTTCAGCGCAGAGGTCAGTGAAGCTATTTCAGAGGCAAAAAATAACTGTGGGGTGAGAAAAATTCTCACAATATTTTTGCCAATGTTTTCTTCAGATTAGATTGCCAGCTAGGCATCTAAATTATTGTACTCAGAATTGCTGCTGAACATTAATAATAAAACCCTCATTTGCTGCACCAGCTTTCCCAAGTTGGTTTTTTCCTGGGACCATTGTCCAAAAATAACTGTGTAAAATTTACTCTGTGTGTGCTAGAATTTATCTGTTTTTAGTATTTTATTTTCTACAGTATTTTTATGGTGAAAATTGCAGCTGTGATTTTATTCATTATTTGTTGTAAGAAAATAAATTGCAGAATTAATTTTTGAGTTAGAAGAATAATCTCCAGTAGTTGCAATAGATAAATTTTCACATGGTATCAGAGCTTAATTGATTAGCTGGGAAGCTCGGAAGCAGAAAGGAATTTCATTGTTCAGAGGGAGCAATAGATCGAAATTCCTAGAAGAGACTGCGCAGAGCCTAGAACAGGCAGTTCGAGTTACTAGGGCAATAGTTCGATTTTTCAATTGAAGTGAGGCAGGAAAATCGAATTACCCAGATTAGTGATTCTAGCAGTCAGGGAGAGTTGCAGCTCAGATTTTCCACTGAGTAGAATCCTGGTTGGACGCAGAGAGTTTTTGCTACAGGCTATAGAGCAGAATTTGCGTCGGAAGAAAAAGAGAAATAACACACTAAAGTTGTTCGAGTATAGCCATGGACAAAAGTAACATTCAAGAGACTTCAGATTTGTCTTCCAGATTGGAAGATGAATTCACTTGCTTAGCAGGATCAACTTCACAAGGAGTCTGGTATATAGATAGTGGAGCTTCAACTCACATGATAGGGGTTAGAGAATATTTCTCTAACTACAAAGAGGAGCAGATGGATTTCCAAATTACTATGGGTAACAGAACGAAATGTACTCTAGCAGGGAGAGGTACCATAGATTTTTAGGGGGATTCAGGAGAAAGCACCAACGCTTCAGATGTATTGCATGTGCCAGGATTGGGTATGAACCTGATTTCAGTATCTCAGTTACAGGATAAGGGGTATGATGTTCACTTCATAGGAAAGAAAGTGTATGTCAAACACTCGAGCTGGAAAAAGGTAAGACAAATTGGAGTTCGGAGTAACAGGTTGTACCGGTTACAAATCGATTCTCTAATGGCACTGATAAGTAGTAATAATAGTAGTGGGAAGGAGCTGAATGAATTATGGCATAGGGGAATGGGACATCTACATCATGGAGCACTCATGATGCTCAAAGAAGCCGTAACAGGGGTTCCTGAACTTGGAACCGAACACGATGATGTGTGCAGAGGGTGCATACTTGGGAAGTATGCTAAGGTGGCATTTCCAAGGAGTGATAGCAGAGGTGATGGCATGTTAGGACTTATACACTCAGATATTTTTGGCCCGTTGTCCACTAGAGCTCTCAGCGGTGCCGAATATTTTGTCACGTTTATTGATGATCATTCTAGGAAAATGTGGATCTACTTCTTGAAGACGAAGGATGAGGTCTTCGATCGTTTCAGAGAGTTTAAAGCTCTCGTGGAGAATGCGACAGGGGAGAATATCAAGGTGCTTCGCTCAGATAATGGTGGAGAATACATTGATAAATACTTCACAGATTTCTATGCGAAGGAAGGCATCAAGAGAGAATGGACAACTCCATATAATCCACAACAGAATGGTGTAGCAGAGCGAAAAAACAAAACCAGTGTTGGAGCTGCAAAGGCTATGTTATATGACCAGGATCTACCCAGATTTCTGTGGCCAGATGCATGTAACACGACAGTGTATATTCATAACAGGACTCCTCATAGAGCATTGGGGAAGAAAACGCCAGAAGGTGTCTTCACAGGGAAGAAGCCAGAAGTCAGCCACCTCAAAATTTTTGGCAGCATTGCTTATTGTCACGTGCCAGACGATAAAAGGACCAAACTGGATCAGACTGCAGAGAAGGGGTTCTTTGTTGGGTACAACGAAACCTCAAAGGCATTCAGAATCTACATTCCTAGCAGTAGGAAGATAGTAGTAAGGAGAGACGTAAAGTTCATGGAGGACCGAGCTTTCAGGAGGTCTCGTGAGATGCGTGCGAGTGATTAGAATCAGTCAGCAAAAGTTCCTTTAGTCCAGCAGCAGGGGTAGCCAGTGGGACAGGCAGGAGGATAGTCACAAGGGTCAAGTACTGTGACCAGTACCAGTATTTCCTCAGGTGCAGGAAATCTAGGGAGTTCTCAACAGATGGAGCAGAAAAGACAGGATGAGGAGGAGCTGGCAGAACCTCCCATGACTAGTGGTCGAGCCAACAGAGAGGTTCATCAGACATTAAGAGATGTAGAGGAGTTTATTGGAACTCCTAGGATGAGCAAGAGACAGCGCAGACAATCTGACAGATGCCAAAAATTGGTAGCTCAGGTTGGAGAACCTTCCAGTTTTCAGGAGGCCGCACAACATCAGGTGTGGATAGATGCCATGGTAGAAGAATATAGCTCTATCATGACGAATGATGTTTGGGAGGTAGTGCCCAGTCTAGAAGACAGATCAGTTGTAGCTAAGTTGCAGGAAACGCTGGGCAGGGGTCCGTTTCCGTACGGAAACGAAACGGAAACGAGTTTCCCCGTACCGTACGGCGTGGAAACGAGTTTCCGTCCGTACGGGCGCGTTTCCGTTTCCACGCCGTACGGGCCCCGTTTCCCACAAAAAAATACTTGTTTTTTAATTTTTTTTTTTTCCTAATTAGTTTTTAATTTATTTTAGGGTTTCTAATCACTTCTAGAAACCATTTCTAAAGTTATAAATGAGCAGTGCCTCTCATTCTCTCATCACACTATTCAGCAAGGAGTTTCTCTTGGAGATTGGCAGTTGTTTCAGTAGCTGGTGTTTTGAGCATTGAGCAAAGTAGATTTCAGCAGCGGGAGAAAGAGATTTCAGCAGCAAGAGAAGGAGATTTCAGCAAGAGATTTCTGTAGCAGCAGATTTGGCTCAGCTACAGCCATATTTCTCTTCTCTTTTCTGGCATTTCCGGGTAGTTTCAACCACAGAAAATTAATTTGGGTAAGCCACATTCATTTTGTTAGTTTTTTCTTACTATTTCTTCAATTTTTTTAGGGTTTATGCAGCTAAATTGCTGAAAAACGTTTTTTATTTATAGATTTGTTTTTTAAATTTATTTTTGCAGCAGATTTGGCTCAGCTACAGCCATATTTCTCCTCTTTTCTGGCATTTTAGGGTAGATTCAGCCACAGATAATTAATTTGGGTAAGCCACATTTATTTCTTAGTTTTTTTCTTACTATTTCTTTAATTTTTCTAGGGTTTATACAGCCAAAAATATGAAAAACGTTTTTATAAATTTATTATTTACAGATTTGTTTTTTTAATTTATTTTTGCAGCAATGGCTTCCAGCCAAAGTGCAGCTGCAACTTCAAACCCTAGGGCCAACCCAAGGGCTGAATATTATCCTCTTTGGAGGCATGTGGTGAAGCTTCAAAAATGTGGAGGTGGTGGCTCATGGGAATGGCGATGCACTCTTTGCAATATTACGTACAAGGGCTCCTACCCAAGAGTGAAGGCGCATCTGTTGCATGGAGGAAGACAGGGGATTGTGGGTTGCACAAAAACAGCAGATCCGTTGGTAAGGAGGGCATATCAAAGAGAGCAAGATGAGGCGGATGGTACTAAGAGGAGGCATGATGAGCATACTCAGGCTACATCTAACGTTGAGCCAAGGATTGTAGTTGAAGCAAGAAAGAGGAGAGGTGGTTTGGGTCACAGTCAAGAACATGAACAAGCAGCACCCAAACATACCAGAGGCTCAGGGGCATCCCAATCAGTTCAGGATAGCAGAATTGCTAGATTGGTGAATGTGCAAGCAAGAGAAGAAGCTGATTCCAGAGTTGCCAGGTGCATTTATGCATGTGGTATCCCATTCAATGTTGTTCGCTCTCCTTACTGGCAAGATATGTTGAGGGCAGTTAACAAAGCTCCTCAAGGGTACAAGGGGCCCAACTATGAGAAAGTCAGAACCCAGCTTCTCAAAAATGAGAAGGAACTTGTGGAGGACGTTTTAGCTCCAATTCGTTCTTCCTGGAGTAGCTCTGGGGTTACCATAGTCTCAGATGGTTGGACAGATATGAGGCGCAGACCATTGATAAATATCATTGCCACTTCCCCCAAAGGAGCAATGTTTATCAAGGCAGAAGACTGCTCAGGAGAGGTGAAAGATGCACAGTTCATTGCTGATATTATTATAAAAGCTATTGAACAAATAGGGGCTAACAGGGTGGTGCAAGTTATCACGGATAATGCACCAGTTTGCAAAGCTGCAGGTTTGATTATTGAGGGGAGGTATGACAACATATTTTGGACACCATGCATTGTCCATAATCTGAATCTGATCTTAGAGGAGATCGACAACAAAGTTTCCTGGATAAAGGAAGTCACAGGGGATGCAAGGGAGATTATCAAATTCATCACCAACCACCACCAGTCTCAGGCCATATTTCGAGAGTACTCCAAATTGGAGTTGTTAAAAGTTGCTGAGACAAGATATGCCTCAAACTTCGTGATGTTGCGCCGCCTTGTTGAGGTTAAGCATGCATTAGTTTCTATGGTGGTGAGCCAACTGTGGATTGAGTGGAGACAAGCAGATTCAGAGCGGGGATCTATGGTGCGTAGATTGTGCCTTGATGAGGATTGGTGGAGCAAGGTAGATTTCTTGCTAAAGTTCACAACCCCTGCATTTGAGCTTCTCCGGAGTGCTGACACTGACCAACCTTTCTTGGGAGAGGTATATGATGGCATGGATTCCATGGTTGAGAAAACTATGGAAATCATTTCGCAGGAGTCTCCACAACTTCTGTTTGTTGATGATCATTTTGCTGGTTTGATCAAGAAAATCATTGTTGACCGGTGGAACAATTTCAATACACCATTGCACACTTTAGCACATGCTTTGAACCCCAAATTTTATGATGAGGAGCTTATTGCTAAAAGCAATGGGAAGAGGAAGGCACCCCATAAGGATAGAGAGGTGGCTACTGGGGTGAAAAAAGCACTAATGAGAATGTTTCCTTCTCACCTACATAGGGAGGTAAAGGAGGAATTTGCCAGTTTTGCTGCAGGAATAGATGATTATGCAGATATATCAGCTTTGGAGGAGAGAAGCACCATGAATCCAGTTAGGTGGTGGATTTGTCATGGAGCAAATGGTGTACATTTGCAAAGCCTTGCCATTCGTATTCTTTCACAAGTGGCAAGCTCTTCATCAGCAGAAAGGAATTGGAGCACTTATGGTTTTATTCATTCTGTGAAGCGCAATAGGTTGGGCTCACAGAAAGCAGAGGATCTTGTTTATGTGCACTCCAACCTTCGCCTTGCATCTCGTAGGGGTCCAGAATACAACAGTGGTCCTTCTAAAGAATGGGATGTGGATGCAGAAAATCCTGATTTGGATCTCTCTCTTGCTGCCCTGAATATTGAGGAGGATTCTGGAAGTGGAATTGGTGCATCATCTTCTTCAGCACCACCATCCACTGTTGAGCATTCTGCTGCTTCTATTTTTGATGAGGATTGTTATGATGAGGATTAGTCTTTTGTGACTTGTCTCTATAGTTCTTGCAGCCTTATAGTCTTTATTGTACTTGCAGCCTCATATACTAATATAAATAAAGGCTGATTTTGGATTTTCCAGTTCCTATATTTTTATTTTCATTATGTGATGACTCATGAGTAAATGTGATCATTGTGATGTAAATTTAATCTTAATGTTAAAATGTTTAAGTAAATGTATCATTAATGCTTTATGATTGCAGTCTTGCACATATATATATTAATAATTTTTAAATGTTTTTAATATATATATATATATATATATATTATATATATATATTATTATATATATTCGCGTTTCCCCGTTTCCAAAATTCGGGGAGGTCGCGTTTCGTTTCGCTTCCGCGTTTCGTTTCGCTTCCCCGTTTCCCCGTTTCGTGCAACTTAGAGTTGTAGGTTCAAGGTGGATCTACAAGATCAAGTATGTGAAAAACCACAGTGTGGAAAAGTACAAGGCTAGGTTCGTGGAAAAGAGGTATGCACAAAAGGAAGGGATAGATTATGAGGAATCCTTCGCCTCAGTTGCCAGATACACTTCTATCCGGTCAGTTATATCTCTAGTAGCTCAGATGGGATGGCAGATTCACCAGATGGACGTCAAGACAACCTTCTTGAATGGAGTGATAGAGGAGGAAGTGTACATAGAACAACCAGAGGGCTTTGAGACTCAGGAGAGGTGCATGTATGTGTGCAAATTGAAGAAGGCTCTATATGGGTTGAAGCAGGATCCCAGGGCATGGTATGGTAGAATTGACACCTACTTGCAGCAGATGGGGTTTGTCAAGAGTGACGCAGATCCCAACCTTTACTATTTGATGGTGGAGGATGAGCCTCTTATTCTAGTTTTGTATGTGAATGATCTATTCTTGACAAGATCATCAGGGTTGATAGAGGATTGCAAGAGAAACCTTGCAGCAGAATTTGACATGAAGGATTTGGGTTTGATGCATTATTTCCTAGGATTGGAGGTGTGGCAGAAGGATGGGGAGATCTTCCTTGGGCAAGGAAGATACGCTACAGATATTTTGAAGAGGTTCAAAATGCAGGATTGCAAACCCATGTCTACACCCATGATTACCAACTGGAAGAAGATAGATGCATCAGATGACAAGGATGTCGACCCCACCTTGTATAGACAGCTCATTGGGTCTCTCATGTATCTGGTCAACACTAGGCCAGACATTTTCTTCGTAGTCAATACCCTTAGTCAGTTCATGGTGGAACCGAAAAGGGTACATTGGGCAGTAGCGAGGCATATTCGAAGGTACATTCGTGGCACAGTTGAGTATGGGTTGAAATATACTTGAGAGGATGATGTTAGACTTTGTGGGTACACAAATGCAGATTGGGTAGACAATTCAGTGGACAGGAAAAATACCTCCGGGTACTGCTTCATGTTGGATCATGGATGGTTTCTTGGTGTAGCAGGAAACAGAAGTCAATAGCATTGAGCTCTGCAGAAGTAGAGTATATAGCAGCCATCATAGCTACGTGCGAAGCTATATGGCAGTGGACTGGAAAAATACCTCTGAGTACTGCTTCATGTTGGATCATGGATGGTTTCTTGGTGTAGCAGGAAACAGAAGTCAATAGCATTGAGCTCTGTAGAAGTAGAGTATATAGCAGCCATCATAGCTACGTGCGAAGCTATATGGCTTCGGAAGTTGCTAGTGAGCTTGTTCAGATAGAAGATGGAGGTGACTAGTGTCTATTGTGATAATCAAAGTGTAATATTCCTAATTAGCCATGGCTAATTGGAATATTCGATTTTGCTCAATTTTGCCTTCTATAGTTATTTATAAATAAAAAGGTGAGGAAAGGGGGACATAACTCACTTTTTGAATAAAGTCACTCCCTAGTAGCACAATGTTGTAACTTAAAAGGGGAGCCAAGGGGGCCAAAGGACCACGTAGAGAAGGGGGCCCACGTAGACACTTGGAGGGACTGCGCAGATGGAGAGGAGCATGTGGCAAGAGAGAGGCTACGTTGGAGGAGGTGGGCCTTAGGGTTTTGAGAGAGGCCAACGCTATAAAGGAGAGAGGAGCCTCCTCATTTTGGCATTCGATTATGTTGCATTTGAGCTAGTCACTTCGACTTAGAGCACGCTAGCTGTTTAGCCTGTCTGCAGCACTGTTTAGTGCATCGAGTGTCTCCATTCGGAGATCTCACCCTTAGCCCCGGGGGACTTCGAGTGCCTGCTCGGGCAAGGTAGTTTCATTAGTCTTTTGCAGGAGGATCAATCTTTGGAGTTGAGGAGGAGCTGAGCATTTTGATCACTGTGTAGTCTTAAGAGAGGAGGACGCAGTCTCTTTTGGTAGGAGCTCCAAATTGGGTTTATGTGGAGGATTTGAGCTTGGAGATTGAGTAAGGGATCAGCCCTTGCATAGTGGAGGATTTTGGCAGAGTCTCGGGCAGAGTTTTGGAGGATTCTCTTCAGTGGCAGCGCAGAGCCTTGAGGGATATCGTAGATCCTCAAGGGGGTGATTTTCAGGGTCAGCTATTTTAGAAAAGCTTTCTAGGATTTTCTGGGTTTATTGAGCAGAGGATGATTCCAGAGTTTCAGCATTTTCTAAGGAGGGGAATAGCCCCAAATCTCACTTGATTCTAGCAGTAGCAGCAGCACAACATTTTTCCGGCAGCTTGGACGCAGTTCAGAGAGAGGCCATTCTCTTACCATTCTAAGTGTATTTCTTCACTTGCCTTGTGCAAGTCGGGGTGCTATCTTTCTAATCACCTCTTGTACTCTTTCCATTACTTAGTATAATAAAATGGCTTAGCATTTCTCTCTGCATTTCTTGAGTATCTGCTTATATTCCATGTATACATTATTGTATGTTGCACTACTATTATTTTTATCTCTTTGAGCTTCCCGATTACTAGACCACTTGTGTATTTTTCTCCTATACTCTTAGATAGAATCCGGAAAGGGCCAGGTAGCCTCCAAATCTCGTCCTCTTTTCAGAGGCGGCACATCTGGTAAACGCCCTCCCAGTCCATCTCTGGTTGGAGTTTGCTTGTGTTTGAGGGATATCCCTGAAAAGGGATATTACAGTGGTATCAAAACATAGATTTGGCTCAGCCTGTGGAGCTAGCAGTCTATGACACCGAGGGAGAAGCCCTACATCTATTATAGAGGTAGGAAATATAGAGATATTGAGCGTAGGTTGGAGAACACCTACGGAGAGGAAGACTGTGTTTGAGTGGTGGACACAGAACAGGAGGAGCCTGTGGTAAACACAGAATGGGAGGAGCCTGTGGTGGACGCAGAGCAGGAGGATCCGATGGCAGATGAGGACAGGAAGAGATTTGCGGACATGCTCCTCAAACCAGTGCAGGATCTGTCGAGGCAAATCGAGGTGATGGGGCAGAGATTCACGGCGGTGGAGGCTAGACAGTGTGAGAACCCATGGGTTTTCCAGGTTTGTGAGGGATCGGGTACATCTCACCATTTGCCAGAGCAAGGTGCCACTCAGCGTGATACTACTCAGCAGATGGCCTCACATGCCCCTACATGCTCTACCATGTCCACTTTCCTAGGAGCAGACACGGGGGCCGGAGCCCAGCAGGAGGCAGAGCCCGGTCACATGGGCGATTATTTTGCAGAGTACTAGGCCTATGGGCAGGAGTTCAGGGATGCTTTCTCATTCAGAGACTTTGTTCAGCTCCATCGGGATAGTAGACCCCGCGACCATCACAGAGGATACCGGCATTATCATGATGGAGACACCCACCGCACAACTAGTAGATTCCACTTGCCTACGTTTGATGGTTCATCAAACAGTTCGGCAAAGTCTTGGGTGGAGAAGATGGACATCTATTTCTAGCTTAACCAGATGTCGGAGACAGAGGCCATCAAGGTGGCGACATTACATTTGGATGGTGAGGCCTAGGACTGGTGGTTCCATGGGATGGTTACACTCGGACACTCCACAGTGACGACATATGCCGAGTTCACCAGGAGATTGATAGAGAGGTTTGACCAGAGGGATCCAGAACAACACTTTGTTGAGCTGACAAGGCTCAAACAGACCGGGAGCCCAGAGACCTACATTGCAGACTTCTTGAGGGTTTCAGTGATGGTGCAAGATCTATCCGTGGCATGGAGGATCTACATGTTTGTTGAGGGGTTAGCAGAGCTACTTCGGGGTCTAGTCAGATCCACTAGACTAGCCACACTCCAGGATGCTATTAGTAGGACCCGGGACTTACAGGATGCCTTACCCAGAACCCGGACACCTTACCCCCAGAGACTGGCTTTCCAGCCTAAGGGGAAGGATGTGAGGATTCCGCCTCCAAAGGGGAATCCAGGACGAGCACAGATTGATGATGATGCCAGAAGGGAGCTGAAGAAGAAGCGGTTGTGCTTTACCTGTCAGGAGCCGTGGGCACCGGGACATAGATGTGTTGCTGGCAAAGCACATTTTATTGAGGTCTTCTCTGAGAGCAGCGGGGAAGAGGATGAGGAGGATGATGTGGAGGCAGGAGATAGTCATGCTGCGCAGGATCCTTTGCCACCTCCACCACCACCAGCAGGTGGTGCAGCTTTTGCACCTACCGAAGGGGCCCTTGCAGCATTGCGAGGAGTTCCCAAGTATTTGACGCTGCGCGTACGGGGGACAGTACGTGGCCAGCGAGTATCAGTTTTGGTTGACAGTGGGGCAACCCACAACTTCATCGATGCACAGATGGTTGAGCGGAGAGGTATACAGACAGAGAGCTTTAATGGATTTTCAGTTTTGGTCCCAGGAGATCAGACCATGGTGTGTGCTCGTTATGTCCCAGAGTTATCAGTGATGATGGGCACTTACACACTGGCTAACCACTTTTTCATGGTCAATATTCTAGACACCAACATGATACTGGGTGTTCAGTGGCTTATCACTCTAGGGAAGGTCATGACAGATTGGAAGGCCCTAGAGATGGAGTGGGATGATGAGAAGATACGGGGACAACCACATATCCACCTGAGACTGTTTCGGCTCATCGGATGGAGGCAGTCTTCCAGAAGGGAGACGTAGAGTGGGCAGTGGAGCTGCGTGCATCAGAGACAGGGACTACAGGGCAGACGGTGCACCCAGAGATACAGTCCATCCTTGACTAGTATGCCACAGTGTTTGGGGAGATTCCGCCGGGAAAGCCACCAGACCGGGGGTTTGAGCACACCATTGAGCTTGAGCAGGGCATACAGGCAGTGATAACTACCCCCTATAGGCATCCCAAGGCCTATCGAGATGAGATTGAGCGAGCCATTCAAGAGTTGCTGGCTCTTGGGCACATTCAGCCGAGCACGAGTCCTTTTGCTTCTTCCGTGGTGTTGGTGAAGAAGAAGGACATCACATTGAGGATGTGCATTGACTACAGGGCCCTGAACAAGAAGACCCTGAAAAACAGGTACCCCATACACAGGATCGATGAGTTGATGGATGAGTTGAGAGGAGCATAGTTCTTCTCGAAGATTTATCTGAGATCTGGGTACCATCAGATTCGCGTGAGGGAGCAGGACATTCCCAAGACCGCCTTCAGGTGTCACTATGGGCACTTTGAGTTTTTGGTGATGCCCGTCGGGCTAACCAACACCCCAGCTACATTCCAGTCCTGCATGAATCACATCTTCCGCAGTCAGTTAAGGAAGTTTGTGTTGGTGTTCTTTGATGTTATCCTCATTTACAGCAGGACTTGGGAGGAGCATCTCCAACACATTGAGACAGTGTTGCACATCTTGGAGGAGCAGTGGTTCTATGCCAAGCTCTCCAAGTGTGAGTTTGGGTTGACAGAGATGTTGTACTTGGGACACATCATAGGGGTGGACGGAGTGAGAGTCCACGAGTGTTAAGTTATGGTATGTTCTATGCTTATAACAGTTTACTTCTTTTTCTTATTATATTCCACAGATTAGCAATCACATATACATAAAGTAAAGTGCAGATAGAACATTAAACGATCGACAAAAAAACAAGCCAAGACAAGAGACACAAGATGTGGCGGCTAGCCAAGGACAAACCCCACAATGTGTGTGGAAACCCTTTGATCAAATCTTCTTTTATCTTCAATAATTCAGCAGAGAGAAATAGTACAATAAATCTGATTCATATCAACAGTAGCAAACCCTAGATCAGCAGCATCAACATTAGCGGCTTCATTATCAAACTAGGGCAGACGATATCTCACAAACCGACCATCGGATTGACTTCATTCCACCACCAAAAGTTTTGGCTTTCAGAGGAGGTTCAGATGAACCTACAACGCAGTTCCAAAGAGGGGATCTTCTAGGCCACGCAAGTCAATCTTTACTTCTGCGGTTTCCGCTTCAGTTTCAGTAGTTTCCGGCTTCAAACTAGGGCAGTCGATATCTTGCAAACCGTTCGTCGGATTGACTTCATTCCACCACCAAAAGTTGCGGCTTTCAGAGGAGGTTCAGATGAAGCTACAATGCAGTTCCAAAGAGGAGATCTTCTAGGCCACGCAAGTCAATATTTACTTCTGCAGTTGCAGCTTCAAATTCAACAGCTTCTGGCTTCACATGTGTGAGAGAGAGACCCATTTCTGCGCAGTAGAGAAGAGACTCATTTATGCGCAGTAGAGAGAGAGAGAGATGTGATGAGAAGAGTGAGTCCAAATGAGGAAAATTCCTCTTCTATTTTACACAACGTTGGTGGGTGAATAGATGCAACTGTTGGGCTTCTGAGCCTACATGAGTTGTAGGTCGGCTTGATAATAATTCCATAATCAAAATAAATTCATATCTCCATGAATACTTATCGGAATCGGATGATCTTTATATCAATCCTACACCTCTCGACGAGAGGAATCTAATAAAAATATTATCAGCCATGAATAAGATGACCCACATGAAGTTTTGCCCTGGTTGCCAATTTTAACACTCCCTCTCAACCAGGGAGAACTTCATCTGCAATCTGTCTATCGATCGTTACTATTCATCCATCAAATGCACTGCCGTGTACAGCCTGACCCTTGCCCTGCTCTGCTTTATTCTGCCTGTTCTGCTTTGTCTTATTCTACCCTATATTGATTGGTACTGTTTTGCTCTGTTCTGCTCTGCTTTTGTCTGAATTATGAAGAAGAAGAAATGATCGAGGATGTATCATACTGACTCAAAGTCAGTCTCAGAGTATGTACCATTGGTCCCAGACCAGTCTCAACCAACCCGAAGTCAGCATCATAGTGAGTACAACTCCACTGGTTCTAGACCAGTATCATCCTCCACTGACTCAAAGTCAGTCTCAGAGTGCGTACCACTAGTCCTAGACCAGTCTCAGCCGACCCGAAGTCAGGTTCATAGTAAGTACCACTCCTACCACTGGTCCTAGACCAGTATTGCAGTCTCAAAGATTGTACCATTGGTCCCAGACTAGTCTCAACTGACCCGAAGTCATCATCATAGTATGTACCACTCTCACTGGTCCTAGACTAGTATCGCAGTCTCAGAGAGTGTACCACTGGTCCCAGACCAGTCTCAACCAACCCGAAGTCAGCGTCATAGTATGTACCACTCTTACTAGTCCCAGACCAGTACTGCACTGACACGAAGTCAGTCTCGGAGTATGTAGCACTGGTCCCAGGCCAGTCTCAACCAACCCGAAGTCAGCGTCATAGTATGGTACAACTCCTACCACTAGTCCCAGACCAGTATCATTGATCCCAGATCAATGGAGGTCATCCTAGCGTAGGGAGTACGGTAGATACAACGATGCGTCCATCGGTACTACTATGGTCCCTAACTTCATTTCCCTGCTCATTGATCAGATGAGAGGTACTTCCCATGAGTCCCAGACTGCATGGGTAGGAAGCCTCGACAGGAGAACTAATCAATCCCATCCTCATAGGAGAACACATCAATCCTACTACAATCGCCATGGAGAACACATCAATCCAGGCCGCCATGGAGAACACATCAATCCAGGCCTCACAGGAGAACACATCAATCTTGCTACACAGGAGAGCGAATCATCTTGTTCCACAAGAGAGCGAATCATCTTGTCCCACAAGAGAGCGAATCATCTTGTCCCAGTGCGCACCATTAGGGGAGGGTGAGTCACCCTGTGGTCGTATGTTGTTCTAGTAAGAACCGCAAGCCCTCAAAGCTCCCAGAGCTCAATGTATGCAACATGCAGGACCCTTGTACAAGGGTTTCTTTCCGACTCCAAGTCGTTTGGGAAAATCACAGATTAGATCTTTCCTCGAGGCTTTGACAAGGTGTATCAACCTGTACATCATCTTAAAGCGATGTAGCCTCCTTGCTCATCAACTTACCATATCCTAGATGGTGTCTATCTGCTGGAGCAATCGACGAATATGGGTTTCTCAATAATCGAATCCCACCTCTTGTTGTTATAGAGAATCACAATGGTATCCAATGTAAATCCAAACAACTCACTGAAGAGCTTTCACAGCCAAACTGCCTCACACGAGGTCATGCTAGCAACAATATATCCTGCTTTGGCGGTGCTCAAAGCCACCGACTTCTGCTTCCTGCTCATCCAGGATATCGAAGTAGATCCCAAGGTGAAACAGCACCCGGAAGTGCTCTTACGGTTCACCACACTTCCTGCCCAATCAACATCAGTATATCCAAGTAGTCTCACATCTCCGACAGTGTATCTTAATCCATGAGAGATTGTGTCTTGAAGACATCTCGGAAGATTCCTGGCATCAATGTAGTGAGGCTCAACAAAATATGAGCTCACAGTGCTAACTGCAAAACATATGTTTGGACGGAGGTTCACCAAGAACATCAATGCGAATGAGTTTTTGAAACTCAGAGGCATTTCCCAAGTCTGGTCCGACATCACTACCATATAACTTCTAAAAGTTAAGATCCTCGAGGTAGTCACAGGCTTGCATCCATCATACCAAATCTTTCCAATATCTTTACCACATATTTTCCTTGAGATAGGAAAATTTCCCTTGGCTTCTGCCATACTTCAAGTCCTTGGTCCTTCATTTCAAATTTAGAAGCCAGCCCAGTCTTACATTTGTGAACGAGAGGGTCTGCACCTGTTAGAGAGAGGTCATCCACATACAACACCAGTATGAGAGGCTTGTCATCTTCAACCTTAAAGTAAAGGTTAGGATCGACTTCACTCCTAGTGAATCCCAGCTTCATCAAGTAGCTATCGATCCTCTCATACCATGCTTGGGGTGCTTGCTTCAGCACATAGAAAGCCTTCTTCAACCTGCATACATGAGATTTTCAATCATAAATCTCAAATCCTTCAGGTTACTCCACATAGACCTCTTCTTTGATAGAACCATGCAAGAACACAGTCTTGACATCCATCTGATGTAGGTTCCATCCTTGTGAAGCCACAAGGGGTATGATCAAGCGGATGGTCGTATATCTGGCAACATGTGCAAATATCACATCATAATCTATACCTTCCTTCTGGGAGAAACCACGAGCAACAAAACGATCCTTATACTTTTCTGTACTTCCATCTGCTGCATGCTTTATCTTGTAAAGCCATTCGGAAGTAACAACTGTCTTGTCCTGGGGTCTGGGAACTACTTCCCAGACATCATTCTTCATGATAGACTCATATTCTTTGGTCATAGCATCCTTCCATACTTGATGCCTGACGGCATCTAAGAATGATGAAGGCTTATTTTGTATGATCGTGCTCATGATGGTCAGGTATCCCTGATACCTATTAGGTTTCTTACTTTGACGAAAGGTTCCTCAGGGTGCAGCATGTCCTTCAGCATCATCAAGTATCCCCCTAAGCCATGAAGGCCTCTTCCTAGAAGAGGAAGGCTCATGTGGAGGAGGATCAATCGGATCCATGGGTTCTTCTACATTAGGCATTGATTCATCATCCTTTTCTTTCGGTTCCCTAGTGTCGGCTTCTTGAGAGCTCCTCAAAGTCGGAAGATTGTTCACTTTGCTGAGAGCCATATCTTCGTCAAAGGTGACATCATGACTAATTACGACTTCCCATTGACTGGCTACATAGATTCTATAGCCTTTAGTATTTTCACCATAGCCCATGAAAATTCCCTTCTTTCCAGATGCACCCAATTTATTTCTTTTCTCTTTTGGCACATGAAAATATACAGGGCTTCCAAAAATTCTAACATGAGAAACATCAGGTTTCTTACCGGTGAACTTTTCTTCAGGAGTCTTGGAACCCAATGCTTGATGAGGGCATCGATTTTGTACATATACGGCAGTGTTTGTAGTTTTAGCCCATAGAAACTTCGGAAGTCTTTGATCATTCCATAATCGTGCGGTTCTTCCTTCCCGCCACACCATTCTGCTCAGGAGTACGTGGTGTAGTAGTCTCCCTCTTAATGCTAGCCTCAGATGTGCCTAAGTGAACCAACTGTAATATATCAGAGGTCTTGCTTTGGCTTGAGGGGAATGGTCCCCTTTTGAGCTTTCCTTCGGCACATCCCGGACATACACCTTCTTTCTCTACTTGGAATTCGGGCATCCCTGTTACCATCTGTCTTACATCGAGTAGAGCTTTATAATGAAGGTGGGCAAACCTCCGATGCCAAAGTTCGGACTGAAGAGTTGTGTCACAAGACATGACACCTAGCGGAATTCCATCGACCTGATATAATGAATCAACACTAAACCCAAGAGTAAAGGCATCTTTAACATTATTTTTCCATATACATACCTTGCCATTGCTGAAGGTTACCTTGTAGCCTTTGTCTTCCATTGCCGAGATGGACACTAGGTTCTTTTTGAGGTCAGGTGCATTTAATACATCCTGGACTTTCTAGCCTTCTTGAATGGTTGTCCTCTTCCTCGATCCCCAGCTCTCCTCTTACCTTTGTTGTTGAATTTTTCATTCCTTTGATTTGCCATCAGAGGGATTTTGATCATCGTCCCGCTGTGAGTCCTTTCTATCAGGGCATTCCCTTGCATAGTGACCTGCTTTATCGCAAATGTAACATCGTCATTTTCTTGTAGCCTTAGGTCCAGTGTTTCCTTTTGATTTAGTCCCGGAATTATTTCTTTTCTTTGCATGAGAAGAAAAGGCAGCAGGAGGACCTTTAGGCATGGGCATTTCTTGCACTTCTTCCCTTGTTTCTTCTTGAATGCATCTAGCCATTAATTCCTTGAAACCAAGAATTACATTATAGTTCAGAAGAGTAGTCCTGAACACATGCCATTCAGATGGTAATCCTCCAAGATTTGTGAGTGCCATTTCTCTGTCAGTAATAGTTTACCCAATAGATAGGAGATCGTTCTTGATCTCGGTGATTCTTAAGAAGTATGCTTGCATACTTTCATATTTACCCTTCTTGATTTCCCTTAGCTTATTTCTAAGAAACAAAACTTGATTTGCATCATTAACTTTAAATAAACTCACCAGTCTATCGTAGATTTCCTTGGAGGTGTCCAGTTGAGAGATGTAGGCCACCAAGTGCTTGATGATAGAGTCCCGGATGATCTTCTATTGTTTTGACTTCTCCATTTTTTCGTTTGTTCCAGACAGCAGCGGATGCATTTGATGGAGGCTCAACAATATTGCCTCTTACATGGTCCAACACTCCTTGATCTTCAAGGGTTAGATCGATAGACATCTTCCATCCGTGATAGTCAACTTTCTCACGGAGCTTGTCTTCGGCAGGAAAGAGTGCTGAGGACCCCATAGTTCTTTTAGGATAGCCTTGCCAATCTTCTCTTCGATGATTGCTCTTGCTCTTGCTCGGGCTTTGTCTTCACCTCAGCTTTGATACCATGTTAAGTTATGGTATGTTCTATGTTTATAACAGTTTACTTCTTTTTCTTATTATATTCCATAGATTAGCAATCACATATACATAAAGTAAAGTGCAGATAGAACATTAAACGATCGATAGAAAAACAAGCCAAGACAAGAGACACAAGATGTGGCGGCTAGCCAGGGACAAATCCCACAATGTGTGGGGAAACCCTTTGATCAAATCTTCTTTTATCTTCAATAATTCAGCAGAGAGAAATAGTACAATAAATCTGATTCATATCAGCAGTAGCAAACCCTAGATCAACAACATCAGCATTAGCGGCTTCATTATCAAACTAGGGCAGACGATATCTCACAAACCGACCGTCGGATTGACTTCATTCCACCACCAAAAGTTTTGGCTCTCAGAGGAGGTTCAGATGAACCTACAGCGCAGTTCCAAAGAGGAGATCTTCTAGGCCACCCAAGTCAATCTTTACTTCTGCAGTTGCAGCTTCAGTTTCAGCAGTTTCCGGCTTCAAATTAGGGCAGTCGATATCTTGCAAACAGTTCGTCGGATTGACTTCATTCCACCATCAAAAGTTGCGGCTTTCAGAGGAGGTTCAGATGAACCTACAGTGCAGTTCCAAAGAGGAGATCTTCTAAGCCACACAAGTCAATCTTTACTTCTGCAGTTGCAGCTTCAAATTCAACAGCTTCCGGCTTCACATGTGTGAGAGAGAGACCCATTTCTGCGCAGTAGAGAAGAGACTCATTTCTGCGTAGTAGAGAGAGAGATGTGATGAGAAGAGTGAGTCCAAATGAGGAAAAGTCCTCTTCTATTTATACACAACGTTGGTGGGTGAATAGATGCGACTGTTGGGCTTTTGAGCCTACATGAGTTGTAGGTCGACTTGATAATAATTCCATAATCAAAATAAATTCATATCTCCATGAATACTTATCGGAATCGGATGATCTTTATATCAATCCTACATCTCTCGACGAGAGGAATCTAATAAAAATATTATCAGCCATGAATAAGATGACCCACATGAAGTTTTGCCCTGGTTTCCAATTTTAACAACGAGGAGAAGATCAGGGCCATCAGAGATTGGTTGGAGCCGAGGAACGTGACAGAACTTCGGGGATTCATTGGCATTTGTACTTACTACCAGAAGTTCGTCAAGAGTTTCTCACAGCTTGCTGCACCCCTGACAGATCTGACAAGGAAGGGGGCATTCAGTTGGTCAGATACAGCGCAATGAGCCTTTGACAGGCTCAAGGAGGTTATGAGCAGCTGCCCAGTGCTTGCATTGCCGGATTTTTTGCAGCCATTTTTTTTGGTGTGATGCGTCGGGAGAGGGGATTGGCGCAGTGTTGATGCAGGGAGGTCACCCTATAGCCTTTGATAGTTCGAAGCTCCTTCCGCACGAGAGGTTGTATTCTATATATGACAAGGAGATGCTGGCCATTATGCATGCATTGGCCAAGTTCTGACAGTATTTAGTGGGTAACAGATTCAGGGTGAGGACTGATCACAACAGCCTCAAGTTCTTTTTGGAGCAGAAATAGCTATAGGAGAGGCAACAAAAGTGGATTAGTAAGTTCCAAGCGTATGACTTTGACATTGAGTATGTCAAGGGTAAGAACAACGTGGTAGCAGATGCCCTTTCACGTAGACCAGCCTTGTTGTCTCTTATGAGCTTGGACACAGACTGGAGGGCTCGACTCTTAGTAGAGTACTCAAAGGACAAATTTGCATGTGAGGTTCTGGATGGGCAGGTGGCGGATGACAGGTACAAGGTGGTCGATGAGATCATCTACTACAGGGACCGGATCTTCTTGACTGAGGGATTTCAGATCAAGTAGAAGATACTTCAAGCGTCACATGATTCACCATTGGCCGACCATCAGGGGTTTACCAAAACCTATGGGGCCATTAGAGAGAGGTTCTCATGGAAGGGCCTCAAGGAGGACATACTCCAGCATATCTGGGGGTGCGACATTTGCCAGAGGAACAAGGGGGAGATGAGCCATCCCGCAGGATTATTGCAGCCTCTTCCCATTCCGGAGGGGAAATGGGAGTGTATTTCGATGGACTTCATCACAGGGTTGCCCATGGTACAGGGCAAGGATTGTATCTTTGTCGTCGTTGATCGACTGACAAAGTACGCACCTTTTTTCACCATATTTGCACACTACACAGCAGCGCAGGTGGCCGAGTTGTTCTTCAGAGAGGTCTTCAGGCTACATGGTCTTCCTAAGACCATCACCAGTGACAGGGACAACTGTTTCATGGGCGGGTTTTGGCAGGAGCTTTTCCGGTTGGTGGGGATGGAGTTGACACCGAGTACCAGTTATCACCCACAGACGAACGGGCAGACAGAGATTATTAACAAATGGTTGGAGGGCTACTAGCGTAACTATGTCAGTGGGCAGCAGCGAGCATGGCTGAAGTGACTGCATCTGGGGGAGTATTGCTACAACACTACACATCACATGTCCATTGGTATGTCACCATTCTATGCTTTGTATGGATATCATCCTTCATCTTTTGCTGACGTGATGTTTGGTACTAGCAAGGCTCCGAGAGCCAAGATTTGGATCCAAGAGAGTCAGGATATTCTCTGAGCTCTCAAGGATAATATGGCCACAGCGTAGAACCAGCAGAAGCTGTATGCTAACAGGGGTCGGGTGGAGAGATAGTTTGAGGTAGGGGACTTGGTCTACCTACGATTACAGCCATACTGACAGTCGTCACTGAAGCAGAAGGGGCCTGAGAAGCTCAAGCCCCGCTTTTATGGGCCATACAGGGTGATACGCAGGATTGGATAGGTTGCGTATGAGTTGGAGCTGCCCCAAGGCAGCAAGATTCATAACGTTTTTCATGTATCATGCTTGAAGAAGGCATTGAGGTAGAAGGTGACAGTGACAGATGAGCTACCACCCACGAATGATGAGGGGCATTTGGTGTTGCAGCCAGAGGCTATTATTGATACCAGGGAGAGGCAGCGGCGGAGCAGGACGGTCCTGGAATTCTTGGTGAGGTGGAAGAATTTACTAGATGAGGATGCCACTTGGGAGAGTGAGAAAATTTTGCAGCATCCATCACTTCAGTTGCTTGAGGACAAGCAACATTTTGCTGGGGGAGACTGTAATATTCCTACTTAGCCATGGCTAATTGGAATATTCGATTTTGCTCAATTTTGCCTTCTATAGTTATTTATAAATAAAAAGGTGAGGAAAGGGGGACATAACTCACTTTTTGAATAAAGTCACTCCCTAGTAGCACAACGTTGTAAATTAAAAGGGGAGCCAAGGGGGCCAAAGGACCACGTAGAGAAGGGGGCCCACGTAGACACTTGGAGGGATTGCACAGATAAAGAGGAGCACGTGGCAAGAGAGAGGCTACGTCGGAGGAGGTGGGCCTTAGGGTTTTGAGAGAGGCCAACGCTATAAAGGAGAGAGGAGCCTCCTCATTTTGGCATTCGATTATGTTGCATTTGAGCTAGTCACTTCGACTTAGAGCACGCTCGTTGTTTAGCCTGTCTGCAACACTACTTAGTGCATCGAGTGTCTCCGTTCAGAGATCTCACCCTTAGCCCCGGGGGACTTCGAGTGCTTGCTCGGGCAAGGTAGTTTCATCAGTCTTTTGCAGGAGGATCGATCTTTGGAGTTGAGGAGGAGCTGAGCATTTTGATGACTGCACAATCTTGAGAGAGGAGGACGCAGTCTCTTTTGGTAGGAGCTCCGGATTGGGTTTATGTGGAGGATTTGAGCTTGGAGATTGAGCAAGGGATCAGCCCTTGCATATTGGAGGATTTTGGCAGAGTCTCGGGCAGAGTTTTGGAGGATTCTCTTCAGTGGCAGTGCAGAGCCTTGAGGGATAGCGTAGATCCTCAAGGGGGTGATTTTCAGGGGTCAGCTATTTTAGAAAAGCTTTCTGGGCTTTTCTGGGTTTATTGAGCAGAGGCTGATTCTAGAGTTTCAGCATTTTCTAAGGAGGGGAATAGCCCCAAATCCTCACTTGATTCTAGCAGTAACAGCAGCACAGGAGTTCTCTGGTAGCTTGGACGCAGTTCAGAGAGAGGCCATTCCCTTACCATTCTGAGTGTATTTCTTCACTTGCCTTGTGCAAGTCGGGGTGCTATCTTTCTGATCACTTCTTGTATTTTTTCCATTACTCAGTATAATAAAATGGCTTAGCATTTTCTCTCTGCATTTCTTGAGTATCTGCTTATATTCCATGTATACATTATTGTATGTTGCACTATTGTTATTTTTATCTCTTTGAGCTTCATGATTACTAGACCACTTGTGTGTTTTTCTCCTATACTCTTAGATAGAGTCTGGAAAGGGCCAGGTAGCCTCCAAATCTTGTCCTCTTTTCAGAGGCAACATATCTGGTAAACGCCCTCCCAGTCCATCTCTGGTTGGAGTTTGCTTGTGTTTGAGGGATATCCCTGAAAAGGGATATTACACAAAGTTGCATAAAGCTCTCTAAGAATCCAGTGTTTCATGACAGGTCGAAGCACATCGATATTCGGTGTCACTTCATCAAAGATTGTGTACAGCGAGGAGCAGTCTAGCTATAGTATGTTCCCACAGAAGAGCAAGTTGCAGATATACTCACAAAATCTCTAGGGAGAGCTAATTTCATATATTTTAGAGAACAGATGGGTATGGTGGAGAACCCGTTTCAGTAGCAGAGACAGGCTATTTTGGATATTGCAGATGTTGTAGTTGCAACAACAACAAATGAGAGGGAGTTGTAGTGTGGATGCAGTATTGGCAGCAGTATGGCAGGGTCAGCAGCAACACATATGCAACAAATATCAGAGTTATGCAGTAGTTGGTGAGCAACAGTAGCTAGACATTAGCAGCGTGACAAGAGATGATACAGAGAAGGGTGTTGCTACAGGGGGCAGCAACACTAGAACACATTCCTTGCTAAGAGGGAGTGTTATTTTTTGTAGCATCGGGTGTGTTCTAGCCTCAAAATTTTGTGGAGAGGCTAGAATACATGAGATCTCCAAAACCCAGAAATCGTTTCTGGAAATTCCACCTAGAAGTGTCTCAATTAGATTATTAACCAATTTTTAAATATTTCCTAACTCTAAACATAGGGAATATGGTTAATTAATCAGTATTAATTGATATAAGGTGAGAATCATCTAGAAACTCACACGGATCGACCGAGAAATGATCCTAGCCATTGATTAAGTTTTAATCTTGGCCGTTGGTGCTCCAACAATGGATTATAAAAGAAAATCGATGTGGTGGTGGAGATCATCTAGTGCTGATACTCAGTTGCCCAGGTAGTTCGATTTTCTCAGTAGCAGCAGCTCACCAAAGAAGATAGAACCACAGGGTGAGTAGCAGGAGGAAGAGGAAAGCAACAACATTCTGGGACGAAGTTTTCAGTTCCTGGAAGAGTCGAAGGAAGGAAGGCCGAAATCTTCAGAGGGCCAGCGTAGGGACTATGCAGAGGCTGACGCAGGCATTTAATCACAGAGGTCAGTGAAGCTATTTCGAAGGCAGAAAATAGTTGTGGGGTGAGAAAAATGCTCACAATATTTTTGCCAGTGTTTTCTTCAGATTAGATTGCCCGCTGGGCATCTAAATTATTGTACTTAGAATTGCTGTTGAACATTAATAATAAAACCCTCATCTGCTGCACCGGTTTTCCCAAGTTGGATTTTTTCTAGGGACAATTGTCCAAAAATTATTGTGTCAAATTTATTGTGTGTGCTACAATTTCTTTGTTTTCAGTATTTTATTTTCCGCAGTATTTTTATGGTGAAAATTACAGCTGTGATTTTATTTGTTATTTTCCATAAGCAACTAAACTGCAGAATTAACTTTTGAGTTAGAAGAATAATCTCCAGTAGTTGCAATAGATAAATTTTCACATGATCTTGAGATGGTGAGATTGAATTTCATCCATTGAGATCTAGGGTTAGAGATTTTGGTCATTAAAGAGAAGAAAAAGGAGAAAGGGAGAGCGAAAAAGCACACTTCTTTTTGAGAAGAGATGAAGATGAGCCGAGGAGAAAAAATAGAGGAGCAATAAGGAGAAGGGCATAAATCCCAAGGAGAGAAGTCTTTAGATTGGGCACACACTTCTAGGAAAAGTTTCCAGCCATTAAGCAAGTCGTACAACTAAGTATGGGCACGATTTTCTAGGCAAAGAAGGGCACAAAAATCAATGTGTATATTGTTGTACCATACAAGCTATCTCTGCATAGAAATCGAGGCAGCAAGGGCACATTTTTCTAGGCTGCATTTGGGCATGATTCTCAAGTGAAGTAACAGGCATATTTGGCACAAAATTTGAGGCAAGAAGGGCACAAATTTCGAGGTCTGTTCAACCACATTTACTGCAGGCCGTACAGCAGCAAATGTGGGATGTACAACACGAGAATTGAGGCAGGTTAAGCAGCAGAAAATTTAGGGACTGTTTGGCATGATTTACGAGATAAGTACAAATTTGTATTGCTAGAAATTACACCTATTGTAAAGAAATTTCCTCACTGGGTTCAATCATAAATTCCTCTTCTCACTGGTTTTCCCTTTGAGGTGTTTCCAGGGGCATTGCCCAAAATTTCTATGTCAAATGTGTGGTTGCATACTGTTGTTTTGCGATGCTTAATATCAAATTTAGTCATTTGTATTTCCGCTCATAAAAAAAATCAGATTGTATGTATTTAAATTTAAATGCATTATTTGAGAAAGCTTTTATTGGAGACAGAAATCAGAGTTTGACTAAGCGTTTGAAAAAATTCCTACAAGGGAAAATTGACTTGTAGGTGGTTTTTCAACAGTTTGAAATCAAACATTGATGCTGCTTGCCATATGGGGTCTCCAAATGTCTAGTCACCTGCTAAGAATAGCACTGCTAAAATTAGCACATTCTTGGAATCCAATGAAACTCACACCATGGGAAAATCTTGCAACTAGGTCCTCAAATATGAAATAACTTCAACAATCGAACCACTCTCCAAAAAATATTAGAAATAGTAGCCTACTAGAAATAGAAATTGCTAAAAATAACAATTTCTCATATTTGTCTAAAAACAGAGCCCCATGTTTATCTCCTCAAAGGGTGTCCAAAAATGTGATCAAATTTGTAAAATACGACACCACAAATTCACTCTAATCACACCCCTTTGGCGTCGTCAACCTCCTATACTTACTCTAAATACCACATTGCATATGTATGAGGTACATGCTGCCATTGTATCAAATATCCACATGTATCTCTGATGTGTCCTTTTCATGTACCTATATAAAATATAACTTTTTTGAACTCTATCCAACCATCTATTCCTAAATAACAAAGACACACGGCCATGTGCCAAGTCTAAAAGGCACTCAATGAATTGACGGTGTTGTGGTCAGTGGATCAACTAACCAATTCACCTGCTGTAATGTACTCATGATGTTGATTATGTGTTATATTCTTTGCATGACTAGGCTCATGCATGATTCGTGTGCATCAGGCATAGTGGGAGGGGGCTGGAACCCCCAAATATTTTTTCTTTTTGGGTGGCTTTTTGTGTTCGTATTTGGCACATAGTTTTTCAGCCCATGGTTTTTTAATTCTAGTCAAGGAATTAAGGTTGTAATCTAATTTGGGTCAATGGATTAGGGTTTTGGATGCCGGATGTTCTTATATATTGTATTGTAAATGATGATGAAATTTAAAGGTGTGGCTCTAAAATAATATATCTCAACCGAAAAGTACCCATTTGAAGCAATCACTTTCCCATGGATGCATGGGAGCTAGTGCATCACTATTAAAAATCTCTAATTCAGCCTGATCTTGAAGACTAGAACCTGTTGACCACTACATGTCAACTACCCATAGCAGTACACCCCCTTTTTCAACAAAAGGGATAGCGCTTGATCGACGTATTTGTGCCATTCGACTATTATCATCAGCCCGATCATGTTATGTTGTAAACCCAGTCTGCATGTATAAATTGTAAATAATCTTAGCAGATCTGAGTCATCTATGTAAATTGCCTAGGCAAACCTAATTTTTTAGTGATAATCTATGTTCTGGAAGGTTTTTTGTCTCACCGATCCATGATCGGCAGAGTTTTCCTTCAGCCTAACCCCAAAGTCGGAATGGATTTTGTCATTAGAATCTTAGGGGAATCCCAGTGTACTTCGAGTCTATGTAAAAATAATTTGGAGATAATTCTAACTATTTGGTTAGGTTATTACAAATTGCTTGATCTGCTAGATTATATTTGTGTCGCAGAACTGGGTGATCTATGAGGGTCTATGTCAAATGGGTTTTCCCCCTTGAGATGAAAAATTGTAAGTCATGATGTAAAGTGTCTTGAGGGTTAGAAAATGTTTTATCCCCTCATAAGTCTTAGGTCCTAGGTGACTTTTCCAAAGGCTAAGTTCGAGGATCCAAAAATAAAAAATAATAAAATTAAAAAATTAAAAATAAAATAAAATAAATAAAAAATTAAAAAAAAAATAAAATAAAATAATAAAATAATAATAAGTCAAAAGTTTTGAGGAAATAAATGCAAAATTTAAATTTTTAATATATTAAAATGCATTTAAAAAATTTCGACAGATGAGATTAAAAGGGATTTTGATCCTCATCGACGGTCGAGATCATTTTGACATGGATCACTCGAACTAGCCGTTGGGAATTTTTCGTTTAAATAGGGTGTCAGGGGTCATTTCAGATCATTGGATCTTAGAGTCTAGTGCTAAAGAAAGCTCTCTTGTAGTCATTTTTTGTGCAATAAAGAAAGATTTTGGGGTTGAAAATCTTGCTGGTGTTACTCTTCTGGAAATGCTGTAAGATGTTTTATTTTTCTGCATAATTTTATTTTCAGCCATTGATAATAGCTTGATGAAGATTGATCTAGGCACAGGTATCTTGTCTGATCTTTGGGGTTTGAATGATAGTTTAATTTTTGAAATATAATGGCAGATATCTCCATTTGATCTAAATTTCACTATTGTTTTCTCCCTCTATGTTAATGGTTGATTTAAGTTGTGCAGGATATCTTTAGTTTTGAGTTTACCGGGCGTTAGGGGAAGTTCTCGGCTGAACTAGCCAACTCCCGGATTGCGTTTTCTGAAAGAACCCAGCCAGTTTTAATCCCGGGCTTATCATTAGAATTTGTGTTGCAGATGCATGAAGGGGTTTTCTGAAGCACCTCACATTAAGTTTAAAATTCTGAAAATATTTTTGTGGCATAACGAGAAATCTGGCTATTTAGAGCCTTTAATTTGTAATTACTGTAATTATTTAGTTGGTTTTTTTTGTTAGGGTTTAGGGTTTCTTCCTTGCACATTTTATTTCTGGGTGTTCGGTTTTTGCAGGTTGCAGGTACAAATTTTGAAAATTTTTCAAGGGTTTCCATCAGGTAATCTGAAGCAGGAAGGGTTTAAAATTTCAATCAAGTTTCTGGACTACGGGTTTGCTACCTACGTTTTCATTTTTCACTGTTGCCTGGGGTTTTCATTTCATAGAAAATTTTTGAAATTAAAAAAAAAAACAAGTTGTGGGATTGCTGCTTCACCTCCAAGCAGTTTTCTCCCACTGGCAGCACACTAGTAGCATTTTGTCCCTCTGCGTTTTTCTTCTCAGCTATCCGCAGCAGTCACCTCCAAAACCCTCATTCCCACTCCCTCACTATGGCTCCTCAAACCCATTGTTGTATCTCCGAAGTCCTCATCCGCAGTCTTTCTTTGCTATCATTGAAGTCCTCATTCCACGCAAAGAGTCCCCACACAGCTCCCTTGGCTCCCACGCATTCTTCCAAAACTCACGCAGCTTACTCCATTTATTTTCTATGCTGCCCTTCTGCCTTTCATTTCACCTCACGCTGCTGCAAGCTTCATTCTCATCCATCACTTGCGTTCAGTCCCTTTCCTTCTCTCGTTCCAGCTCGCAGCTTCCTTCCCTTCATCGCTGTTCAATCCCACGCTGCCGGTTCCAGAACTGCAACCCCATTACGTTGTCCAGGCCTGCAATCCGTCTTCCCTTCGCAGCCCTTGCCCATCGAACCTGCCATTCCCTCATCCGTCCATCCTACACACCAACCTGCACAAACAAAGCGTTCGATTTTTATTTGATATCGTGTGTGTTAGGGTTAGCATAGTCTATTTCATTTCTTTTGATATATGCGTTTTAGTTTTCTTTTTATGTTATTTAATTTTCATTTCATTTAAGTTTATAATTAGTTCAGCTTCAGGTTAATTTTATAATTTATGTATATATATGCTAGTTAAGTTAGCGTACTTTTTTTTTTTTTGTATTTAGATCTTAAGTTCTAGAATCAGATTATTATTAGTTTTAAAAACATTAGATTTTAGTTCTTCTTTTTAGAATTTTAAAATCATAAAAAAGTAAAAAATAAAAAATCATAAATGGTTTAAAAATAAAAAGGTTCCTTTTCAGTTTTTTTAGGATCTTAGTTTAAGAATAGATTTTAGCTTTATTTAGATTTAGTTTTTTTTTTTTTAGAATTTAAAAAATAAATGTTAAAAAAGGGCATAAAAAGTTTCTTTTTCAGGTCTTAGATTTAAGTTTTTTTAGAAATTAGATTTTATGTTGTTTCATTTTATGTATATAGATTAGGTGTTAGTTTTAGATTAGATTTTATTTAGATTTTAAGTTTCATTTCATTTTAAATTAAAAATTTTAAAATCATAAAAAAAATAAAAAAATAATAAATCATAAAAAGTTTTAGATTTTAATGGGTTCATATTTTGTTCTGATTTTTTTTTAGATTTATTTGATTTTAGGATTGAATTTTAATAATTTTGAGTTTCATTTAGTTTAGTTTAGTTTAATTTTGTTTTATTTATATAAAAATGTATAAAAATTAAATTTTTTTGAAAAGCTTAATTAAAAACTGAAAATTCATTTTTGGTGACTTTTGTGGTATCTATGTTCCACTTCTCTATAGTTAAATGCACTTAAATGTTTATTTAAAGTTAGCTATATGAAAATGGTAACTGGTCAGCATTTAAATTTTATGATCATTTAAAGCATTTGATTTTTCTTGAAGTTTAATTGCTTGAACATTGTTAAAGCATTGAGCATTTGTCAATCATCTTGCATTTGGTAAAATTAATCTTTGCTTGGGTTATTTGATGATGAATGATTGTTTTACAAGGTTCATATTTCTGCAACATTTAATAAATATTCATTTAATCATTAACTCCATAAGGCACTGGTACATTAATTTCTAAAATCAATCAAGTGCTTGTTTTCCCTTGCTGTGTCTCCCAACCCAACTGCTCCACAGTTGGTCTTCCTTTATCTTATAGGGTCTACCCCCCTTAGCCTCGGGAGATGGCTTAAAAGGAGAGATCGGGGATCAGGGTAACAGCCCCCGGTCTGAGCGTTGTCGTGACAATCTGTGCGACAACATTTTTTGGCGTCGTTGCCAGGGATAGAGTTTTTTCTGTCCTTGGTTTATTCGACATTCATCATTCTTTCTTCTTTCTCATCTCTCATTTGAGCTGGCAAAGTCAACATTT
This sequence comes from Pinus tabuliformis, assembly GCA_031772625.1. Lineage (NCBI taxonomy): Eukaryota > Viridiplantae > Streptophyta > Pinopsida > Pinales > Pinaceae > Pinus > Pinus tabuliformis. The sequence continues at coordinate 506,842,095 of CM062816.1, read as the reverse complement.
TTTGGCATCATCTCATCTTTTCCGCCATTCATTAGCCTGTCAAACAACCAACATTCTTTGGCATCATTTGATCTTTTCATCGCCTTATCTTTCGTCATATCATTTAATCGTTCCTTCAGCACCTACTCTTCAGTTTGTTTCTTGTTTGGGTGGCGACTCCATTTCTTTTCATTTATTTTTCCCAGACAAGAAGTCTCCCTCATATCTGCTTGTTTGTTGCTTTTTGGATCCTAGAATTAGATTCATTGTTCAAGTGGCAACTTCACTTCTTTCATCTCTTGATTTTCTTGAGTAGAGATCTCTTTCTATCATCCATTTGGTCCCTCATTATCCATCATGGATTATTCATTTAAACCATGTCATTTTACTGATGATATCCATGATTTACCGGAAGTGGCCATTTCTAAATTACTTTTGTTCTCGGGTGGTGGTTCAGTCGCTGTTAGAAGGCATTTATGGAGTTTTTATTGTATAACGTTCATGTATTGTAGACTTCCTCAATATGATCATGAAGATGTCAAAATCTAAGTTGCACGAAACGGGGAAACGCGGAAGCGAAACGAAACGGGGAAGCGAAACGAAACGCAACCTCCCCAAATTTTGGAAACGGGGAAACGCGAATATATATAATAATATATATATATATATATATATATATTAAAAATATTTAAAAATTATTATTATATATATGTGCAATCATAAAGCATGAATGATACATTTACTTACATAAACATTTAAACATTAAGATTAAATTTACATCACATTTACTACCTGGAAACCCTAAAAAAAATTAAAAACAAATTAAAAAAAAAATAAAAAAATAAAAATAAAAATAAAAATAAAAAAACAAGTGTTTTTTGGGGGAAACGTGGCACGTACGGCCTGGAAACGCGTTTCCGGCCGTACGGCCAAGTTTCCGTTTCGGGAAACGTGGCCGTACGGCCGGAAACGCGTTTCCAGGCCGTACGGTACGCGGAAACGCGTTTCCGTTTCGTTTCCGTACGGAAACGGACCCTGTACCTGCGTTTCCTGCAACTTAGGTCAAAATGCATCTATTTGTCCTTTCTTTAGAGGGTGATTTTTTGAATTGGTTTAATAATTGTCTTGAAGACTCTTTCACTTCTTTAGAAGACATTTTCAATGCTTTTAAAGATAGATATGGTAATCCAGATAGCTCGCCTTGTGCCCCTAAAATTGTGCAACAGAATGAAAGTAATCTTATAAAAGGTCTAGCTGTCAATGAAAGATTTCAAGACAATTCTTCATATCAGAATGTGCCATCCACCTGTACCATTGCAGATCAAATCCATGATACTGGAAAAGAAGGGACAAATTGTAAAAACAGTGTTGACAATGAAAAGGAAGATCAGAAACAAATTATACAAGAACTAATGCGGCTGGTAAAAAATATGGGGATCAATCAAGAAAAATTTGTAACTAATTACACCAATGATATGAGAACTTTATGCACCCACCTGGAAAAACGTGATAAGGAGATCGAAATCATGAAAATTAAACACTCTGATCACGTAACCAACATGCAAAGTCAGCATGCTAAAGAAATTGAGACCATGAAAACTAATCATGACAGAGAAATTAGTTTTGTCATTGTGTAAAGCAAGTTATCAAGCTTAGAGAAAAATATGACGACCATGAAAGCTAATCATGATAGGTAAATTAATTCTATGAAAAACAAGTTATTAACTATGGATGAAGAAATGACTGTCACGACATTCGATCATAATAATCAGTTGGCTACCATGCAAGCAAATCATAAGGAAGAGATAAACTCTATGCAGCATTGTTTGATGACCATAAAGGAAAAGAACGATAAAGTAATAAAAGATATGGAAGAAGACCATGCCAGGGAAGTCAGTGCTATGAAGGTTGAACACTCTAGTCAGATAGATGCCATTAAAATACAGGTTCAAAAATTTCAACAATGGTCAGACGATGAAAGAAACCAGGGAACTTCAATAGATCAGGAGCCTCCTTATTTGTTGCAACAAGCTCCATCTTATTATGAGGAGGTCATTGGTTCGATTGAAAGATGGTTAATCGAAGGTGATCCAGATAAAATTAAAAACGATAAAGATCAGATGCAAGATCAAGGAAGACATGTCACGCATATCTTACATACTTCGTGTGAGAGCTTTGAAGTAGAATGTTCCACATCATCAGTGATACAACCTGCCACGAAGAAGAAACGCAAAAGAAAGAGAATGAGAAGAAGATTTGATGCATTAGATGGCCGTGAGCAACTTGATTTTTGGATAGTAGAAAGTCCTTCTGTATGCAAAATTGGACATGGCACATCCGACAAGCAACCGACAGATTTGCTTGAAAGCAGGCAAATGCTTAGTATACACTATATTGAACACATCTGATGCCATGGGGCATCCTCTGTATTTCTAACCCTACTTGTCTTTTCAGCATTTTCATTTCTATTTTAAGATTAGATTTACTTTTCTAGATAGTTAATAAATGAAGATCTTATATCTTTCCTGTGCTCAATGTTATATGATGACTTTTTGGATGGACGCTACTTATATTTTGTTGTGTGTTACGTGGATGTAGATTCTGGATTCTCACATTCCTACAGTGCAGCAACGTGTCCCCGAGTAGAGCCAGATGTTGACCACTACGTGTCAACTACCCATAGTAGTACACCCTCTTTTTCGACAAAAGGGATAGCGCTTGATCGACATATCCGTGCCATTCGACTATCATCTTCAGCTCGATCATGTTATGTTGTAAACCCAGTCTGCATGTGTAAATTGTAAATAATCTTAGCAGATCGGAGTCATGTATGTAAATTGCCTAGGCAAACCTAATTTTCTAGTGATAATCTACGTTTTGGAAGGTTTTTTGTCTCACTGATCTATGATCGACAGAGTTTTCCTTCAGCCTAACCCCAAAGCCGAAATGGATTTTGTCATTAGAATATTAGGGGAATCCTAGTGTACTTCGAGTCTATGTAAAAGTAATTGAGAGGGCTATGCTTACTAAATATGGGGTAATTTCTACTTCAATACATTAATGCCAAATTAAGTGAATTTTCTATCAATTTAAGCCACATGGACATGGGACGTTGATTAACATTGGTCAAACTATATATCTTATTATGCTATGATTATGATGACTTCTTACTAGTTATTCCTACATGGTATGATACAATGTTGCAAATATCATTTCACAGAATATATTACCCAAGCTCTGGAAAGAAACTTATTGGAAATATTAGGGAAAATATAGGAAATCATCCGAAGATAGCGTCAACAATAAACTTGGACCTGAAAAACTCGGAAAATATTGGACAAATTGGCAAACTGAAAAAATTGGGAGAAATCTGAAATATTGGGTGAAATCAAATATATTTGAAAAACTGACATGTTCTTACAACAAGATATAATTACAAAAAATGATATAGAACGTCATCAAGGTTGATATACAAATATGGATGTTTTTATCTATTTGGCAATTAGAAAATTCAGGTCTAGATTATTGTTCAACGTTGCATTTAATGCCTTATCCTTGTTGACGGCATAATAAGCCATTGTGGTGTTGTTATATCATTGATCTTGCCAAAGCTTTAAAATTCCTGGTTCTTGTATTCTTAAAAGAATATGGAATCTTGGTAGGTTGTTTCAGGACAGTTGCATTGGGACTGTGGAGGCTATTGCAGTAGATGGAATTTGTCTGCTTGTTTAATTTCGACTTTCATTGTGGTGAAGGCACAAATTGGGTTGATTTTGTCTTTTACTGGGAAGATATTGGCAAAGAAAGCTTCTAATGGGGCGTGTTACCTCTTCAATCTGCGCACGAGATAAGTCTAATCTTCTGTTGGAAACAATGTTAATACTGGGGGGGGGGCGGTGAATCAGTATTAAGGCTAATTCAAACTTTTCTGCCAATTTATATTTAACATTTAAACTTGACATCCATTCATGTGAGCAATCAATAATAAATCATGCGCAGCAATATGAAATCAACACATAAATACACACCATGAGCAGCATACACATTGGACATAGAGGTTTAATGTGGAAACCCTTCCGGGAGAAAAACCACCAAAGCTTGTTTTGTTATTGATGTAAAAATGAGAGCACCTACTCTATTACATCAATCTGTTTGTGAGCCACCCTTCACAGGAAGCACCAACTCCCCTTGATTGTTTGCTAGCACCCACTAGCACACACAGAGCTTTCTGCTCTCAGCTCTCTTCTTCAGCACAAGCACACTTTGCCTCTCTTCAGCAGTGCACACATACAGAGCTCTCCTCACATCTCTCTCAACAATGTTGTCTTCCCCATGTTGCTCAATTGCAATCTTGAGTTTTGTTCCTTTGTTGCACACTAGTCGATGTTGTCTCTGCTGTCATCCACACTGCCCAAGTGCATACTTCATGCATGGCTTCCCATACTGCATAGGACTGTTCTACTTGAGGAATGGGCACTTGAGTGTTCTTCCATACTAAGAATTATTTCTCAATTCTTAGTGTACTTCAACATGGCTTCTCTAAGCTTGATCTGATCTTCATTCAATTCCAGGAACCGTGCAAGGAAGACCAAGCATAGTTGTTCTGGAGTCAACTTCCACCTCTGCAAATCATGGTCCTCTTGGTCTCAGTCTCCTACCTTTGATAGTGACCATTGAATCCATTGCAACATCTATGCAATCGTGGTCCTTGTTGCCTTGACTCAGTGCTCTCTGTAGTTTCCATTACTCTAGTTTCTGACTCATCCATGCCTGCATAATCAACCAATGGCCATAGCCAAATATGGCACAACTGCCAAATATGGTGTGTTGTGGCTAAAACCTGCATATGCAGCACAAATGCAACATAATACAGAGAAACCCCCTAGAGACAACCTTGGATTGCTGACAAGGCCAGTGCTTAGGGTCATCCAGATTAGTGTGTCTCAAATGACTTTTGAATAACAAGAGACATCACCTATGTTTCAAACATGAACACGAGAGAGTGGTTCTTCTTCCCAAAGATGTAAGCCAATGATATAAGTCTTGATACACAGAAGTAGATTTCGGAAATAAAACAACACAGTGGAGGCCTTGCCCTTCAGAACCTCACAGTTTAATCAAATTGTTTTAAAGTAAATGATAACAGACAAAGTGAGGAAAGCAACTCAGAATTACGGAGCTTACAACACCAAGAAATTCATACACATAGCATGAGCCTGGAACCATAAAGCTGATTTACTTTCTGAATTTAAAAAGGAGCGTTGAACAAGCAATAGAAGAAAGATGACTTCGCATCATACAGTGTTGCAAATGTAATTTCGAACCCTGACACAGGCATGTGCATTTAAAGAAATACAAATGAATCTGCAGGAGAATTTAAAGACATTATAGTGCTTATTGATGCATGAATAGGAGGACTGAGGAACAAATAGACAAGTAATTTTACAGGACAAACAAGCTGCAAAGTTTAGAAGGAGGAATCACCACCAATCTGTGGTATTCTAAAGATCTATAAGCTATCACAGGAGTTACAGAATCAACCCTTTTCTCTCCATATTTTCGAACCCTTTTACAATATCAAGACCCCCTATCTATAAGGAAGGGAGGATCAAGGCATTAATGATTATTACAGGAGCATTCATGGGCCGAGGGCTTCTGTTGTCAGATCAGATTTCCCTCTTAGCCGAGAAAGGGTGTCGTCTCAAGCTTTGCTGCCTCTTCGAACTCTTAAACATGATCTGAAAATTTTGGAGTAAATGAGTAGAGAGAAGGATCCCAGTGAGAAGGAGGAGGTGTCAAACATTCCTTTATTGCGAAAGACTCTTGTGAAGGCCATGTCGTGCTGCAATGGGTGATTTAAGGCGTTTGATGTGAAAACGGGCCAACATAGTCACTTCAGGTTTAAGCTAACTTCAGCGCCGACTGTGTTGCAGGCCGTCTTTCTTTAAAAGCACCCCTATTTCTCATAAAACGCCCAGCTGCCGACCCATTAGTCTGTCAAAGCTCTGTTCAGCGTTTATCAGCGCATTATGGCACGGGATTAATTCATTTAAAATAGGCGGATCAACGAGGATTTCTTATTTAATTCTTAGGCCCCCCTTTGATAGCCCCCAGAGACCAAGGACCCATCTATAAAGTGCTTGAGGTTTCAAATAAACGCGTGAGGGGCTTTTCTTTACATCTCATTAAATCCTCCTATCGGCCGATTACTTGGACCTGAAATTTTTATAGGTTGTAGTTTATAATTTATCGCATTCGGGCCCTCATATCACAATCGACGCTTCTCTATTGTCTCGCCTCTTTTAATCTTTGGTATATTGCGATCGCCGATTGCGATATGCGATATCACAAATCGCAATCGACCCTTGGTACCGTCGATAAGTCTTAAACCAAAGCCCTTTGTTTCGCCGATGGCCGAGATTGCGATATCGCTGATGGAGTGCCACGTGAAGAGAGAGAAGGAGCAGCCCCGGCGTTGTTTTGCAGCGCTTTTCTTTGTATTTCGGAAATCTACCTCCCTTGGCAAGTTTGGTCTATATATATCGCAATCGGCCTTCGCCTCCGCCGATAATCCTTAAGGGAGGGACCCCTTGGACTTCGTCGATAATCCTTAAGGGAGGGACCCCTTGGACTTCGCCGATTGCGATATGGACGTGTGCTACGATCCGCTGATGCCGATATCTATGTCCCTCGGGCCTGACGATAGGCCGATATATTTATCTTCATGCGATGCGATAATTCCTCTGGGCCTGATTGCGATTTTATTTGAACACTTAGCCATTTTATCCTTTTCATGCTTTCAGGGCCTTTTTCAAATGGATAGTTCAACTGAGTGTCACTTTTGATCCAGGGACCCTTTTTTGGATTTCTTGATACCACCGGAAAGCTCTTTCCGAGCACCCTGCAATGGGGAAGGTTCCATCAAGCTCATGTGACTTCCATGACTCAGAAAATGGCCTTTGCTTCCCTGTTATCCTGCATCCCGGACCTCTGACCCTCATCAAGACACTGAGTGACCTGTGAAGACAACGTTGGCTCCATCTAGGGACAGTTCCTTGCCAGCAAGGTGCTGAGAACCTGCACACTGCGAACTACTCCTCTAGGCATGGAGTCATTTCTAGAACAAAAGATACTTCCAAAAAGCCAAAAATTCTTTACAAATTTAAAGAAAAACTTAACTCAATAGTTTGCAGTAAACACACCGGATATTTACAATGAGTGGAGCAGACAATTTTAATTTTGAAAATAAAACTTAAGGAACTGACCATTTACTGGTAATTCCAACAATTCACCATCTAAATTTTCCAGCAGAAAGGTATTGTTCCCTCTTTCTTCCGCAATCCTGAAGGGACCAAACCATAATGGATCGAATTTCCCATGCTTGCCCTTGTCTTCCCGCCTGACATCCCACCTGAGAACTAAATCTCCTGGCTGCAGATGTCTGTCCTTAGCTTTCTTGTCAAACAACAACTTCATCTTTTGTTGATAATCAGATAATATGGCCTCCACCTGCTCTCTGCTCTCCTGAAGTTCCACCAGCTGATTTATTCTCCTTGTTAGTGCACTTGGCTCCTCCTCAGCTTCTTGTAGCAGCTTTGCTACATGCATTGCTAATTGTATAGGGAAAACATCAGCCTTACCATACACCAACTCAAAATGTGATACCCCAGTGGATCTCTTGGGTGTTACCCTGTTGGCCCATAAAGCAAATTTTCAATTGAGAATCCCAGTTCTTTTTGTTTTCAGCAACGATTTTCTTCAATATTCTCACCACTGTTTTATTGGAGGATTTAGCCAAGCCATTACCCTGAGGGTAATATGTGGTGGAATGCCCGATAGTAATACTATATTTGTTGCAGAAAGTAGTGAACTTGGAAGACTTAAAGACTTGGGCATTATCAGTGATGATTTTGGAAGGGCAGCCAAAGCAGGACAATATGTTCTCTTCCATGAATTTCATAACCACTGCATCTGTAGCATTCCTAGCTGGAATGGCCTCAACCCACTTGGTGAAGTAATCAGTGGTTGTCAATATCCAACTGTGCTGGCCACTGGATGGTGGGTTCTCTCCTATAAAATCCAAGCCCCACTGTCTGAAGGTCTCTTCCACTTGTACAGGAATGAAGGGGAGAGGAGCAAACTTCCGTCTTTCAGCAAACATCTGGCATTTCTGGCAGCTCCTGATTCTGTTATAAACATCCTTGAACAGTGTAGGCCAGTAAAATCCAACCTTGAGGATTTTGTGTGCGGTGGTTTTCCAATTATAGTGTCCCCCACAGGCTCCTTCATGAAATTATTCCATCACCCTATTGGTCTTTGTTTCTACTAAACACAGCAGCAATACACCCATTGGGTCCTTCCAATATAGTAAGCCATTTGATATAATGTATTTCTGAGCATGTAATCTCAAGCTTCGATATTTGGAGGAATCCAGCCCCAATGGGCATCTTAAAAGCAAGAGGTAGTGGACAACATTTTTATACCACTGAGACCTCTCATACTTGGCATAAATTTTCTGTTCAGATGTTCTGATGTTGCTCTGGTGCTCTTCAGATCTGCTATTTTTTGTGATTAAATTTATCCCAAGTGCTTGGCAGTTAGATTCAGACAGGATTTGAGCCAGACCTTGTCCTTTAATGAGCTTGGTGGGATTTATTTCTAGTTCATACTCCTGTATTTTCGCTATCCATTTTCCCCTCTTCCCTTCACTGTCCCCCTGTACTAGAATGTCTTTGATTGCTGTCGTGGGAACAAATGTTATAACCTTGGACTGCAGTACATAAGTGCGAAAGGATTTTAAAGCTTTAACCAGTGTATACGCCTGCTTCTCCAGTATATTATATTTCAATTCGGCATCTCTCAGTACTTGGCTGAAAAAGGCAACATGCTGCTCATGACCTGCTTTGTTTTTCTGTAATAGTACTGTTGCAATTGTGAGTGGAGAGGCAAAAGAGAAAATGAAAAAAGGAGATGAATAATCCGGGCTAGCTAACACTGGGGCTTTGGCCAGAGCTTCCTTAATCCTGTTGAAATAATTACGGGGAACAGGATTCCACTTTACCTCATTGTCCTTTCTAAGCATATCAGTGATGCCTTTGACTATCTCTGCATAATTTGGGATGAATCTTCTCAAGAAATTTATTCTTCCTAAGAAAGCTTGGACTTCATTTTTATTTCTGGGAAGTGGAATGCGGCTGATGGCTTCAACTCTTTTCGGGTCTATCTTCACGCCCTCATGTGATACGATATGTCCCAGCAGCCTCCCTTCACTTAGCGCGAATTGAGATTTCTTGGGATTTAGAGAGAGGTCGTACCTTCTGCACTTCTCGAAAGTTAGTTTTAAATGTAAAAGGCTATATTTTGAGTGAGATGACTCAACAAGGTTAAATCCAAGTTTATTTAGCTCCAATATTCATCTAAGGATGCCCTAATTGAATTTTGACCTACAAAATTGCCCTGGCGACTTGCCTTGAAGGACTCGGAAAATAAGAAAAAGGGAAAACATTTATCTTTTAGATATTTTTTTGACCAACATCAAAGATGGCAATGCCTATTCCTACTTGACCGACGGAGTCCTTAGGGCTAAATTTCAAAGATAATGAATTAATGCGTCGAGTAAGGGGAAAAACCTTGTTTTCATTTGTACAAACCCTAGCTATCTTCTTTGTGAGGGGAGAAATTAAATAGCATAAGCTCTCTAGGAGGTCCCCTATGGATTTCAAGGAAGGTAAATTTAACATGCAATAATTAACCAAGATTTTCCATAAATAGTATGCATTTAGACATGGAACAAAGAAAACCCTAGCAATAATCAATTACCTGAAAAACAATAAAAATCTGCAATAATAACTTAAAATTCTTCCATGAAATAGTCTTCTTTCATTCCCAAAAAACATCTTCAAGACAAAAATGAATCTCCAATAGCAATAGCACCCAAAAGATCACATCTCCACAAGTAGCGAATTTACACAAAGCTAAGTCGAGCTCTCTAAAGGAGGTTGAAATCCATGAGTGATGATGAAAAATTACAAAGGAGTGATCCTCTATTTATATGAGGTTAACTGCTCTCAATATTAGCCTAAAAGCCCTATGGCAAGTTTAATTTTGAGTGTACATGAAGAAAAAGGGTCACAAACCAACCTAATAGCTCAATGTAATAAAATAAGCCACTAAAAGCTCACATGTGTGGGTCAAAACTTCTATCTAGTATGACATAATGCCCTTTCAGGGAAATAAAAGCTCTAAAAACACATGGTATGGGCAAGTTGCATCTTCAATCATCATAATCAATCCAATGATTGAGGGGAAGCCCTCAAGTCATGCCTCAAAATGGTCCCATATGTCAAAATCCTGCTTTGGGTGCCCTGCATCATCTCCAAGGGGGCTAGAAAGATAACATGGCACAAAATCTCTCAAGCGTTGGGGCTCCAAGTTGTACTACAAGGCCTCCCTTGTCATCCTGGGAATGACCATTATCATCTGGATTCTAGATCAAGCTATGCCCATCAAATATTGTCAAGGTCAGCTAGGGGCATGCTTGTTCTATTAGGTACATCATTCAGAATCTCCAACCTTAAGCAAAGTGAGCTCAACGTTCCAACATCTGGGGGTGCTTTGAGGTGTCAATCAATAACTTGAATCATCAAAGTGCCCAATGCTTTTCTGTGGAGGGGCAGTGCTGCATCTGCAAGGTCATCACTGCTATCTGGAAGTGTAGCACGATCTGGGCATCATGTGTAGTGAGAGCATGGAATGTGTGCCCTCAAGGCCTCTGCTTTTCTATGAAGGACCACCTATCAAAACTGTCTCAAAATCAAGTGAAAATTACCATTCACTAGGTATGATGACCATAGATGCATCATAGTGGAACTGTGGATGATACTTAATTGTTAATGGCATAATAAGACTTCAAACTGGGATCACCTTCAAATATCTAACTAGACCAAGTCCCGTAAATGTGTTCCCTACCTTGTTACAAGTTTACAACCCAAGATCTAGAGGTGTATGGCAGGAGTGGAAATCTACCAGTTTAAGTACCCGTAACGGGTTATTTCAGGTGGCCAGTTTTGTCCAGAAATGATGATGCAGCAACACCTTGAGGTCTTAAGATTGTATCTACAGAGGTTAGACTGATAGCCCCCAGTATTATTGGATAGACATCTGAATCTGTATCCGCATCTGGATCTGTATCCCCATCCTGGTAACTTAGTTGATTTCAGAATCTGTTTACCTGGATGATTATAACATAAATGTTAGACAAATCTGAGATTTTCTATGTCAATTATTGTAGTGTATATATCTGTTAAGGAAGCCAAAGTCCCTATCAATTTTTTCTTTTTCTTTTTATGAGAACCATTTACTGTTATAATCATATGAAAATATAATGTGTCCACTCTCTAGATCACACATCTTTAACTATTAATGTTTTCAGGTTCCCAAATATCCAGTTCTCCGGAAAAATCTGTTAGAGCTCTCCCACAGGTATGCATGCACATCGTAGTAAGAGAGGCATTATTTTTTTGTTATTTCTGCAATTCCAGTGAAGTGCTAGTAATATAAAAGAGAGATAAGAGCTATCTTCAGATATAGTGGAGGATAAGAGAAATGGCAGAGGTAGCAATTAGATTTGCCACTTCAGTTTGGAAGTAATTCTGTTTTTTTGTCCTGCTCTTAAACAGTCTAGCAGCTCTTCCAGAGGAGGCAAAGAAAGATCTCGAGGATGCGGATAGTAGGTAATGAATCCAAGTGCACCATATGAGATGAGATAAATGTATTTTTTTTGTGATTGGCTATATGGTTTAAATAGAATGATTACTAAATTAGAGGGGACATGTTCAATTAGTTTGGTTTTCTTTAAATGCTTCTTAGATTAAAAATATGTTATTTTGTTTAAAGTGAAATTTTATATTTAATAGCTAAGGGTTGACCACATTACTTGCTAGTCTAAGGTAGAAGTGCTAAAATGTCAGCTTTAGCTTGTAACTAGTTTGGTTTTCTATATGGATTGACATCTTTTCTTTCTATATCCCTGAGAGCCGTCATTCCCTGATGATTCTTTCTGCAGTTGGTTGTTTTGGTCTTGATATATTTTTACTATGTCATAGTTCCTAAGTGATTTATCATATCTCTAGCTTCAGTTCTTCCATAGAGGTGGTTCTGCAAATTTGTCCAAGGATACTCACATGCCATGGCCTTACTCTGTCTTTATATTCAAATAATCTCCAGATTTAAACAATTCATTAGGAATGACAAGAGAAAAAATAAAACATAGGAAACACATGTAGAAGTATAATTTTAAGCACACATATGGACACAACTGTAAGTAGCGGCAAAAATAGAGTGTAATTTATTGAATATCATACTATTATATATAAAGAATCGCTTCTTTGTGTGCTCAACAAAAGGGCTCCACACCATTACCATTCAAAATCTCATCCAATGTGTAAAGTTCCAATCCAAAGGGTGAAAACCCAAGGGCAACTTGAGAAGTTATTCAATGTCACCACAATAAATTTCTCCTACTCTTTAAGTTTTTTTTCTCCAGCTTGAGAGGTGTTTCCCTAAGGATTACTAAAGCTTATTACGAAGAGTTTCAAGGTGATTAACAAGAGTTAGCTTTAGCAACACAAATAGTAAAAGTGGTTTTATAAATGGAGTGATAAGAAGATTAAGACTGGTGTCAAGTCTACTAGGCAATTGGAATCAAAGGATCAAACTATGAGTGATTGTTATGAATAAATACATAAAAAACCAGAGTACACACCATGTATACCAATGTGAGCATAGAACACAACTCCAATATAGATAAGAGAGACAAGTTACATAATATCTCCTAAAGTAATAGGAGAACGTCCTCCAAATACACAAATACGTTAATATACCCAAATCCCATGTCTGACAGTTTCTCGCATTGAGTATACCGCTTTAGACCTAATGCATGTTACAAACAACCCAATGCTGCCCCTGTTTTGTCACTTGGAAACTTGCTTTGACCAGTTGACCAAGTTTGACAAAGTTGTAACTATCCACTACCATCTTTAATTGGAAAAATTTGATGTGGCATGGATCCTCTCTTCAAATTGCATGTTCTGAGACCATGTTGACTTTTTGACCACTGAGACCACTTTGCATTGGGAACTATGAATTTCCTCAGGAAATGTGAAAGGTTGTCAAATGAGACTGCCATGCTCTGTTGAGATTTGTAGCTTAGGACATACTCCAAAACCTAGGCTAGAGGGTTTTGTGGACTGTTTTGGGTATGATTGCAGGAGAATTACATCTCTGTTGAGGCCGCAGGTTACTAGCATCTTCAGCGAAGGAGAGAGGAGACGTTAAGGCTTTTCTTATAACTGTTTGAAGGGCGTGTCAATCTGCAGGTATGACGAATGGAGAGGGAGTTGTTCTGGGCTTTCTTTGGCATGATAATTCTTCCTTGAACAAGCCCGGAGGGTGACAGACCTATGGTGACTAGGCCTCAGTCCTATAGTGGCTGTTTGGAGGGCTAAACAAGCATAAAACAGGGTGCTGGAGCAGTCAGTTAGGGCAGCGAGTTACCAGACTTGGAGAAGGGAGAAGACCGCAATGTTTTGTGGTAGTTTTGGTCACAGATGGTGGGTTGTTGTGGGCTACAGGAGTTCCCTAACCAGTGACCAGAATTCAGTCCATGAACAACAGTTTAAAGGTATGTCATTTCTCCATTGTTGCTAGGTGTTGGGTCTAGTTTTGATCAGATTAGATGGAGGTCCAGTTGGACAAATTTGGATCATCCTAAGAGTAAGTTCATCAACAATAGTTGCATGTGTCAAGAGGAGCAGCAAGAGGTTGCAGGACAGTTTGGTCATCCTCTTGAGTTGATGAGATTTGCTAGGAGGATGGTGTCCTAGAAGAGGACATTTTGTGGGAGTCTGTTGGCAGCCAAGAGGAAGGGTGATACTAGGTGTTGGATGCCCTAACCAGTGGGCAGATGCTACAACAGTCTATTGGAGCCTAGATTTGTGCAATAGCTCCTCTATTGTAGAACAAAGGGCAGATCTTCAGAGCTCTAGGTTGATGATGATTGAGCAAGTCTGAAGGACATGATGTTTGGTGTTGTATTGGGCATTTGAGGTTTGTTGGAGGGCAGCGTGAAAGTGCCCAAGTGTGAAGCCCTAAGTGCAGTGCATTGAAGGACACTTGGCTGCTAGGAGTGGCAGTTGTTGGAGCTCATAGGTATGATCAGCCAGAGGAGCAGTTTGTTGCATCCCGTGTTCATCATTGGAGAAGCGACATTTGATGGTGATAGGTGGCAATGCTCCTGCCCTATGTTAGTCTTCATTGGAGCAGCGCATGAAAACTATAGCGGGAAGAAGTCCTTGAGTAGCTGAGGAGCAGCAGTGGGCAGTTGCGAGTTGTTCACAAACAGAGTTGTGAACAACTCGACAAGAGTCTCGATGTGTTGATGCGTTGAAGGAAAAATGATCAACGAGAGAGCAGATTGGAGCCGAGATTTAGTGACCAGATGGACTTGGAGCATTGATAGAGGTAGATGTTGCAGATCGGGAGCCAAAGGACCGGGCAGATGTGTTCAGGGTACGACTGAGAGGAGCTGAGAGAGCGTGCTAAAGCCAAATGGTCAGAGTATCTTGTTCAGGATAGATTGGTGGTCATCATGACAGACACCAAGCCTTAGTTGTTGTATAATCTTGTATCAGTGGATGTATGAGGGCAATTATCGTTGGTACGGGAGCCCTAGACCGTCGTATTATTCAGTTGGATTAATATAATGAAGTTGGGTTATTGTACATATTTGTGTAAAAAGTTGTTTATATTTTGTGGACTAGTATATTTACTATTTTTTATATTCCATTGTGCAAAGTAGACTTGTTGTGATACTTGGTTTGGTAGCGTTAGTGATTTGAGATTCTATCCTAGACACCAGTATCGTAGAAAAACAACATGCTCTGGGAGTTGTCTGAGGACTATTGCACCAAAGCCAATGCCACCTATTGACCACACTTGTGTCAACAGTCCAATAAGCAGAGTACAAAGCAGTGGATCAAAAATTTTCAGATCATTGTCATCATTCAGCTTCCAGTTTCATCATTGTAAACCCAAATTCTGCAAATTTATATTGTAAATGATTCTAGTATGACTATTAAGCCATGCAACAACACCTAGGTAAGCCTATGAATCTTCTCAAAGGTTTTCAACCTAGGGAGTTTTTTAACCTCCCCGAATTATGTGTGTTTGTAAAAACAGATAATCGACAAAGTTTCTCTCAGATATACCCCAAAGCTAGGGTGGAATTCATTGACAAGGTCTTAGGTGAGTCCTAGTGTTTATCGAGTCTATGTATTTTTCATCCTAGATCATGTGTCTTGTCGTAGAATTGGGTAATGTCTTGAGGGTCTAGGTCAAATGTGTATTTCCCCTTCTAAGGGTTAAATTAAATTGTAACATCTTGTAAAAAATATTTTAGTGCATGGTTACTAATATTTAGACACCATGGCTAAATTATTTTATTATAGACACATTTGGAGGGTTGAAAAATATTTATTCGCCTCTTGAGTCTTTATTAATTTTTATGGAAAAAATAAAAAGAAAATAATTAGCGAGAAAAATAATTATTTTTGAGTCAAAAATTAACTTGAGAGAAAATAAATTCTCTCCAAGTGGAAAATCGTAAAAAATTCGTGTGTCAAAAATGATTTCAATTTTGGAGGTCCTCCATGAAGGGAAAAATGGATTTTTTAAGAAAAATTGACCCCTTGGACCTTGGTGGTTAAGTCAAAGTGAAATTTTTGAGGATAAAAGTCCAAAATATTATTTTTTGGACTAAGAAAAAAGGGATTTTAAGAGAAATTCGATTTTTTCCTAAAAAATGAAAATAAAAATTCAATCGATGGAGGAGATCAAGTTATTTCAAATGAAGATTGATGGATGAGATTATTTTGATGAGGATCAAGCCAACTAGCCGTTATTTTCCACTTGGGGGGGTGGGGGGGGCTTTTCTTCTCTCATTTTCTATATAAGGAAGCTATGAAGCTCCTCATTTCATCTTTGAATGATGTAACTGATGAGCACCAGTATTGCAGCAAGAATGCTGCAACTCCTGGGGCTACCAACTTTACTTCATCAACCCGGGGTTCGTACAAACTTGGAGGTGACAATGTTGTATACACAAATAGATGTAATGGGTCCACTCTTTGTCACTGCTGAGCTGGGCGATAGACCACTAGGGTTTCTCAAACCAACCTTCTATTGATTTAGAAGAAGTTTGATTACCAATTGAGAAAGGGGAATTTTACCCTAATTGAGAGGATTGAAATGCTACCTACTGTAGTAATGAAAGACTGAAATAGATGCCTAAAACACACAACTCATCTAGCTATTTGTTAAGATACCTTGCTTCAGAAGAATTCTAATTTAACACCTGTGAAATCCTAACTAACCTAAGCATGAAATCTGATTTAATCAAACACTTAACTGTTGTGCACATGAATAAGCATAACAACCTTTTTCTTTTTGTCTTTTTGTGAAAACATGAATGCTAATCCTTCTTGATTGCATGGTAGGTGGGATAGGTGTGGATAGAGATGGGTGTGATGGGTCAAATGGCTTGGGAGGCAAGCATGGGTCTTCTCCTAGCTTTCATGATGCATTTCTCACAAATCAGGCTCAAAACAGGCCACTACAGGTCTTCCTACAGGATGTCCTACTTCACCTATAGGATCCCCTATTTTCCTACAGGAACAGGCCGAAAGCATAAGGATTGATTTGGACAGTGGTATGGAGCTTAGGGAAGGTGAGTGATGGGAGGAATAAGGCAAGGAATTGGTTGGAACTCACTCAGAACTCAAACCAAAGCTCTATGATGGTTGGATTTGCTCAACAAGCATGGAAAGTTGTCCTTGTGAAATGATGACTCAGATTGTGAACTTAGCGACCTTTGGCGATCATGGGTGGGTATGGTTTGGCTGAGGCTGATGATATGAGGTCTTCCTGCAATATTGAAACTCCTACAACATACACATTATTGTTGGCATTTATCCATAAATCATTTCAAAACAAGAAGGGTTGACAACAATATAAGGAAAAAAGAATTTGCATCATTTATTTGCCAAGTTCATGCATGGAAATGCTTGAAATCTATGATGAAAGCACATGAAATCTAATACAAAACTTAAGATATCAAAAATGACAACTGCAACCTATCTTCTAAAACTGAAAGATGCTGACCTAATTAGCAGAAAAACCCTAAGTTTCATAAGAAACCAGAATTCTGTCTTTTTGGGCTGAATGGGAGTTTTTCCTCAAACCATGGTCCCTGAAGGGAGGAAGGAGGTAAGATCCACCTGTTATTAGCCTTTTTTGATATTTCCTTATCTCTAATGCTACTGTTAAATCTATGCACAAATGGAAGCAAACTAATCAAATTCAACAATACTTGTAGTGTAACAATGCCAAAATCAATTTAACAAGTAATCTACGAAGTAACCTAAGCATACAAGTACAGTAAGAGGAACCTCTACTACTAGGGTTGGGCCCTAACCCAAGAGCTTTAGCCCTCTTAGTCAACTCAGTGTTGGATCAAGGGAATGCTCATTTTCGTTAACATATCAAAAAATACATAACAGTGTTTTTGTCACAATCCTTCAACACGAAAGTGCTTAGCTATTTTGCATAAAAAATCCGAATCCTAATGAGGCTCTAGGCCTCCTTATTTATACAACTGAAGTTGCCAACAACTTCCTTAAATCTAGGGAGGCTTGGCTCCCAATCTTAAGATTAACTAGTCCTTAACTATCACTGGCTCCACTGCCAATGATCCTCATGACTCGGCTGCTTGTGTAACAACCCATCTCAAATCGAACAACATAGCAATATTAGCATGCATGTGAGGCATACATATGATAGCTACATATGCATGCATCATATACATTGCACTAGTATATATATATATATATATATCGACTATTCATGGAGAATGCCTAAATATAAGATAAATGAATTAATTATCAAAGGTGTTAATTAAATACCTAATTCTCGTAAAAAGAAGAAATATACACTCGGTAAGAAATATAGTTGGGATTTATTCATATGTTACATATAACCCAAAATGTATATTAATAAAACTGAACCCATAAACCTTATGATTAGACTTGATATTTTATAAACATAAAATAATATGTAATATTTAAAATCATCATGGTCTTATACTATTTAATAAAATTAAAGTACCATCTGTCATAAATTAAAGTGACACCATTCGATGTTGGTCTTATACTATTTAATAAAATTAAAGTACCATCTATCATAAATTAAAGTGACACCATTCGATATTGTGAGGATCTGATTCATTTAAAGGCAAAAGCATGACAAAGCAATCACCGCCTAACAAAAGATATTATCCTTTCATAAAGGCGGTGATCAGCTACGTAGAGGAGGAGGGACCTCTACTATTTAAAGGGAGGAAGGAGGATTTCAAAGGGGAGAGATACAGGGGAAAGGGAAAGAAAATAAAGCTGTTGGAGGGGGAAACCAGAGGGGGATTTTGGAACAGAAAATTGAAGGATTTTGGGTACTGAAAATTGGGAAGTCTTCAACTGTTCTTGGAGTTTTGGGCACGGGGGCCAGTGGACTTCCATTTCAGAAGTTCTCTGGATCTAGGGACCGCAGAGGTTGACCCCAGATAGGCAGGGAGGAAGAGTTGGTTTGGTAATGGAATCAGAAAACTTGGAGCAATGTGATCAACATCAGACGGGAGAATCAGGTATGCAAAGAATCAGGTACGCAGATGCATTTAATTTATAGAATTTATTTGATAGAAATTTCTTTACATTCGATTGAGATGGAATATCAGTCTTTACATTAGAAATGAAATATCAGTCCTTACATTGAGATGGAATATCAGTCTTTACATTAGAAATGCAATATCAGTCCTTACATTGAGATGGAATATCAGTCTTTAGAAATGCAATATCAGTCTTTACATATGGTATCAGAGCTTAGTTTAAACACTTGGGACCTTAGTGGTTACCATCATATAGCTAGAATTATAATTAATACTAAGAGAGTTCTCCTATTTAACACTAAGTGTTAAAATTACAAATTCAAAACTTTTGGCACCAGGGCAGTTAGAAGGTCATAACTGTACAAAGAAGTTGACATTCTGAGTAAACTACATGATTAGGCCGCAGTCTGAACATTCAGTGAACAAGACAGTTGAAAGATCAACTTGAAGCTGCAGTCATGAAAGACCAAAACTGAACTGTGGAAGGTCTGTTACAGCCACAGAGGATTAGTCCTGGAAGCAGTCTTTACTGGAGAAGTGTACTATTAAAAGTTGTAAAACAAGATGTGTGAAATTGACACAGAAAATAATTTGTGTGCTTGCTGATGTCAATGCTGTCTATTAAATTTTAAAACTAGGAAACTTTTATCAGCATCATCGAATATGTAAGGCCCAAAGAGCATATAGTTATAAATAGGAACTGCCAATCGACAAACATGAAAAATTTGGGAAATCATTTGCTAGTTAAGTAGTGAAATATTCTGGGAGACTCGGATGAAAGTGAGAAGTCATAGGCTCTAGCAGAAAATTGAAATAATCCAAAAGTAATTTGCAACAAAGTATAAATCAAATGATCATGAAAGTAGCTTTCATTATGTCATTTTCAGTCTGCATGATTACAGGTAGGTATTGGTATCAACTAGGTTGGAAACAATGTGCATCCCCTTTCAGGTATACTCCAGAGGATATCATAATTAAACAGAATAAATTGTATGTCATTCTCACAGTTGTCTTCAAATTAGAACCATAGTTCTCACTCTGAGGCAAAATAAAGCATAATATAATTGAAACAAAATACTGGAAAAGTCAGACAGTGGAAACGCCAATATCAATCAGTAAATCATCAACTCTTTAATAAGAGTAGAGAAGCTCAACCAAATCATCGATATATCAAACCAGAGCATGTCCTCAGGTAAAGCTTAAGTTAAAGGCATGCATACTTTACCGACCCTTTTCATAGATGACTAAAAACTTCTGAACATTTAAATTTCATAACATAGTCAGCAGTGTTAGTGAAGAAATGCCTGTGGTATTTTCACATTCCAAAATCATCACTTAATTCAAGAGTATATATAAGAATGTATTAGAATATTATTCAATATTGCAGCAACGATCTCTTAAATACTTATGTACAGGCTGTAAGTGGTAACGAGTGGAAAAAAAAAAAAAAACAACATCATGATTCTATCATCCACAAATTCATGCATCTATTTGCCGACAATGTTACGACGTTTCTGGACCGTCACATAAACTGAGAAGTTCTCAGGTTTCTGGATGGTAATATAGTCACATCAAGCTAAATTGCTGTGAAGGTTCAGCAATATTACAGAACAAGTAAATAACCATAATTGAACACTGAATTGGCATTTTGTGACAAGAAACATAGCAGGGTGTAATTCCCCAGACATGGTACATTTACATAAGAAAGAACAACTTTATCAAGAACTATAAGATAAGCTCATTAAGATGCTTTAACATTTATCAGTTTAAAACCAACCAGCATATGATGCAATCAATAAAGCAAATAGATCAGCAACAACCATCAAATATAAGTAAACGTAGCCTTAATCTCCGTTGACAACCATTGATTACATCAAGGTGCAAGGAGGGCATGGGTACCATTGTGAACAGCAATAGGAAAACCAAAACTCCGGATTGAGCCAAAAAGACCTTCTTCGTTTCTACCCTTGTGCAGCAAAGAGGAATCCTTCGTTTCCACAAGAAACGAAGAATTCCTAAGTTTCAAAAAAACTTGTATTGATAAATAGATGATAACTTCAGAAAATTTAGCTAGAAACAAATTATTTTGAAGCAATCGAGAACCCTGTAACGACAGATTAAAACCTAAGGTACCCGAAGTCATCTGAGGCAGGAAATCCGAATCCTCTAAGGACAGTTTTACGCAAAGCAACCCAAGGATTCTGGAGCAGAGCGGAGGTTCCTGAAGAAGTCGGACCCTGCAGAAAGTTTCGTTTTAGGGGCTAGACTAGAGACTGTAGCAGATTTACATTAAGGATAATCCGTTAAGCCTTCTGATAAACTTCGCAAAAGGAACATCGCTGTGCACTATCTGCAAATTTGTACAGGCAATTCTAATGATTGATAGTGGGCGTATAATTGTTCAAAAACTATACTCTGCTGGACTTGGATTCACGGAGGATTATTTGAAGTTTAATACGATATGGCTACCAAAGATATTAACCCGACCACAATGCGCTGCAGTAAATATTGTATGGATGATTAATATACAACTATACCTCACTAACGATATGCGCTTAGAAATTCACTAACACCTGTCAGATTTAAAAAAAAAAAAATTATTAACGACCCTGCATGCATAAAACACACGGTGCTCACTCATCGATTTAAAACACCTGACGCGTTGAAATTTATTCTTAGATGGCGATTAGTGTTAAACGATGAAATTAAGGATCTGAATCTTTGACGTGTGCCAACTACCGTAAGATAAAGGAACATGCGGTATGACGGTGGGAGCGTCCATCAAGAGACAGGTGTCAGTGGAATTGGTGTCGCTCGGGTCTCGCTTGAGGGATTTGAAAGTATCAAGAAGCATTACAGTGTTTTAAAGTGACTATGTTGTAGCCCCTTTTATGGACGTCGTCGTCCCAGATTACAGCACGGTGCAAAATTGTTGTGTGTGAGCGATTTGCTTATGTTGGGAAGAGCTACAATTGAAGAAACCCGTACTCTTTTATACTGGCTAGAAACTGAGGCTGGATTTAGCAAGACAGGTGTATGTGGCTTGAGCATGGGTGGAGTGCATGCTGCGATGGTTGGCTCACTGCATCCAACTTCAGTGGCTACCTTGCCTTTCTTAGCTCCACACTCTGCTGCGGTTGTTTTTTTTTTGTGAGGGCATTTTGAGGCACGGTACTACATGGGATGCATTGAGACGTGATTTACAGAGTGTCGGAATGACCATTGAGGAAGTGAGGGAACGCATACGCTCGGTGCTATCATTAACTGATGTTACACAATTTTTCCCATTCCGAAAAGCCCATCAGCAGTGATTTTGTTGCAGCCACTGATGATGGTTACATTCCCAGGCACTCTATTTTAGAACTTCAACGAGCTTGGCCAGGGTCAGAAGTGAGATGGGTCACTGGGGGCCACGTGTCGTCATTTATACTTCACAATGATGCATTCCGAAAAGCAATTAGGGATTCACTGGACCGTTTGCCTTAAAAGCCTGATGCAATATGTTGTTGCATCCAATATTCATTCATTCTTCAAGTAGATTGGTATTCGATTCCTGAGGTTTCTGGACAACACGCAGATATTGTAGTGCGAGGACGAGTGCAAAGATGAGGAGGAGAAGCGAGTGGAGTTGAATATCGAATTGTTTGGGTAAAAATATGATAAATGACATAGTGAAGAGACGTCCGGCTAAATCCGTGGCCTATGTGGCGTGCGTCTACCGCAGCTAGCGTAACCATGCCGCCAACATCCTCTCTACTCGGAAATTAACGTCGGCGCTCTCTCAGAATCTACAATTGAAGACTGCCATGGATGAGATCGGACATGGCCTCCTTGTGGTAGTTATCCTTCTTGTCAACGAATTTAGGTCTGTGTCAGTTATTGTTAGAGTTTAGGTCTAATCTTTGGTTGAGTCAGTCAGATATTTGTTGATGTGGAGGGTAGTTGCCTTTATTGATTCTTCTATGTTCAAATTTTGTCTGTTTTAATGATAATTTAGGATGTCGAGGCATTTTTTTTATATATTGTGAAGACTCTACTATTTAAATGATTTTTATAAACTTATTGCTGTTTATAATTATAATTGCTTACCATATAAAATAGATATATCATATAAAATAGATATATCGGACAGATCTGATAGAATTTTAGTGCCCCGATATTTAAAAAAAAGAAGTCAAATGATAAGAAACAAAACATACCAGCATGATTTCTTTTGAGGCATTGTTTCTGGTCCCAAAGTGATGTTTCCCACCCACAATATAAGTAGAAAAGTGTGTGCTTCCAAAAGAGCGTTTGTGATTTCGCAGAAATGATCATTTCTTCAAAACTTTGAACTGAAT
Organism: Pinus tabuliformis; assembly: GCA_031772625.1. Lineage (NCBI taxonomy): Eukaryota > Viridiplantae > Streptophyta > Pinopsida > Pinales > Pinaceae > Pinus > Pinus tabuliformis. The sequence continues at coordinate 506,819,004 of CM062816.1, read as the reverse complement.
TGCCTTGTAAGTAATTGAGCTTGCGTATCATTGTGAATATTCCAAAAAGGTAAGGGAAATACTGATGCAGAACTCGGCATTTTTTTTTCTGAGTTCCTTATGCTTATGTTATACTGTCTATTATAAATTTGGAGGTGATTAACAGAGTCACCTACATCATACTATTATAGTGTTTGCTTTTGTTATTTCTTCCTTTATTCCGACCCACATCTGAAGATATTCTTTGAATTTATCCATAAATGTGTGTAACGCAAATGACAAATGTGTGGACTAGTGAATATAGGAAGGCATTGTTAAACATGTTTTGCGTGTAAAACCTCGTGTTAACCTCAGATCAAATATTGAGTTTCTGAGCTGTAAAAGAAACATTATATTGTTCAGTTTTACAGTTTTTCCCTTGTAATGTCATTTGCTTGTCAACAAGAGCTGTATGAGCTCATCTTGGACACTGCTAATGAGTGTTTGAAGCTGTGTAAACCAGGAGTGAGTCTGCGCCAAAGACATTTGTATTTTGTTCGGCTATTATCCAAAGGTCTGACCGAACTTCGAATTCTGAAGAATTCTCCAAAGCACGCTCCAATCTTATTGGAAGTTGAATCCAACATCAATAGGTTTATCTCAAATTTCTGTTTCCCATGGCTGTCTTTTATGAGCGTACTTCTAAATCGGGAAAAATTAAAATAACGTATCAGATTATCAGAATTAAAGTATTCAGAACCAATATCGAGTCCAAAAACAGTTAGCAAGTTGCAATGAAGAATGATTGTTTGTGTTGGGGTTGTATTGAACAAGATGTATAATCAGTCCCAGAAATTATTGTTCAGTTAAATATTAAGGTCTACAAGTGACTGAAGACAGCCAGTGTGACTGTTTAGATACAAGATAAACTGAACATTGGAATGCTACCATCTTGCTTCGGTAACCAGACGTTCTCGGTATCGATTCCCGCTCCACTCACTCCATTCAAAATTCGTTTTCTTCCCTGTTTTGTGCGTGAACTTGAAGATGGTGGGCGGCCATACCTTAAATCAGGGCTGGACTTGCAATTGCCTTTGCAGGCCAAAAGTTCAGCTTGTCAAGGATCTCTATTCTTCTGAAAAGGAATTTAGGTTCAAAAATCCCTACTATTGCATGTTACGCTCCAGGTATAATTGGTCTAGATGCAATCACCATGGTAGTTTAGTTATGTTAATTGTTTGTTAATTAGTAAATCATCCTAATTATGAAACAAAGCAGATCACACATGCCAATGTTATTTGCTCTTTACAACTGTTAATTTGTATCTGTTCTGTGTTTCACATTCTGGCTATGGCTTATGCTTATGGTTGAGAGGGTTCAGTATTATTATTACACCGGATGTTTATTACCCTACACTCCACCCAGTTGCCACATAAGGAAGCTTTAGGGCCTCAGGGTTCTGAGCACAAAACACATGCAAAAGGCATGCACAGGGAATCACTCAGCGTCATTAAATTGGTCGTTGGCCCATCATGTCCAGGATTCATAGATTGCAGTCTTAATGCATTCGTGTCCACTCTTCCATTTCAAAATCCTGTTACACCTTGATAGTGTGTTGTTGTAACATATAGATTGGTTATTTCCTTTGGTTTTCGTTCCATCTTAACATTTAAATTTGTATAAAAAATTCCTCGTGGCTACAATGAATCTTTATGCCTCTACTCATTCACTCACGGGTCTGAGAATTATAAAAAGGAGTGTCTTATTTAGTCCTTGTTCCCAGAAATTTAGATGGTCATCATGCATTATTTTGTTCGTTTTGACAATTAGGTCCCGTTATGGTCTTGTTATGATTTAATCTATGAGGCAAAGCGGTTTCGTTTTCTTTGCCTCTTTCATACATTTTGTGTAAATACCCCTCGTGCTTGAGAGAGCGGTTTGAAAGTATAGATGTCCAGGGAACAGGCCAAATCAATGCTTTCGATCTGAAGAAAACTCTAGTTGCTGGCAATCTCCACTTCTCAGATTCAATTGACCAACAGATGATAAGACAGAAATGGAATCATGAGCTTTGCAGAATTTGTGGTTCTTAGCAAGTTTCTCTCAAATATATGTATCATTTTCAGCTTTCGTTGCCTTTAAAGAACTTCATCAGTAAATGTTAAACCACTTGCAGGTTTTTGAAAATAAAATTTGTTGCAAAGGAAATGTATCATTTATGCCAGTTCTGTTTCAAAGGATATTATTTCTAGTTTTTCTATTATTTATCACTCCAGATATGCAAATAAGATCAGAAAAGCTGAGAAGAAGAGTATTCAGATGATAGCCTAGTTCTTTCTTATGTAAACAATGACTTAACCCAGGATAACGATTATGACATAAAATTTTACTCTTGGAAAGAAGCAAAAGAAAATTATAAATTATCGGTTGATGCCCTACTACTGTTGCCTCCTTGATGTCCTTTCCAAGGTTTTCAATGATGAAGTTTCCTTCACATTGTGTACTCAGAGTCATTTCAATGTTATTATTTGTTCACTACATCAACATTATTGGACTTTCACAACTAACAGCTATGTTTAGCGTTAAACATATAGAAAAGAAAGCCATAAATTTCATGCACGATCAATACACGAAAGAATGATTTCCAATTATTATGCTTAACGTTGCTGGTGCATGGATACTTATATAAATTATGACTTATGTTAGGGATGGATATTTATAATTTTAATTTTATTTTATTGTACACATCAACATGAATGATGAAATGGAAATAAAAGAATGAGTACACTTTACTACAAGATGTGAAAATGAACTTACAAATATATTGGCTAGATATAGCCAAGTATGTTATATGAACTCAAAGATCAATATCATAGATGAGAGTTTATTAAACTGCATAGAAAATCGTTATCGGAATACAGTTGATTTTGAATATGTCAATGCATATGTTATAATTGTGGGCAAGTGTTTACATTGCAGATAGTATCATTACCAAACCGACTACGTGATGACAAAACTCCAAGAACAATTGAAGCCTAATGAGATTCCATGATAGGGTGTTAACCCTAATTCTGCTAGGAGGGGTGGAGGTGTTGCCCACCGTTTATCCTCTAAAACCTGGGGTCATGGGAGGATTGTGCGAGTCACGCTCCCCTAGACGTGTGATGATGACTGCCAGATGCCTACTGGGAAATCAGGTCGATATAGTCGACGCTGCCATCCTTAGAGTTATGCATGGTTAGGTCAGTATAGCTGACGCCATGGCATACTCCAGTAGAGGACGGATAGGATGGGAGCGGAAGAGATTAGGAAGGATAGGATGATTTTAGAATAGCTTGGGGACCTGGTTTGGGCAAGGCATGACCATTAAAATTAGAAATCTATCAACGTTCAAAATCACAAATTTTAAAAGTGTCCTCACGATTATAAATGAAAATTCAATCACATAATACAATCCTTACATACCCAAAAGGAATTATCAATATACTTTATAAACCCTTAACTTCGGGACGAAGTTCTTTTGAAGGAGGGGTGTATGTAACAAGTACAACCCATCTCAAATCGAACAACATAGCAATATTAGCATGCATGTGAGGCATACATATGATAGCTACATATGCATGCATCATATACATTGCACTAGTATATATATATATATCGACTATTCATGGAGAATGCCTAAATATAAGATAAATGAATTAATTATCAAAGGTGTTAATTAAATACCTAATTCTCGTAAAAAGAAGAAATATACACTCGGTAAGAAATATAGTTGGGATTTATTCATATGTTACATATAACCCAAAATGTATATTAATAAAACTGAACCCATAAACCTTATGATTAGACTTGATATTTTATAAACATAAAATAATATGTAATATTTAAAATCATCATGGTCTTATACTTTTTAATAAAATTAAAGTACCATCTGTCATAAATTAAAGTGACACCATTCGATGTTGGTCTTATACTATTTAATAAAATTAAAGTACCATCTGTCATAAATTAAAGTGACACCATTCGATATTGTGAGGATCTGATTCATTTAAAGGCAAAAGCATGACAAAGCAATCACCGCCTAACAAAAGATATTATCCTTTCATAAAGGCGGTGATCAGCTACGTAGAGGAGGAGGGACCTCTACTATTTAAAGGGAGGAAGGAGGATTTCAAAGGGGAGAGATACAGGGGAAAGGGAAAGAAAATAAAGCTGTTGGAGGGGGAAACCAGAGGGGGATTTTGGAACAGAAAATTGAAGGATTTTGGGAACTGAAAATTGGGAAGTCTTCAACTGTTCTTGGAGTTTTGGGCACGGGGGCCAGTGGACTTCCATTTCGGAAGTTCTCTGGATCTGGGGACCGCAGAGGTTGACCCCAGATAGGCAGGGAGGAAGAGTTGGTTTGGTAATGGAATCAGAAAACTTGGAGCAATGTGATCAACATCAGACGGGAGAATCAGGTATGCAAAGAATCAGGTACGCAGATGCATTTAATTTATAGAATTTATTTGATAGAAATTTCTTTACATTCGATTGAGATGGAATATCAGTCTTTACATTAGAAATGCAATATCAGTCCTTACATTGAGATGGAATATCAGTCTTTACATTAGAAATGCAATATTAGTCCTTACATTGAGATGGAATATCAGTCTTTAGAAATGCAATATCAGTCTTTACAGCTTGCAACTTCGAGCTGATGTAATTTGATTGAGGGATCTTCGAATGAGTGAGGATTTAATGAGGAAGATCCATCTCCTATAATCTCTCCTTCTTGTCTCATTCGAGTTCCTGCACCTTAATTAGCCATAATTTGCTCCCAAAAACCTACAATCAATGCACATTAGACCACTAGACATAACATCTTACTTTTACTCATCTCATTAAGCAAAATATAATTAAAACATGTAAAAAATTATGAGAAGAGTTGATTTTAGTAAGCTTGGAGGTGTATTAAGGTCCATATATTTTACCCAATGATGAACCTCATCAGTGACAATCAGTGTGGAAAAAGTCTGCAAAAAATCCCGATTTAATCCTAAAAACGCGATTTTTTGAACTAAACGATTTAATCCCCTGACTTTTTGGAGACTTTTTCACAAAGGAAAAGATCGCGATTTTTTTCCTTATACTCCCAATTTAATCGGGAGTCGGCCCAAAAAGTCTTCCTCCCTTCCCAAGCCGTGGATAAAGAGGCTGCAAAGGTGAAAAAATTGTAAATTGAAGCTTCCATCCATGCATTTTCAAGTTATTGCATTGTATTGTTTGTCATACTTCTTGCGAGCATAGTAGTCTCATTTGTAATCTGTTAGTTTTGAGGTTAAGATATGTTTTTGTTTTCCAAGGAAAAACAAATCTTTATACTTCATATTTCTAGTTAGAAAGTAAAGTATACATTGGCTAAGCCTCCAGGCTTTCAGTGATCCAGACTCTAACAACCACTGCCCCTTCAAAAGATTACAGAAGTACCAAAAGGACAGGCATACAACAGTCTTCCGTAGAAAGAACCCCACACCATCAAAAACATTGCTACAGTTGTTGAATGCTTCTAGAAGAAACAACAAAGAGGAGGTCATGAAGATCAAATAACAACAACTTGTCCAAAAAAAACAAAACCAGTGCCTCAAAAAAGAACCCATTTTCATACAGGAACAAAGTACTTGTGAAATCTTGTGACAACAAAGATCTTTCCTGCAATGAGAGCACGTTTTGAAAGGGAATCTTCTTTAGTGGTGAACTCCTTGTAAATGTGGGGAAAGGTTATGTATCATAAGTGGATTTTACCTCCAAAAGTTTTTGAATAATAGATGCCAAGGCTAGGTTAGTAATCTGACATCTACTGTTTTCTCAGAAAATAAGCAGCTTGGAGTTACTAAGCGTTAATTTTCACATCTACTGTGATACTCGTTGTTAATTTTCATTGGACCTACCACCTGACACCTTATTACCCAAGCAAATTACAATCCACTGAATAAATGCATAACTTATTTCTTAATACAATTAGCGGAAACAAAAATTAAAAGGGGAAGAGGATCTCAGTGACTGATTACTTGATGGCTTTTAGATGACTCAAGATATACATTTATTATATTTTTTGTTGATATTTTGACTCTTGAGAGTTGAGACTCAGACAGGACTGAAAATTCAGGAGTTGATTCACTATTTTGATATGTGATGTAGAACTAGACTTCATATACATATTATATATTAGCTTACTTTACATGTTTATGTGGAAATGAATTTATTTGATGTTGTGGATACTCTAGATGTTAAAAAAAAATTAAAAAATGAATAATTTTTTGTTTTTTTAATTTTGCCAACTTTTTCAAAAAACTCCCGACTTTAACGAGTTTTTCAACTTTTGGACCCTTGCCGAATTAATCCCGACTTCGACTTTTTCCACATTGGTAACAATTATCTGATGTACTGAGCAGAGCTCTGCTGGAATTTCTTTGCACTTAATAAAAAGTATTTGGGGTTCATTTCAAGGTGTCTCTCATTTGCTGATATTTGGTATGTGTTGAATGTTTTATTGATATGCTTTGAACTATAATGTTGATTATTATTTCAATTGCCAATAGTAGGAACATCTATTGGTACAGGTATCTTGCCTTAGGTGTTGGGCTAGAGTAATCATCCTAGATCTAGCGAAGTCTGACAGATATCTCCAGGCTTATAGATCTATTGTGTGAATCATTTGAAGCTCCTTGAGTTACAGGTTGCTCCAGCCCTTGGCCTCCAAGTTCACAGACTGTGAGGGGATCACACCCTTGTTTGGATCCAAGTCTTGATCTAACGAAAATCTTATGCAGGAGGGCTTTGCAAAAAGTTTACAAATTATTTTCTCACTATCTGCAAAAATATTTACTTGTGCCATAAAGTTTAATATGCTAATGAGAACAAATTTTATCTTGTAAGTATTTGTAAGTTATTTTTCCACTAACCCTTGTATTTTAAAATACTGATTTTTTTTTTTTTGTACAGTATTGGGGTTTTATTTCAATTTTTGTATACATTGGGGTTCTTGGGTCTTCTCTATTTCATTTGTGCAGGTGATACCTCAAGGGTTTGAAGAAGAAATTGATTTATGGGCCAATCGTTCAAGAGAAGGAGGTTGATCTAGGCCCTAGAGGGTAAGATCTAGCCTCTTCAAGCCCTATTTCCTCAACGTCCAACTGAAAGAAGGGGGCCGCTAGCCTTTGGAAGTCTTTTGCAGTGGTTTTGGAGTGTTTTCTTGCCATAATTTTGTGATTGCAGGGGCCGAAGTCATTTGAAGGATAGCCATGGGGATTTTAAGGCCATCTAGGCCTAGCCGCAACCCTTTGTGGGCATTTTACCCTAGTGGAAGCCCTTTAGGGATTAGACACAGGCCTTAAAGCCTTTTCCTTGGGAAGCCGCAAGACTAAAAGGCCTTTGTTTGGGCAGCCACAACCTCCAGGAGGCCTATCCCTCCTAGCCTTAGCCCCTAGAGGGGTTTTTCTCCTAGCCGCAACCCCTAGAGGGGGTTTTCTCCCAGTCGCAGCCCTATTGGGCTCTTTTTGGAGTAGCCATAGGCCTTAGAGGGCTTCTAGCCCTAGGCCACAAACCTATTTGGGCATTTTGCTTATTGTTTCAGTCTTGTATTGGCTTACTTGTAGGGTTTTGCACTTGATTTTGGTATTAATCTTTGTTTTGCAGGCCTAGGGTAGGTTTGGAAAGGGTTTCAAGTGTTTTCTTGTCTCATGGTATCATTGATTTATGCTATGTTGAGCTAACAACTGGTTTTGCAAGCTTCATCACTCATTGAAGGAGTTTTCAAGGGCTCAAGTCCTCTCTAGCCCATCAACCAGCCCTAGAATCCCTGGTTGTCCTCATTAAAGGGTTGAGCCATCACTTGGCTTGAGGTTTATATATCTAACATTGGTGTTGCAGGTGTTTGGAAGAGTCTAAGTGCACTGAACAAGCTCATCTAGCCATCTCATAAGTCCTTAAGGCCAAGGGTTTGCTCTCTAACCTTATCTCTTTCCTCACTGTTTTGAATCAGATCTGAAGTTATCTCACAACAATGGTAAAATCTCTGAATACACATCCTAATCAAGCCCTAAAGCACATTAAAATAAGCCTATAATCATCACACATTTAATCTCAAGCGATAAGAAAGATTTATGTCATTGCATTTATGGTATTCTAAGTGATTTTAGAGGACTGTCATATGGTTTATAAGGTCTGATATATTTTATAACTCTGATATAAGTCATAACAGTGACAAAAAGGACATTTAAGCTAAGTTGCACGAAACGCCGAAATGTTTCAGAGTTTCTGAAATGGGTACGTTTAGAAACGTCATCTCCCAAAAATGGAAACGTCAACCGAAACACCAACTGAAACGTCATATATATATATATATATATATATATATATATATATATATATATATATATATATATATATATATATAAGTCATAACAGTGACAAAAAGGACATTTAAGCTAAGTTGCAAGAAACGCCGAAATGTTTCAGAGTTTCTGAAACGGGTACGTTTAGAAATGTCACCTCCCAAAAATGGAAACGTGAGCCGAAAAGGCGACTGAAACGTCATATATATATAAAAGTTATAAATAAGTGAATAACATATTATCTTGCAAGTAAAAAGGGAATAAGACCCATAGATGACAATTTAGAAGGAAAACCAAGTCTATATTAGCTCTCGTAGATGATTACATGATGGTTGAGTTTCGGTCGAGTTTTGGCCAAGTTTCGGGTACGGGTACGGCCTGAAACACCGGGTTCCTAGAAGTTTCGTGCAACATAGCATTTAAGGAACCTCCAAATTCATAAGAACTTATTTTGAGACTTTGAAGCATCATTTCTCTTATCTTAAGCTATTGGAAAAGTGACTTAAGTGGGCTTTTGATCTTGTGGCTAGGCCAATCATTGTGGAAAGAAAAGTGATTGTTGTCTTGCTGGTCCCTCCTTGCATTTCCCATGTCTTGCATTGCATCATTGGCATAGTTTTACTCTTGTCTCCATTTGCATCTTAAGATTACATATAAGTACTCTTTGAAATTGTTCCTCATTGTTATTTTCTAAAGAAGTGAACCTAATTGCATATCTTGTTGTAAAAAGTTTGAATGGCTGCTAATCCTCTTGGTATAGCATAAAAGAGCATTGTTGCCAAAGAGCATAATTTTCAAGGCTATTTGCTAAAGTGACATAAGATTTCTCTCGTCCCTTATTGTTAAGATTGCTAATTGATAAAGATCATTTTATAATATCGTTCAAGCATCATCCTTGTAGCGTTAAGGTAAAATTTCAATAATAAGTGATATTGTGGTCTTAAGGGTGATTTCATTCAAATCTTATGATTGAATAATCTCTATTGGAAGTTACCAATTTTGCTCTTTGCTTTCCATTGTCATTTAGAACACTTGTCTCATTGGGATTGTTATTTCATTGGATAAGTCTTGAATTGGTTTATTTTGAAGCATTTTAATTGGCAAATCAAGTGGTTTATTAGCACATCGCTTTAGTTGAGATTGTTCTTGTAATTGTTCTCTAAGTACTTCATTTACTCTCTTGTGTTGAAAGCATTGAATCTTAAGTAATTTAACTTGAAGTATTTAAAAGTCATATAATAATCTCACTTAAATCCATCACTCATATCTTGCATATCATTCTAGAATTAGAAGTGCATCTATAAAAGGTACCTTCAAGTATAAGCTTGGCTGATAGAAAGATAGGACAAACCTTTCTCACCCAACTTGCGAAGTTTAGACTCTCATTTGTGGTTAACACAAGTGACCTTGAAGTTCTCTTGTGGGCAATCCCTTGTAGGAACAGAGGCACTTGGGTGGTTAGAATCTCACGGGAGGTATCGTTAATGAGGCCATAGCCTCCTTCTTGTGGGCTTCTCTCTACAAGCTACATTCGAGACTAACTTCAAAACAGTTGAGAGAAAGGATTCACCTAGAATAGGCATTTTAACTAAAATTAACCAAGAGCTTGCATCTCACTTAGTTTTAGGTGTTTCATCTCATATAGGATAGTTTTCATCCCAGCAACAACTGTTCATCCGATAACTTGGATTTTAATTTATATTGTGCAAGTGAATAAGTTGTAAAGGCACTGGTCTCACACTTAAAATCCTTAAATTTAATCAAGTTGTGATAAATAATCAAACTTGCCAATTATCCTTAACCAAGTTGGCAGGTCATTCAATTCCATCTCCCGAACCCATCATCTCATCCATAGGGACTACCCTCGTTAGCTTGTTGTAGGGATACAACTTAAATGGAGAGGGTCAAGATCAGAGTGGCAGCCCCTGCCCTGAGTGTTTTCGCATCCTCGTGTACAATTTGAATGACAACACCACCTACAAACTTTATAGACCATAACCATGTAGAATGACATAAGTGCACCTTGACACTGACTGAACTGACCCATACATCAATGATCACCCCTACAAATGCAGGCTCCCATAAAACCATGAGGCCTCGAGAGAGTTCATAAAGGCCCTCCAATCCTATATAAGATGAGAGTAAATCGAAGTGAAACTTCTAGGGACCAACCATGGTCCAACCAAGACAACAAGATATAGACTCAAAAGACATAGATCTAGTATCACTTGATCGTTCACTTGATTAGATGTATGCACTGTGAAAATTCCTTGAAATGCAACAACTGGAATTAATTCTCCTAATTGATTAATAGTTTATCATTTTTTTTATTAATATCGAATTAATCACACTGCAATTTCTTCACCAAATAAAATAAATGCTACAAAATAAAAACGCTGGAAACTGAGAAATACTAGCACACACATAAAAAAATGATACCGTTATTTTTGGACAAATGTCCCCAAAAAAACTCAATGTGGGAAAATTGGTGCAACAACTGAGGATTTATATTTTATTATATTTTATTCCAGGTTCTATGCACATCATACATATACAGATGGATGTTCAAAACACAACATCAATGCTTCAATCAACTATCGGGTGCCATGTCAAGTTCAACAACATCTTAAACTACAAATCAAAGTATCCAAGGATTTACATTTTCATTATTCAAAAACATTTTCCCATAGCTTTGCAATATGGAATTTCTTTCCCAAATTCTAGAAATCGATTCATCATGCCATGATACATCATTTCGGGCTTCAGAACCCATCTCCCTCTGATTTAGATCATTAGAGGCTCATCACCTGCCACAAATAGATCATCAAGATATAAAACCAAAACCATAATCAATATCAAAGCCATACCTTAGAACTCATCATCTTGACTTCATTAGATAACTGTCAAATATAGACATATCAGGACCGGGGAGCTTGCTTTATGCAATGCTCTAAGCATAATTTCTTGCTAAGCCAGCATAATCAGTCTTACATAAATCAATGTTGTATCATATCAGCAAAGTCATCTCATTAGAGTTTTGAAGTCCGATCATGACCATTATCAAAGTCATCATTATCACAGTATCAATACTTTCAACCAGGAGTCAGGTGGAGCTCATATCAAATCATGACTTCATTTCTTATTATGCCAACAAGTTGTCATCAACCATGCATTATCTCTACATCCATGTATTATCAATCTGAACTTTATCAAGTCATTCTCATAATCATAACATAAGTCATTTCTGTCACTAGGTGCAAATGCATACATCAAGGATGAGTCATGCAGGTTCCATTTTCACGCAGAATCACAACTATCATTACCTCAACCATTGTGCTAGGAATAAGGAGGCCAATTCAAAATCATGCTTCTGAATATTCACATAAGTCATTATGCCCACATAGCATAGACATCAGGGCAAATCAACCATCGTCATTAAACATCAGATCAAGTCCAAATTCGCTATTGTAGAGAGATCTATAGTCAAAGCATATCTTAATCATCAATTCAAAATTATTGTCAAGCATCATGACAAAACATTGTTCATATATATCAGTAAGCCAAATCATGCCAAACTCTTGTAGCACAAACATAGTGACATATCTCTATGTATGTCTCGGTCACCTGCAAACACAAGTTTAGTCTGCATGTTCATATTATGGCAAACATTCAACCTTTTCCTACTTGCAGATCTAGCCATCTGCAACACATTTGTGGAGCTGACATATTCCAGGTGACCATTCGGTTTCATGCATAATTCTTCATTATGTGATCAACAATTTTACCCAACAACTTCAGAAATCAGATTATAGTGGCAGGATATGTCAGAAACATCTTGATTCAGAGTTCAAACAACTTCAGAAAGCTTCAGATGATGGTCAACTATAGTCAAACCTCTGGTCGCTCCCTTCAGGTTAGCATGAGAGCGACTTTAGCTGCCTGGACGTTGTCTAGGCCTTAGGATGCGTGCGTCCAGGGACGAGATCTCCCAGATCAGTGACTGCGTCCGGAGAAGAAACCCTAATTTATGTACGGGCTTCAGATCTGAGACCCTGTTGCAGATCAATACTGTCAAATTCACATAAATCATACTTCAACAACATAGAATGCAAATAGTAGTATGAGTAAGAGTCTTGAGAAGAGATTCTCCCTCTCACTGGGGATCTACTTCATTCATCTTCATTCATATCATCAGCCTGTCTCTACTAGAGTCATGCAACAGTAGATCTGTTAGATCATAAACATATATCTATCATGGCTATCAGCATCATGACATCAATCTTTCATCAAAGGTTAGACTCAAAGCAGCAGATAGATATAGCATCATATCTCAAAGATTATGAACACAATAGCACTTTCTATCAAGTTACGACATCATGTTTAACCATATGTCGTCAAGACATGACCATAGTTAGTAAGATATCTACTTATCAATCTTACACTTATACCTCTAGCATCAAGATTATCATGCTCTTCATAATCAATAAGATCAAGTGTAATATTCCTAATTAGCCATGGCTAATTGGAATATTATTTTGCTCAATTTTGCCTTCTATAGTTATTTATAAATAAGAAGGTGAGGAAAGGGGGACATAACTCACTTTTTGAATAAAGTCACTCCCTAGTAGCACAACGTTGTAACTTAAAAGGGGAGCCAAGGGGGGGGGGGCACGTAGAGTAGGGGCCCACGTGGACACTTGGAGGGACTGCGCAGATGGAGAGAAGCACGTGGCAAGAGAGAGGCTACGTTGGAGGAGGTGGGCCTTAGGGTTTTGAGAGAGGCCAACGCTATAAAGGAGAGAGGAGCCTCCTCATTTTGGCATTCGATTATGTTGCATTTGAGCTAGTCACTTCGACTTAGAGCACAATGGCTGTTTAGCCTATCTGCAGCACTGTTTAGTGCATCGAGTGTCTCTGTTCGGAGATCTCACCCTTAGCCCCGGGGGACTTCGAGTGCCTGCTCAGGAAATTTCATCAGTCTTTTGCAGGAGGACCGATTTTGGAGTTGAGGAGGAACTGAGCATCTTGATGACTGCGCAGTCTTGAGAGAGGAGGATGCAGTCTCTTTGGGTAGGAGTTCCGGATTGGGTTTTAAGCTGGGAGATTAAGCAGGGATTAGACCTTGCATCTCGGAGGATTTTGGCAGAGTTTCAGGCAAAGTTTGGGAGGGTTCTATTCAGTGGTAGAGCAGAGCCTTGAGGGATAGCGTAGATCCTCAAGCGGGGGTGATTTTCGACGGTCAGCTATTTTAGAAAAGCTTTCTGGGCTTTTCCGGGTTTATTGAGCAGAGGCTGATTCCAGAGTTTCAACATTTTCTGAGGAGGGGAACAACCCCAAATCCTCACTTGATTCCAACAGTAGCAGTAGCACAACAGTTCTCTGGCAGCTTGGACGCAGTTCAGAGAGAGGCCCTTTCCTTACCATTCTGAGTGTATTTCTTCACTTGACCTGTGCAAGTCGAGGTGCTATCTTTCTGATCACCTCCTGTACTCTTCCATTACTCAGTATAATAAAATGGCTTAGCATTTCTCTCTGCGTTTCTTGAGTATCTGCTTATATTCCATGTATGCATTATTGTATGTTGCATTATTGTTACTTTTATCTCTTGAGCTTCCCGGCTACTATATCAGTGGTGTGTTATCTGGTTGGAGTTTGCTTGTGTTTGAGGGATATCCCTGAATCGAGATATTACAGTGGTATCAGAGCATAGATCTGGCTTAGCCTGTGGAGCTAGCAGTCTATAACACCGAGGGAGAAGCTCTACATCTGTTACAGAGGTAGGAAATACCGAGATATTGAGCATAGGTTGGAGAACACCTACCGAGAGGGAGACTGTGTTTGGGTGGTGGACACAGAATAGGAGAAGCCTGTGGTGGACGCAGAACAGGAGGATTTGATGGCAGATGAGGACGGGAAGAGATTTGTGGACATGCTCCTCAAATCAGTGCAGGATCTGTCGAGGCAGATCGAGGTGATGGGGTAGAGATTCATGGCAGTGGAGGCTAGACAGCATGAGAACCCACGAGTTTTCCAGGTTGGTGAGGGATCGGGTACATCTCACCATTTTCCAGAGAAGGGTGCCAGTCAGCGTGATACTACTCAGCAGATGGCCTCACATGCCCCTACACGCTCTACCATGCCCACTTTCCTAGGAGCAAACACGGGGCCGGAGCCCAGCAGAAGGCAGAGCCCGGTCATATGGGCGATTATTTTGCAGAGTACCAGGTTTATGGGCAGGATTTTAGGGATGCTCTCTCATTCAGAGACTTTGTTCAGCTCCAACGGGATAGTAGACCCCACGACCATCACAGAGGATACCGACATTATCATGATGGAGACACCCACCGCACAGCTAGTAGATTCCACTTGCCTACGTTTGATGGTTCATCTAATAGTTCGACAAATTCTTGGGTGGAGAAGCTGGACATCTATTTCTAGCTTAACCAGATGTCAGAGACAGAGGCCATCAAAGTGGCGACATTACATTTGGATGGTGAAGCCCAGGACTGGTGGTTCCTTGGGTTGGTTACACTCGGACACTCCACAGTGACAACATATGCCGAGTTCACCAGGAGATTGATGGAGAGGTTTGACCGGAGGGATCCGGAACAACACTTTGTTGAGCTGACAAGGCTCAAACAAATCGGAAACCCAGAGACCTACATTGCAGACTTCTTGAGGGTTTCAGTGATGGTACTAGATCTATCCGCGACACGGAGGATCTACATGTTTGTTGAGGGGTTAGCAAAGCCACTTCGGGGTCTAGTCAGATCCACTGGACCAGCCACACTCCAGGATGCTATTAGCAGGACTCGGGACTTATAGGATGCCTTACCTAGGACCCAGACACCTTACCCCCAGAGATAGGCTTTCTAGACTAAGGGGAAGGACATGAGGATTCCGCCTCCAAAGGGGAATCCAGGACGAGCACAGATAGATAATGATGCTAGGAGGGCGCTGAAGAAGAAGCGGTTGTGCTTTACTTGTCAGGAGCCGTGGGCACCGGGACATTGATGTGCTGCTGGCAAAGCACATTTTATTGAGGTCTTCTCTGAGAGCAGTGGGGAAGAGGATGAGGAGGATGATGTGGAGGCAGGAGATAGTCATGTCTCGCAGGATCCTTTGCCACCTCTACCACCAGCAGTAGGTGGTGCAACTTTTGCACCATCGGAGGGGCCCTTGCAGCATTGCGAGGAGTTCCCAAGTATTTGACCATGCGCGTACAGGGGACAGTACGTGGCCAGCGAGTATCAGTTTTGGTTGACACTGGGGCAACCCACAACTTCATCGATGCACAGATGGTTGAGCGGAGAGGCATACAGACGGAGAGCTTTGATGGATTTTCAGTTTTGGTCCCAGGAGATCAGACCATGGTGTGTGCTCATTATGTCCTAGAGTTATCAGTGACGATGGGCACTTGCACACTGATTGACCACTTTTTCGTGGTCAATATTTCAGACACCAACATGATACTGGGTGTTCAGTGGCTTATCACTTTAGGGAAGCTCACGACAGATTGGAAGGCCCTAGAGATGGAGTGGGATGATAAGAAGACGGGGAGGCATGAGAAGATATGGGCACAGCACACATATCCGCCTCAGACTGTTTCGGCTCATCGGATGGAGGCAGTCTTTTGGAAGGGAGACGTAGAGTGGACAGTGGAGCTACGTGCATCAAAGGCAGGGACTACAGGGTTGACGGTGCACCCAGAGATACAGTCCATCCTTGACCAGTATGCCACAGTGTTTGGGGAGATTCCGCCAGGACAGCCATCGGACTGGGGGTTTGAGACCCTATGGAAAAAATGGAATGAAGAAGAACTAGTTGGGAACCAACCAGTTCGGGAGACACAGCAAGGCGATCAAGTACTTGATTAAGGCTTAGCAAGGCTTAGAATTTGATTAGATTTTAAATGATTAATACCAGTGCCTTATGGAGTCAACGATCTTGCTAGGGAAATGGAGACCAAGTAATCGATTAGCAACTGCTGCTTAGGAAACAGAGATGAAATCTGTTTATAATTTCACGATAAAATTCTTTAACAATTGCTTGAAAATATTTGCAAAATGTCTAACATGTAACGAGCATTTAATGATTCAAGCAATGACGATCAATTTCACTAGATGCACAATGCCTTAGCAATTAAATTTCAAGAGATACGAATACCTTAATCAACCATGAAATTTTAAAAGCTAGCTAGTTTCAAAAAATGATTCACCACTTTCAAATAGTTAATCTTCAGATATAAAAAAATTTAAGCACATTTAACTATAGAGAAATGACAAATACCACAAAAATTTACCTTTAGCACAAAAGGACACGAAGAAGAAATTTTAAATTTGACAACTTAATTACTTCTTAGGTGAATTTCTCGATATGCCAAGCAACACTAAATGTGACCAAAAATAAATTGAAAAAAAAAAGATTTAATAATTGTTTAATTTTTATTTTTTTTATGGGCCAAAGGCCACATAAAAAAAATTTAGAACCTTTAAATATGAAATTTATTTCGATTTAATACTTTAGGGTTTCTCAAAGTCACAAAAATGTGAAGTCCCTTTTAGCCTTTTTATTTTTTATTTTTTAGGTTTTATATTTTAAATGTTTTTAGATTTTTTTAATTAAAATCAAAATAAAAGAAACAAAAAAAAACAAAACCCAATTCATAAACCCAAAAAAAAACTAAAAATTGAACCTAACCTAACAAAATAAAATGGAAATCGAAATCAGACTTTTGAATTTTTTAAAGTTTTTAATGAAACATAAAACAATTTAAACAAAGTTGAAATCAAACAAAAATTAAAATGTCACACCCAAAAAATAAATTAAAAAAAAAAGAAAAGAAATGAAATCGAATTCAAAGAAAATCAAATCAAATAAGAATAAAATGAAGACTCAAAAAAAAAATTCGAAAATCTTAAAAGAAATGTAACCTAAATAAAATCCAAAGAAATAAAAATGAAACATAAACAAAGCAAAGAGAAACCCAGTAAAAAAAAGAAAATCAGAATTGTATAAAAAAAAGGACAAACTAAACCTAACGCAAACTAAACAGAAGAAATAAAAAAAGAATCGAAAAGTGTCTTGTTGTGTGTGTGTGCAGGATGGACGAATGGAAGATTAGACAGAGGAGCTGAGGGTTTGTTTGCAGGTTTGCGGGCAGATGGAAAGGAGCTGGAATGGACGCAAGGAGAAACGTGGGAAGTTACAGTGAATGGGCATCTGCGTGAGGAAATGGAGCAGCTTGCTGCGTGAGGATTTAAGGCAGCGAGGAAGGATGGAGCATGATGGGCTGGCAGAGGGTTGTAGTTTGAAGGAGAAGCGTATGGAGAAAAGGCAGTACGATGAGGCAACGCGGAGAGGGTTGGACGTGCGGATTGATGGGAGAAGGGCTGCAGACAGGCAACCTGGAAATGGACCACGCGTGGAGAGGATTTGGCAGCGGGTGAGGGTTGAGTGAAGACGGATCTGGAGCTGTAGCTGCGGGCTAGAGCAGGAGCAGCGACAGAGAGGGGATAGGCTGCGGAAATGGGAAGAGAAAAACGCTGGTATCGGACAATGAAGGCAAGGAGCTTAGGCAGAGTGGTGAGGGTGAAATATGGATGCGGGTTAGAGACTCAAAAATGAAGATGAGGCGCAAGAAAAATTTCGAAAATTTCCAGAGAATAGAAAAACGCAGAGAATAAACCCAAGGCAATAAAACAAATCTGAAAAATTTCTGTTGAAAAACCCCAGGCAGCAAAAAACGATCTCGAAACGATTTCAAAAGCCTCAGGAAGGTAGCGCAAATTCCACACAACCCAGCAACCAACGAATTTCACACTTGTGTTCAGATTTATCAATGAAACCCTCGTATCATTGTTTCCAGATTTAAAATATTTTAAAATCTTTGGACTGTAGAAATAATGCCCCTGCAAAAACTAGTTTTGAGGCTAGATCTTCCCCTCCAGGGCCTAGATCTGGCTTAAAAATAAAACTTCACCTTCAGATCTGCAATTTGTTCCTGAAAGCACAAACACCCAAAACTCCGGTATACCAAAAAATTGAAACCCCAGAAAGCCTAAGTCAGAAAAAATTAAAAAAAATTACAGATCTATGCACAGGAGTAGTAGATCTACCAGATCTGGTGAATGTTAGTCCAACTCCGCTCCCAGATCTAATAATCTAAGGCTCTTAAAAGCCAGATTTATCAATTTAGCACAAATTTCTTTTGAAATTTTAAATTTAAACGGAGGTGCTTCGCCCAAAACCCTTCATGCATCAACAATGAAACTTCTTATGATAAGCCTAGGATTCAATCAAGCTGGGCTCTTCAAAAAATACTAATCGGGAGTTGACTGATCCAACTGAAAACTTCCCTGAACGCCCGATGATCTAAAAATCAGAAATTCCCTGCACAACTCAATTCAACCATTAACGTAGAGTGAGAAAACGATAATAAAATTAAGATTTAATAGAGATACTTGCCATTATATTCAGAACTTAAATTACCATTCAAACCCCAGTGATTACGCAAGATGCTTGTGCTTAAATCACTCTTCATAAAACTATCATCAATGGCTAAAAGGAAATCTATGCATGAAAATAACACATCTTACAGCATTTCCACGAAGAGTAACACCAGCAGAAATTAACCCCAAAGGCTTTCTTTATTGCTCATAAGAAAAAAAGATTACAAGAGAGATTTCACTTAGCACAGGACTCAAAGATCGAATGATCTCAACTGACAAATGACTTCCTATTTAAAGATAAATCTTCCAACGGCTAGTTCGAGTGATCCTTGTCAAAGTGATCTCGACTGTTGATGAGGATCAAAATTTCTTTTAATCTCATCCGTCGAAATTTTAAATATTGAGGAAATTTCGAATTTTTCAATTAAATGCATTTTAATAAATTTAAAAATTAAAATTTTGCATTAATTTCCTCAAAATTTTGACTTTGACTTAACCCCAGGGACCCAAGGCATAAAATTTAGCAAAATAATCAATTAACCTTAGTCCCTGGACCTGTTAAGATTTAATTTTTTAAAGGATCCACGAATTTTACCTCTGGAAAATTTAAATTTACCTAGGACCTAGGACCTATGAGGGGATAAATTATTTTTCTAACCCTCAAGACACTTTACATCATGATTTTTTACATTTTTTATATCTCAAGGGGGAAAACTCATCTGAAATAGACCCTCACAGACTACCCATTTCTGCGACACAAATATAATCCAGCAAACTAAGCAACTTGTAATAAAATAACCTAACCAAATAGTTAGGATTATTCCCAAATCACTTTTACACAGACTCGATCTATAACACTATGACTCGCCTAAGATCCTGGTGACAAAATTCATTCCAGCTTTGGGGTAAGGCTGAAGGAAAACTTTGCCGACCATCCGAGAATGGATTGGTGAGACAAAAAACCTCCCGGAATGTAGATCGTTACCAGAAAAATAGTTTTACCTAGGCAATTACATACATGACACAGATCTGTTGAGATTATTTACATTACATATATTCAGAATGGGTTTACATTATAACATGATAATCAGACTGATGATGATAGCTGGACGACACAGACACATCGATCAGGCGCTATCCCTTTTAGTGGTCAACACCTCCTCTTATAATCTTCTTGTTGATAAATCAACGGACCATATTAGATTCTAACAATGGCTAGGATCATATTGACTTGATCTCTGCCTTCTTCTAGGAGTTTCACCTACAGTTTAGATTAATACCCATTAATTATTTTAATTTCCTAAGTTTAGACTTAGGGTCTCATTAAAAATAATTAATTATTTTAATAAAACTATCTTCAGGTGGAATTTCCCAAAACGATTTTTGGGTATTACAGAATGCATGTGTCTAAGCCTCCCTGCAAATTTTGAGACTTAAAGTACATCTGGTGCTACTTGAAATCCACACAAAGATCATTTGTAATTAAGTGCTCAAGTAATTAAGTGATCTCATCTTAAGAGCACTCATCTATTGCACTTGGATTCTAGGGTTAGTTTCTTGCATTAACAAAACTGACTTCCGAGTATGAGCTTGGTCAATAGAAATATAGGCCCACCTTTATCATCTAGCTTGAAAAGTCTAGAAACTCTTTAGTGATTAACATGGTGACCTTGCAGTCATCAGAGCCACAGTCTCTGTAGTGCCGGAGGCATCAGGTTGTTAGAACCCTAAGGGAGATATCGTTAACTAAACCTTAGCTTGCTTCCCCCCAGTTTCTCTCTCACAACCTACTCTATAGACTAGCTTCAAAACAATTAAGAGAAAGGACACATTTAGAGTAGGCATTTAATCTAAAAATAATCAAGACTTTGCATTTCACCTAGATTGTAGGACTTGCATCTCATTTATGATAGTGAAACATCCTTAAGAAACAATTGTTCATCTGGTAACTTGGTAATAATTTGTTTTAAGCAAGTAGTTGACTCCATTCAAGGCATTGGTCTTCATAATAAATTTAATCAAATCACTTAACTTGTTAATTAGACCAAGCTGCTAGGCCATTTAGTTGTGTCTCCCAGACTTGTTGGTTGTCAACAATTCCCCATCTTCATATTTCATAGGGACTACTCACCAGAGCTTGTTGTAGGGAGACAACTAGAATAGAGAGGGCGGGGATCAGAGTGATAGCCCCCTGAGTTGTTGTCGCATTTGAGGTGTACAGTTTGGGTGACATCATGACTAATTAAAGTCATATTTTAAACTGAGAAAATGGTAAATCACCCACCATACTCTCTTTGGCCATTGGAAATCACTTCTTAGCATCCCATCCTGTAGATCTTCTCGTTTCGGTCCTAATGAGCTATTACACTGAGGCATTCGATCAAGCGATCCTCTTGGAATACCACCTCAAGTGTAATTAATTAAGTCAAACCCAGTGATAAACTTGTTTTTTGAAAGTTGTCGGAATGCAACAGAACAAAAGTGTTAATTTTAGATAAAAATGGTATGTTCTATGCTCTAGCATAATTTACTTCAATGTTCTTCTCAACCCAATGACAATTACCAATTATATTTAGTAGCAATCACATTAACTTAAACACATTAACAATAAATGCAAATAGAATGTAAAAACATGTGTAGAAGACAAGCCAAGACAAGAGGACACAAGATATGGTGGATGCCAAGGACAAACTCCAATGTGGGGAAACCCTTTGATCAAATATTCTTATTCTTCATCAATAGTTCAGTAGAGAGAGAGAGAGAGAGAGTACAAATATCAAAATTACATGCCCAAAACAATCCTGTCAAATCAACAGTCAACTGCAACCCTAACCAGAAAGTCAATGATGTTCAAAGCAACTCCAAAATGTCCTCCAAGCAGCTCGGTCAACAACAGAAGAATTTGGCCTTCTGAGAGGGTCAAAGTCAACCAAAAAATAGTTTGGTCAACCCAGTGAAACATTGCTGTAATTTCTGCGGTCAAAGACTGAAGTCAGCACTGAAGTCAAACCACTGAAACTGTCCCAATCACCTCAAAAACTGTGCCAATCAATGTGGCCGTAAAAAATCGGAAATCTGCCCTCAAGATCAAAGTCAACGCTAGTCAAAATCACCCAAGTCAATGCTAGTCAATGTTTCCCTGTTCTTGAAATTTTCAGCCAGCAAACTAACCCAGAAAATCGTCCTTCTCTCACACGTGTGAAGTAGGAAGAGGTTGCCTCCAAGATGTACGAACCAATCAAGAGAGGGGAGAGAGAGATATGTGATGAGATGAGTGATGTCCAAATGAGAGAAATGTCACTCCTATTTATACACTTCGTTGAGGGTGAGGGGACACATATTTTGTGCTTCATGAGCCTACATTTGACTGAGGCCGACCTTGAAAATTTGTGCATGAGAGAGAATAAATTCAAAATTTCATTTTTTCTTCTCAAAATGAGATGATTTTTATATCAAAATTGAACCTCTTGAAAAGAGGAATCCAATGCAATAATCATCTCCATCATATGAATTGTCCTAAGGTAGAATTTGGCTCTAGTTTCTAATTTTAACACTCCCTCTCAACTAGGGAGAATTCCACCTGCCAATCCATCTATCATCATCATGCCAACTTGTCATCCTGTACCATCCCTGTCATCATTGCCCTACTCTTCTCTGCTGAACCATGAAGTAATAATGAAGAAGAAGTGATCGAGAGTGAGTCATAAGATCATACCACTCTCCACTGACAAAAGTCAGTCCTTGATCCCAGATCAAGTTGTTGAACACCATGCATCCTAGTCATAGGGAGTACGACAGTACACGATGTGTCCATCGGTAGTGCTATGGTCCCTAACCATCTTTTCCCAACTCATTGGCCAGATGAGAGGTATTTCCCATGAGTCCTAGACTCTATGGGTAGGATGTGTGCTGGGGCATCAGTAGGAGAAGGTGAACCACTCATCCTGCTCATATGCCATAGGAGAAGGTGAACCACTCATCTTATGCATATGTCAATTGTAGGGGAAGTTGAACCACTCACCCTACATGCATTTGTTCAGGTAGAGGAAGGTGAACCACTCACCTTGTATCTAGCGCACCACTAGGGGAAGGTGAACCACTCACCCTGTATCTAGCGCACCACTAGGGGAAGGTGAACCACTCACCCTATGGTCACTCATAGCTCCAAGAAGTACCCCAAGCCCCCAGGATCTCCCAGAGCTCAGTGTCCAACTCATACGGGACCCTCATAGGAGGGTCGTTCCATGAATCCAAGTCTCTCTTAGAAGGTTAAGAATTTTACCTTCCCCAAAGGCTTCGTGAGAATGTCTGTGACCTGCTCATCTGTCCTGATGTGTTGGAGCCTTATTTCTCCCCGTTGTACCATATCCCAGATAAAGTGGTACCTAATATCAATGTGCTTGGAGCGGTCATGGAACATGGGATTCTCTGATAGGTGAATCCCACTCTGGTTGTCACAGAAGATCACAGTGGTATCCAACATGTGCTAAAATAGCTCACTGAAGATCTTCCTCAACCAAACTGCTTCACAACAAGCCATACTTGCATCAATGTATTCGACCTTGGTGGTGCTTAGTGCAATTGATTTCTGCTTCCTACTCATCCAAGATATTGAAGTAAACCCCAAAGAGAAGCAGCACCCAGACGTTCTCTTACGATCCACCACACTGCCAGCCCGATCAGCATCTGAATATCCATGTAGCCTCAAGTTCCCAACAGTGTATCTCAATCCATAGTGGATTATGCCCCGGAGATATCTCAAGATATTCTTAGTAGCAATCCAATGAATGTGATGAGGCTCGACCATAAACTGACTCAATGTGTTCACATCGAAGCATGTGTTAGAACAAGAGTTGACCAAGAACATCAAGGCCCCCACAAGTTAACGATACTCAGTAGGTTTCACTAATTCGAGCCCAGCAGCACTTGCACATAGCTTCTTAAAGTTGAGTTCCATCGGAGTAGTCACAGACTTGCAATCCACCATGCCACATCTCTCAAGTAACTTCACAATGTATTTTCCTTGAGAAAGGAAAATCTCACCTGGCTTTTGCCAGGCCTCCATCCCTAGGAAGTAATGCATCAGTCCTAGGTCCTTCATCACAAATTCAGAAGCCAACTTCCTTTTGCATTGATGAATGAGAGGGTCATCACCTGTCAAAAGGAGATCATCCACATAAAGGACCAGAATGAGAGGCTTGTCCTTTTCAACTTTGAAGTATAGGTTCGGGTCAGCATCGCTCCTTGTAAATCCCAGCTTCATAAGATAGCTATCGATCCTCTCATACCAAGCTCTAGGGGCTTGCTTCAACCCATAGAGGGATTTCTTCAACCTGCATACATGTGTCTCACGATCTTGAACTTCGAACCCCTCGGGTTGTTCCACATAGATTTCCTCCTTAAGCAAACCATGCACGAAGGCAGTTTTGACATCCATCTGGTGTAGGCTCCATCCTTTCGAAGCGACAAGGGCGATGATTGAATGGATGGTGGTATATCGGGAAACTTGTTGAAATATATCATCATAGTCTACTCCTTCCTTTTGAGAGAAGCCTCGAGCAACAAATCTGGCCTTGAACTTTTCAACAATCCCATCAGCTCCATGTTTGATCTTGTCGAGCCATTTTGAAGTGACCACTGACTTGTCCTTGGGTCTAGGAACCACATCTCAGACATCATTCTTCATGATCGACTCATACTCCTCGTTCATCTCATCCTTCCAAACTTGATGTTTCATGGCTTCTTCGAATGTGTAAAGCTCAAATTGTACAATGGTACTCATGGCAGCTAAGTACCCTTGGTCCCTATTCGGTGTCTTGATTTCATGAAATGTCCCCCTTGATGAAATATGTTTTCCAACATCTTCAAGAGTATCTTTGAGCCACAACGGTATTTTTCTTGAAGTAGTGGGCTCACTAGCAGGTGGATCAATGGGATCTGTCAGACCTTCAACATCGGGCATCGTTTTATCAGATGAAGGTTCATCCTACTTTTCTGCATCAGCATCATCATTGTCCTTCCTAGGGATAGGAAGATCTCGGATCTTTCTAAGAGTAGAATCTTCATCGAAAGTGACATCATGGCTTAATTCCACTTCCCTTTAACCAGGCACATAGATTCTGTATGCCTTTGAAGTTTCATTGTAGCCCACAAATGTTCCTTTCTTCCCAGATGCATCTAGTTTGTTTCTTTTCTCTTTCGACACATGAAAATATACGGGACAACCAAAAATCTAAAATGAGAAACATCAGGTTTCTTACTGGTGAAAACTTCTTCAGTTGTCTTGAAGTCCAAAGCTTGATGTGGGCATCTGTTTTGAACATACACAACGGTGTTGGCAACTTCTCTCCATAAGAACTTCAAAAGACCTTGATCATGAAGCATAGCACGGGTGGCTTCTATTATAGTATGATTCTTCCTTTCGGCAACACCATTTTGTTCACAAGTATATGTAGTAGTGATCTCCCTCTTAATGCCAGCTTCTCTACAATAGTCTTTGAATTCATTTCACTCATATTCGGTCCCATTATCGGTCCTCAATATTTTGATCTTCTTCCCTATTTGATTCTTGACCAAGGCTTTGAAAGAGCGAAACCATTTGAACACTTCATCCTTCTTCTTTAAGAAATAGATCCATGTTTTGTGAGAGAAGTCATCCACAAAAATAGCATAGTACAAATATCCACCCAAAGATGTCATGGGAAACATACCTGATAGATCAAAATGGACCAATTGAAGAATATCGGTGGTTTGAGTTTCACTTGAGGGGAATGGTCCCCTTGTATGTTTTCCAGCTTCACAACCTTGACAAACACCTTCATGATTTAAATTGAATTCGGGCATACCTGTGACCATCTTCCTTACATCAGGTAAGGCTTTGAAATGAAGTTGAGCAAATCTCCGGTGTCATAATTTGGATTGAAGAGATGTATCACAAGTCATTGCTCCCAATGGAATTCGTCCAACCTGATAGAGACTTTCAACCCGTAATCCAAGAGTGAATGCGTCTCTTGGGTTCCTTTGCCAAACATGAAATTTCCCATCAATGAATGTCACCTTGAAACCTTTGTATTCGATCGCAGAAATAGAGACCAAGTTCTATTTCAGATCAGGTATATATAGTACTTCTTGTAAGTGCAGGGTTTGACCTTGATATAAGTGAAGAGTAAGAGTCCCAATTCCTTTCACGGGATAAGTGGCATTCTTCACACGTGTGTCAGAAACTCGGGTTTCTACAGTAGGGTTACAACAACCCTTGCAAGAGTCAAGTAAAGGATCCTCACATCATCATTTTTTCTAGCCGAAATATCAAGAAGAAGCCCTCAATCCATGCAAAGGAGTAGCACATAAGAAAAGTCCATAATTCAGCCCACATATTTGATTTTGCATAGATTTTAGGTAGCCAAGAATTTCTGATTTGTGGAGGAAGGTCGAAACTTCAAAGAAGCTTTGATTTGTTGTAAGGCAAGTTGACTTGTGTTGACTTGGGCAAGTAGAAGCAATCAAGAAGGATCTTGTGACTTGGTCTTGGAGAGGTTGTTGTGTCAAGGGTCTTGGTCTTGATATTCGTCAATTGAAGTCTCTATAACAAGAATTCATTTTGGGTTTTCTCTCAATTTGGAGAGGTTTTGGCCTTGGTTGATCGCCTACACTCTGTGTCTCTTGTATTTATATTATTTATGCTTTGGTAACTGTTTGATGAAGAAGAACACTATAATAATCTAAGCAACGAGAAGATCCTAATGTAAATAAGTAAAAAGCATTCACAAGCAGTTATCATTAGAAGAGAAATCACCTAATTTCTATGCCCTAGATTTCTCAACATGGTATCAGAGCTAAGGTGACAAATCAAGGAAAGGGAATCTCATCAAGGGACACACAAGCACTCAAGGATCAAATCTCGAAGGACATCAAAACAAGGTCAAGATCTACAAAGAAGTGTCAAAACCCTAGATCGAAGAAGAAGTCTACACCAGAAGAAGTCTTGGGATCCTCAAAAGACCACAAAGACCCTACTCAAGTGGAAGAGACCTACAAATCAAAGTATCCTGAAGACTATTCATCCAAGAGAAGCAAGATCAAGGATGTTGTCATCATCTTCAAAAGTTATAAGGCAATTTCCCTTTCGTTGAAGCAAGGTCCTTACCATTGAAGAATATCATCCAAGAAGCATCAAAGACCTCATCAAGAAGTCATCATTGATCATCATCAACAAAGGACATCACCATCAAAGGATCTAAAGTGATCTCCCTCTTTGTGGAGTCAAGGATCATTCTTGAAGAGAACTATCTTCATCAAGGAGAAGTTCTCTATTATCTACATCATCATCAAATTCAAGAAGGCAGCAAGTGGAAGAAGCATCTTCACAAGTAAGTATATTTATATCTATATCTGAATTTTTCAAAATGTCTTTTTGCAAGGAAAGCAACCAATTGGTCGAGGCTTCAAACTTTCTTGCATGGAAGAAGAGGACAAATCTGAATCTCATTGAAAATGAGGTCATGGAATATGTCAAAGGCTCAATCACCAAACCGTCGAAATAAGATGCTCAAGCACTTACAAAGTTTATGAAAAGGGAAGTAAGGGCTCAAAGGATTCTCATAGAATCCATCAAGGATCCCCTCATCCCATATGCATCTAGACTTGAAACTTCAAAAGAAATATATGACAAATTGGTAGAGTTGTTTTTCGTAAGCACTTTAAGGGAAGTTATCTCATTAAGGAAATAACTCTACAAGCTAAGGATATCAAAAGAAGAAGTAATAGCCTCATACTTTATGAGGATATATGAAATAAGGGATCAACTTCAATATTTGGGAGAAATAATGTCTGACAAGGAGATGACCACCTTATTACTAAATGCACTACCAGAGGAGTGGGGTAACTTTACTTCAAGCATTTATGGGAAGAAATAAGCTACTCCATTCTAGGAACTATGGTCACTATGCAATATTGAAGAAACCAGGATGAAGGAAAAAACTGATGTAGGATCAAATGAGCAAAGCCAAACATATGCTGCTATGGCAAAAAGAAAAGGAAAGTTTGGGAAATTTGGTCCTCAAAAAAAGAAGAAGAACATGGCTAATATTCAATGCTATGGATATCAAGAATATGGGCATTACAAGAGAGATTTTCCTAAGCTCAAGACTGACAATAACAAAAGAGGTAGAGAAGAAGCCCATATCACTGAAGAAGTGGAGGAAGCTGAAAGGAAGAAATCCAAGAAAGAGGAAGTAAAAGATCTCTACTATGAAAAAGGCAGTCTTCCTCACCTAGTTCTTTTCAAGTTTTTCCATTGTAAGATATGGCTATCATGAGTCACTTAAAAGAAATGATAGGATGCATCATGGCATCATAGAAGCATTAAGAGCAAGAGTTCGTGACATCATCATAGAGAAGCGTGAAAGATAGCTGAAGTCTGTGGCAGTCACTTATGGAAGGATATAGCTCTTGGTAACCTCATTAGAAGCATAAGTGGTACTTATGGAAAAAAATCATCTAGTACAAAGCTCATTATACATCAGTTAAGAGGAAACATCTGTTGGATGAGGATAATCAAGATCTTTTGTTGGAATTTTCATTTGAAGGTTCACCAATAAAAGGAAGCAAGTGTTTCATCAAGAATTCAAACTTATAGGAATACATCGAAGGATGGTATGATGTCAAAAGAAGTAAAGCAGATCAAGTAATTGAAAATCTTTCATCAAGGAAGTTCCTGAAGGAAGTCTACATGACCTAAAGGAAAATGAGGTATGTATGCTTGTATTTGATAATGTAGTCATGTCATCTGCTTGTAGGTAACATGGGTAAATGTTCTATCTCGAGAGCATGATCAAAAGAAAGGATCTTCTCCTTTGAAAGTATGCAGGAAGGCATGGTTCAGACATTGCTTAGATGAAATCAACATAATATGTCCTCATATGAAATATGAGGTGGTTGATGAAAATTGGAGGAACTCTGATTAGAAGTTCTTGGAAAAGAAATGTGTGAAAAAAGAAAAGAAGAGATCATAAAATATGCAACTATGGAAGAAGGCAATAAACATCCAAGGACTGGAAGATTTGACTATGATATATCCATGAAATATATGAAGGCCTTGATGAAGTCTAAAAATAAAGAGACCCCTGACAATGTATATCTTTTGGAGATGTGTCAATATGAATGTCGGACGCTGATGCAAACAGAGAGATGTCATGATGAAAGACTATCACAAAGGTAATTTTGATTTAATGTTCATTTCTTATTTTTGAATGATATCTGGATGGGCTTATGTAGGGTTGTCAAGAGAAGAATTGTGGATGTCTTCCACAACTGATGCCCATGTAGCGGGATGAAAGATCCTTAAGGAAACATGGCATCAAGAAGGCAACGTGGCATGAAGGAAGACCATATATGGACTAATGTGTCACTTTCTGATGAAAGGAATAATGACATGATTGACTCATGGCTAAAAGTGATGGATGGTATGTGCCCTACAAAGAAGTCCCAAAAGATGTAGACTCTATGACAAAGAAGAAATTCATGACATCAAAGGAAGGAGTTCTACAAGCAGCTGGTTATCCCATGATCTCCACTTGAAGAGTTGCTGAAAGCAAGTCCTTGGTCAAGAGGGAGCTTGGTCAAGTCCCTAGTTAAGAGGGAGCTTGGGTACATTCTTGTTTATAGGAATGGGTACATTCCTTTAGTGGAATGGGTATGTCCTCCCTAAGTTGAGAGGGAGAGATAGACACATCATTCTTGTCTTCACTTGGGAAGACATAATGGAGGATTGGGTAAACATCTGGCATCCAATACTCTTTGAGGATGAGTTAGGGCATCCAAGATAAGATTAGTCATAGAGGACCCCCTGAATCAACACGACCCCCACAGCCACTCCTGATGCATCACACTCCAATACGAAAGGTTGAGTGAAGTCAAGAAGTGCCAACACCGATAGCTACTCATGACCTCCTCGAGGTGATCAAATGCCTCCTGCACTGTAGTGGTCCACTCGAAGGACCTGCTCTTTATCAAGTCTATGAGGGGTGCGACTAACTAGGAGAAGCTTGATGTGGGCCTTGGGATCTCGATAAGGAGTGGTGATGACAGCCTGCACTCCTGGCTCCAACTCGGTAGTGTGCTCAAACCCCCGATCAGGTGGTTGACCTGATGGTATGTCCCCAAATACAACTGGATACTTGTCAAGAATAACCTGTATCTCCAGATGTGGTGGCTTGGGCTTTCCCTCAGCCTCTGAGATCCTCAACTCCACAGCCTGGTCAATGTCTCCATGTCTCAAGTCAGGCTCCATCCTGTGGGCCAAAATAGTCTGCAGTGGATACAAGTGCTTCCCCCGAAGTAACACGGTCTTGCCATCTGGCCCTACAAACTCCATCTCCAACATCCTCCAGTCTATTGTGCAATGTGACTCTGCCAAGCATACAAAGCCACTGGACTCCCAACACCACGTTGGTGTCCAATACATCTATTACAAAGAAGTGATCTGTCATGGAGTAGCTCCCCATGGTCACTGTCAAGGCTAGCACATAACAAGTGCACTGCATGGTTCTTTCCCTAGGCACAAGAACTGAGAATCCCTCAAACTCCTCAGTTGTGATGCCCCTCCTCTGAACTAACTCAACATCAACGAAATTGTGGGTAGCCCCACTTTCCACTAGAACTGATACATGCTGCCCATGAAAAATGCCTCTAATCCTCATAGTCAAGAATTTGGGTACCCCACACAGTGATGCAAGGACCCCTCCAGTAAGTGCAAAGGAAACTCCCTTGGTGGTGGTGGTGGTGTTGGTCGCCTTCCCCCCTGAGGTGTTGCGCTGTACTCTCCACCCATCTCAAAATAGGTCTCATCCTCTGCATCGTTGTCAGAGAATACCTTGATGTAGTGGGCCTTGCCTGCTGCACACTTGTGGCCTGGTGCCCATGGCTCCTCACAAGTAAAGCACAATTTCCTCCTCCTGAGGTCTCTCCAGGTCTTATCATCCAGCTGTCCATGCCACTGATTGGCCCTCGATGGTGGAGCCCTTTTGTCCTTCCCCCTCTGCGGGAAACTATTGATTTGGGGTAGCATCGGATATGCTCTACGCCTCAAATTTTGCAGGGAGGCTTGGGAACATGTATTCCAAAGAAGCCATAAAGCGTTTTGGGAAATTCCACCCAGAGACAATTTTATTAAAATAATTAATATTTTTTAATGGGACCCTAAGTCTAAACTTAGGAAAGTAAAAATATTGATGGGTATTAATCTAATTGTGGGTGTAACTTCTAGAAGAAAACAAGGATCAAGCTAAAATGATCTTAGCTATTTATTAGTTTCTAATCTGAGCCGTTGAATGTCAACAAAAAGATAAGGGAGCTTGAGGGTCATTTGGAAAACACATCGAGAGATCAAGAGATTGAATTTCTGAAGTGAGAAGATCTCAAAAGGAAATTCTGATTGAGGAGATTTATTACAGAGAGGGGAAGTGAGTATTCAGAAGAAGGAAGCTTTCCTGGGCTGAAGCGTATGAGGTAGAGAGAGGGCAGAGCGATGTCCAGAGAGAGGCAAATACTGGCCCACACAGAGCTGACGCAGTGGTAGCGTAGGCCTTAGAGGGAAATCAAATTCTTGCTGAGGAAATTGAATTTCAGTAGTCGGGAGCAGGGGTGTGAGACCGGGAAGCAGAGATTCGAATTTTCCATCCACCAGAGGCTCCAAAGAAGGAGCAACGTGATACCCAACAGGTATGATGTAGGAAGTACGTAGGAGTGACACAATTCTACGCAGAGGGTATGCAGAGGCTCCAGTTTAGCATGATCAGACTTAGATTCTCCTAGTGACAGGGTGAGATCATTTCACCATTCATTTTGTCCAGTTTCTCTCTGTATCGGATTGCTAGCTGAGCATCCAAGAATTGTACTTAGATTTTTTCCTGCATAATAATAAAACCCTCAGATCTCTTGCACTGGTTTTCCCGCATTAGGTTTTTTCGGGGACATTTTTCCAAAAACAACGGTGTCATTTGTGTTGTATTTTCTTTCTTTCTCAGTCTCTTGTTTCCGCATAATATTTAATTAAGTGAAGGCTGCAATGTATGTATTACGATATTTGACGTAGAAAACTACAAGTAATTTGTTTAAAGGAATTTAACAAATAGGAGTAATATCATTAGTTGTTGTAGTAGGGATTCCAGTTGTGGAATTTTCACATAGTATCAGAGCTGCAAGTGAAGCAAGAAGAGCAGAGATAGCGCTAAGCAAAAAAGGTAAATCGAAAAGCTGCAGGGGGCAGCAGTTCGAAACCCAGAGGATTTGCACAGTTCTTAGCTGGGGGGCTGCAATTTTGAGGCAGTCTCTCTCCGAGTGAGTCGGCAGAGAGAAGGGCTTCTAGTTCGAATTTTATCCAAGGTAAAGGGAGAAACACTAAAGCCTCAGTGTAAGGAGAGCTGGTGGGATGTAGATGTTTCTGCAGGCAGTTTGCTGGGCAAAAAATCGTCAGAAGAAAGAGGGGGAGCACGGCTGAGGGAATTTCTTCCTTAGAGAATTTCTAGCCAAGGAATTCAAATTCTCTAGAGCTCAGCAACAACAAGGGGCAACAATTTTACTAGCTCTAGTAGGGAGTGCGTAGGCTAGCCCAGCAACAACACAGAGGAGAGAGGAGGTCATTCGACTTTCTATTTTTGGCAGAAATGGCAACTAGTGGCTTAAGGGATCAGGACAGGTTGGATGGAGCATCCAACTATGTCATCTAGAAGGCTAGAATGTCATTCCTTCTAGATGAGCATGCCCTCAAGACATATATCGATAGTGTGGTGGTTGTCCCTGCAGATGCAAATCCATTGAAGAAGTACAGATTAGAAATGGTGAAGGCCAAGAGGATGATCCTTGATGGAGTAAAGGATCACGTGGTGTGTCATGTTGCTAGCAGAGGGACTGCTAAGGATATGTGGGATGCCTTGGCCACGTTATATCAGGGATCTTCCGAGTAGCGAAAGATGTACTTGGAGCAGAAGCTGAGATCTGCTCAGATGCAGAAAGGGGAGTGTGTGGATCCATTCCTCACAAAGCTGAAGGAAACCCATGATGAGTTGTCTGTTGCAGGCATACACTTCAGGATTCAGAGTTGGTTATACTGGCCCTCAAATCTGTCTCAAATGAGTGGCAAGTCTTTGTCTAGAGCAAGGTTACTTGGGAGCGGGAGCGAAAACGGGGAGCAGCAGCAGGAGTGGGAGAAATATTTTCAAAAGCTCCCGGTTTGGGAGCGATTCTGGGAGTGTTTCTTATATAATATATATATATATATATATATATATATTTATATTTATATTTTTTATATTTTGATGCATATGTTTCAACAAAAGCATGTAGAATGATGAATTAGATATAAAAAACATAGATTGAACCATATAACAACAATCATCTAGAAGTTATATTCTTAATCAACCATGTCCACAAGTTAGTAACATAGTAACTTACAACATATTGAGTCTCATGATTCATCAATCTTAAAGTTTCAAGCTTTAGAAATTCAATATATAACATTTATCATCATTGATCACCAAAGTTGTACTTGTAAACTAAGTGTAACCATTACAACAAATAGTATCTAACATGAAATGAAATGTGATAAAATGAAATGAAATGAAACAACTTTCAACTTTCACGAAGCAGCATATTCATAATTCATTACTAATGAGTTATAATTGCCAACTTCAAACTTCAAACTTAAATTGTCATATGTTGTTTACAAAAAATATCATAATAAATATGAAAGAGTCAATAGTTATAAAAACTACTAGAAACTAGAAAAGACAAGGAAATCTATTATCTACTGCTAATGCTTGGGCCTCTTGCCGCCACGAGAGATGTCTAATTTTTTAGTCTTGTTGGAAAATCAGGATCTTTCTCATTAATATCACCCTCTAAGCATTAATATAAGATAGAAAAAGCATAGGATGTCAAGTCAAGATTTTGTTTGAGTGATGCGTACATTTTTAGGAGTGTCATGATAGAGAATTTCGACAACCAATGTCACTAACATCAAGGTACATAGAGGGATTGGTGCTCTTGATTAAATACGAGTTCCATACCCTAATACATAACAAAATCCAATGGAAACATTGCAATCCCGCCAATCCTGAAATCCTGAAAAGATGTTAGGTCTACTGGATTTTGAATGAGATCTAAAATTCTACTTTCTCCATATGAAATCCAATGAGGTTGGAACCACTCTCAAACATGAGCCATTTCATGGTAATGTTAAAAATTTAAATAAAAAGATGAAAATGAAGATTAAGGAGAATGTCACTTTTACTTAAACATTACCATGAATCGCATATCAATACTAGGGCCATAGGCTTGACAATTAGCTTGCCTCACTCAAAAATTATTTGTTTCTTTGAAAACAAATTGCATTTGGAATGTTACTGTAATTTGTTTTTGCAAAAAAGACCAGGGAGCTCCCCTAATCACTCCCTAAAATCCAGGGAGCATTTTTTTTAAGGGAGTGCGCTCTCCAGTAGCTCCCGAGTGGAGCACAAATTGGGAGCGGGTTCCTGGGGGGGGGGAGAGGGGGGCGCTCCCCTACAACCCTGCTTTCGATGGACCCTGCAATCACGTTTTTTCATGTATTTCTCATTTTTCTTATAGCGGGGTCCATCGAAAGTGTGCAACGTGGCTACCATTTGGATGGGGAATTAAATTTTGCATCTAATTAGTGCTCCCGCTTGAAATTTGAGTAAAACTGTAGGGAGACAAGTTGAAAATACGAGTTGAATTGTTTTTTATTTTTTATCTTTTTACTTTTTCACTAAAAAATGGTGAATCATCCCCCATGGTTGACATCATCATCTTGGATCCTATTGGTTCTTATAAAGTTGATTTTGGTTGTACATTTTTGTTTTGAGGCCCATTTTAGACCTCAAAATTTCTCTAATTCCATTTTGGTGGATAACAATCATACAAGATGGTATGCAACAAAATGAACAAATATGCTACCTCCAAGTATAGAGATGTGGTTTTCTGATTTTACACCTGAATGCATAACAACTACGCTTGAAACAATCAATATGCCTGATTTCAAGTATTGATAAAAGAGGCATATCAAATATTTTGCATGGAATATAGTACTAATTTGTATATGTGATCTGCAGGGAAGAATGATTCATTGAATAAATTTGTTGTTATGGTTAGTTGACAGGAGTATACCTAAGTAAACTAAAGCACCTCACAAAAGAAAGTTATTGAGGATTTTGAAGTTGTTGATTTTGTAAAGCAAAAATGTAATTGCAGATATAACTTTTACTACACAGGTTATGTTTCTGAAGGAAGACTTGGGATATCTGCACTAGGAAAACTTCAAATGGATCCGGGAATATAAAAATATAATTCAAACAATCTTTCAACTAAATTTTGACATGTTTGAGGCACATGGATGATCAATACAACCACAATTATCAATCTTGAAGAAGCCCTAAAATTTTTCTAAACACTTTCCTCTAGAGAAGGTATGTCTTAGCTTTAGTTTATTACAATTGGTAATATGATTGATGATATTCCTGCAAAGCACAAATTTCTAGGTCATGTGGTTGTACTTGGTTCTTTGTATCCTCTTCAATGATCAATGAACATGATTGAGGAGCACTTTGTTAGTTTTTCTAGCATCGGAGGTGTTCTAGTCTCAAAACTTTGTGGAGAGGCTAAAACACAGGAGTTCTCCATAACCTAGAAATCGTTTCTAGAAATTCCACCTAGAAGTGTCTCAATTAGATTATTAGCCTATTTTTAATTATTTCCTAAGTCTAAACTTAGGAAAAGGGGTTAATTAATCAATATTAATTGAGATAAGGTGTGAATCATCTAGAAACTCACATGGATCGACTCTGATATGATCTTGGCCCTTGATTAAGTTTTAATCTTAGTCATTGGAGGTCCAACAGAGGATTATAAGAAGTCAATGGGTAGATGGAGAATACACTGGAGACACTTGTGAAAACCACAGAGAGTTCGATTTCCTTAGAGAGTTCGATTTTCCAGAGAGCCAACAGTGTTGGGAAAATTTGAGCTTTAGTAAGGAAATAGAGACAGAGAGGGGCAGGGATAGTGAGGCTAGAGGAAGTTTTCCAGATTCGATGAAGTATGTTGTAGAGAGGCAGAAGAACCACAACGAGGCTGACGTCGGGGCTGTGCAAAAGTCTCTAAGAGGCAATTTGATTATGCTGGGGAGAAGCTGAGTTTCAGTTCCAGAGGTCGGAAAGATGTTCCAGAGGCCAGGAGAGGTGTTTTCCCAACTAGCAACAGACTAGACGTCTTGAGGAGCAGCTGATTCAGATTGAGCATGGTAGGGACTGCACTAAGGTGATGAAGGTCTACCCAGTAGCAGTTTGGATGGCTCACTTTTGTAGTTAGAGCCCTGATTTGCTTATGTGGTGAGGAAAATTACTCACTAGATTTTTGCCAGTATTTTTTTTGTAGGATTCACAGTTTTAGACATCGAGATTATACTCAGAATTTCTCACTGCTGCATAATAATAAAAACCCTCAGCTGCTGCACCGATTTTCCTTCACTGGATTTTTCCGGGGACATTTGTCCAAAAATAAATGTGTTAATTTTTATGTGTGTGTGCTAGCATATTTCTCAATTTCCAGCGCTATTATTTTCCGTAATATTTTTTATTTGTGAAGTTTGCGATAGTGCTTAATTCGTTGTTGCTATAAGCAATAAACTGCATAATAAAAATACAGTTAAATGAGTTAATCACAGTCGCTGCAATAAAATTTTGTAGTGAAATTTTCTTAGCTACAAAATAATTTCATAACACTGAAATTTTCTCATGGTATCATAGCATGATTGATCAGTCGGGAAGCTCAGTAATGGAAGAAGAAAATTTTGTTTTTCAGAGGGAGCAACAAGCCAAAATTTTCTGGTGTTGCACAATACCTAGGCAGATAGTACGAATTGCTAGGGTAAGGGTTTGATTTTCAATTGCAGGGTGGCAAAAAATTCGATTTGCCTGGAATAGTGATTCCAGCAGTCAGAGGGAGCAGTAGTAGTGTGAAAATTCCTAGATCTAACAACCTCAAGAATCCTATTGCAACCAACTGAATCTACTTCACCTAGATTGTAAATTACATTACAAGCTTATTTCAGATTTCTTCTTGAAACATTGAAGTAAATTACTAAAGCAGTCTACACCAAATTAAATATGATTCTGAAACATAGAAACTGACCAAGGAAAATAGAAACACATAGGACACTGTTATTTTTGGACAATAGTCCCCGGAAAAACCCAATTCAGATTAAGGAGAATGTCACTTTTACTTTAAGAATTTAACATTACCTTGAATCACATATCAATACTAGGGCCATAGGCTTGATCATTGGGTTGCCCCACTCAAAAATTATTTGTTTCTTTGAAAAAAAATGCATTTGGAATGTTACTGCAAAACACAATTTGCAAAAAAGACTAAATGCTCCCGAAAAACCAGGGAGCATTTTTTTGCAGGGAGCACACTCTCGAAATTGCTCTCGACTAGCTCTTGAAGCGCTCCCGACCAGAGCACAAATTCGGAGCGAGGGTGTGAGCGAGGGGCGCTCCCTCGCAACCCTCGTCTAGAGTATCCTGGGCAGAGCAACATTGTCGATTTGGGATGAGATGCAGGCAGGTCTAAAACAAGAGGAGATGAGGAGAGTCTTAGTCAAGGTCAAACTTGATGGAAACAACAACAACAGTGGGTCGAAGCCCAAGGAGGAGGAGGATAATGCAACCCTTGCATTGAAGGGACAACAGGAGCAATAGAGACGTAAGAAGGATGTCTCGAAGATCAAGTGTTTCAGGTGTGGTGAGATGGGTCACTACGCTACTTAGTGTCCTCTCAAGAAGAAGGACAAGGATGAGAAACACAATTCAAAGGCTGCGCCCACGAAGATCGAGGAAGAGGAGTTTTCCATGATAGCCGAGATACCTCCAAGAGGGAGGTGGGCTGATTTGGAGTTGTAGTTCGAAAGAGCTACAAATGGGCAGGATCCTTGAGGAGTCCACCTCTCGGATCAATACCTTGCTACGGGAGCCCAGATCAAGAGTAGTAGGATGGACTAGTGTTGGATGGTGTCAAGGAGTGTTGGGGAGACAGTTGCAGTGGCTAGGAGTGCTAGAGACTGAACAACGCAGAGCAGAGTTGGCAGCAGTGCAGATGGCACAGAGCAGAGGTCAGCAACAACACAGTATATTCAGAGGGTCAGTGCAGAGACTAGCAGCAGTCAGGTTTCAGCATTCACGTGGTATCATACTGAACACAATTAGTTCAATAATTTTGGATGTTTTTCCGTTGCTGACGAGAAGCATCCACAGTTTGTAGTGCAGTAGCAATTGGTAGTGGCAGTGTTAGCAGCAACACAGAGGCAACACCTCAGAGGGAGCTATTGTACATATGCAGTGTTGACAGTGGCAGTGTCAGAAGCAGTACAATTATAGCAACATCGTAGTATTTGATAGACAACATGTCAGACATCAGCAGTGCAGAGGACGATGCTTTAGAGTTAGAGAAATATGTAGCAGCGTATATTGCTAGAGCACATTCTTCGCTACGAGGGAGTGTTGATTTGCGGTAGCATCGAATGTGCTCTAGGCGTCAAACTTTGCAGGGAGGCTTGGGCATATGTATTCCAAAGAACTCAGAAAGCGTTTTGGGAAATTCCACCGAGAGACAATTTTATTAAAATAATTAATATTTTTTAATGGGACCCTAAGTCTAAACTTAGGAAATTAAAAATATTAATGGGTATTAATCTAATTGTGGGTGTAAATTCTAGAAGAAGACAAGGATCAAGCTAAAATGATCTTAGCCATTGATTAGCTTCTGATCGGGGCTGTTCAATGTCAACGAGAAGATTATTCAAGGGAGGTTGAGGTCATTTGGAAAACACCGAAAGATCAAGAGATCGAATTTCTGAAGTGAGAAGTTCTTAGGAGGAAATTTTGATCGAGGAGATTTCTTGTAGAGATGGGCAGTGAGTATCCGGAAGAAGTAAGCTTTGCTGGGCCGGAGAGTATGAGGCATAGAGAGGGAAGAATGATGTCCAAAGAGAGGCAGATGTTGTCCCACGCAGAGCTGACGTAGTGGTAGCACAGACCTTAGAGGGAAATTGAATTCCTACTGAGGAAATCGAGTTTCAGTAGCTGGGAACTGGGGTGTGATACCGGGAGGCAGAGATTCGAATTTTCCAGTCAACAGAGGGTCCATAGAAGGAGCAGCGTGATACCCAGTAGGGGTGACGCAGTAACTACATAGGAGTGACGCAATTTTGCGTAGAGGGTACGTAGAGGCTCAAGTTCAGCGTGATCAAACTCAGATTCTCCCAGTGACAAGGTGAGATCATTTCACCATTCATTTTGTCCAGTTTCTCTCTGTATCAGATTGCTAGTTGAGCATCCAAGAATTGTACTCAGATTTTCTCCTGCATAATAATAAAACCCTCAGATCTGCTGCACCGGTTTTCCCGCATTGGGTTTTTCTGGGGACATTCGTCCAAAACCAACAGTGTCATTTGTGTTGCATTTTATTTCTTGCTTAGTCTCTTGTTTCCGCATAATATTTAATTAAGTGAATGATGTAGTGTATTTATTACAATATTCGCCGTAGGAAACTACAAGTAGTTTGTTTAAAGGAATTTAACAAATAGGAGTAATATCATCAGTTGCTATAGTAGGGATTCCGGTTGTGGAAGTTTCATAGAAACCCTATCTAAGGGGTAATGATGCCCGAGCCCTAGGTAGGGCATCCTGTAAATCTCTCCCTACCATATCCTGTAATGTAGTGGGCCTGTTGGACTTCACTAACCCACGCAATGGCTCTGCTAGTCCATCTACAAACATGAAGATCCTCCTACACTTTGACAAATTAGGCAACATAACAGACAATCATAGAAACTCTGAAATGTAGGCTTTTGCACTCCTGGTCTGCTTGAGCCTTGTCAGCTCCCCAAAATACTCCTCCAGATCCTTCCTCTAAACGCTCCAACATCCTTTTGGTGAAATCATCATAGGCAATTACTCCTTCATGTCCCAACGTGGTCAATCCATGGAACCACTAGTCGTGGGCTTCCCCTTCCAGATGTAACGTGACAAACTTGATTGCCTTTTCTTCTGTCATTTGGTTTAGCTGGAAATAAACATCCAGCATTTTGACCCATTCCTTCACCGAGCTCTTGGAGGACCCATCGAAGGTTGCGAGAAATAGCCTTCCCACAATGTGTTTCAAGTCTGTCCCCTGCATGTAACCTCCTCCACTTTGTCCCTTGGGCCTATTGTTTCCCTTCAACTGACAGAAATCCTTGAAAGTAATGGCCCTCCCAAAATCAGGCCCATAAGACTGATACTCCAGGAAATAATCCCCATAAGGTGCCTCCTCCTGCTCCGACTGCCCACCAACTCTAGATTGTAGGAATATAGGAATGGTGGATCTAGGGGGTGTGTTCTGAATCAATGGCATGTTGGCATGGAGAGATGCATGGTGCTGTGAGGTGCTAGATCCTTCTCCATAGTGGAAATCCCCTTGGACTCCCTTGCCCTTGTTGCCATTGCCATTTCGCTGGCCCATTCCTTCAATGTTCCAAGATAAATCTGTGAAGATTTCTGAATCTACACATCAGAAACCCCTACTGCAATTACTGGTTTAACATCTCCTACTTGTTCTTTGCATTAACAAGTTATTTAATTACATAAATATCGATGTAAACATTATTGCGACCTACACATACATACATATCATGAACTGAAATAAACTGAGACAATCCCACAAGGGACACCGTTATTTTTGGAAAATCGTCCTTGAAAAAACCCAATTTGAGAAAATCGGTGCAACATATAAAGGGTTTGTATTATTAAGCAATACAACTAGGGTGCCAGATATGGCTCACCCAACAGAGAAAAATCCTAGTAGAAGTACCTCTCTCCGGAGAGATATTCCTGAAAATTTAGCAACTGGATGGTCAAACCCCATAGTGACAAATGTTGTCCCCAGTGCCGGGCACCCGATGGCTGCTCCAAGCTCTGCGCTGGAACTGTGTCACTCCTCTAGGAGCTGTGTCACCCCCACATTGAGCCTCCCTTTCTCAAAAAGTCGATTTGTTGGTCTGCTCCTTCTCTGCCCCATAGAATCTCCCCAACGCTACCTCTAAGGGCCTATGTAAGCCCCTACGGCTTCTGCATCACCTGCGTCAGCCCCTACGGCCTCCGCATCACCCTCTCTGGGACTGCGTTGTCTCTCCTGGTGCTGCTCTACCTCTCTACTATGTATTCTTCGGCCTCGAACTAAAGTTCCCTTGCCAAACTGCCCCTCACTACAACTCACATCGCTAGCTCGATTTTCTTAGCAAACCTCGCCCAGAAAAATCGAACTCTTTGATCTCTTCGGTGTGTCTCCAATTGACCCTCAAACCTCCTCTTATACTTTTCCTGTTGATGAATCAATGACCATGATCTAATCTCTAATCAATAGCTAAGATTAAAACAGGCCTGATCCTCGTCACTTAGAACCTTCTCACCCATGTTCTTATTAATACACATTAATATTTTTATCTTCCTGAGTTTAGACTTAGGAACCCATTAAAAATATTAATTACTTTAATAAATCTTCATCTGGGTGGAATTTCTCCTAACGATTTCTGGGTTTTAGAGATCTCATGTGTTCTAGCCCCTCCACCAAATTTCGAAGCTAGAGCACATCCGATGCTACCCAAAATCAACACTCCCTCTTAGCGAGGAATGTGCTCTAGCAATACTCCCAACTGGAAGCATCACACTGATCCTCTACATTGGTCCTCTATACTGTTGATGCTTGGCCTGATGCCCTTAATCCATTGCATTGTTGCTTCCTATACTACTGCCCATGAATCTGCCACTGCGACTGTTGCATCTGTACTATATCTCCCTCTCAAAAAGTTGCCTCATGCTGCTCATAGCATTGCCACTACTAATTGCTGCACTGCAACTCAGTTACTAAGAAGTAGCTGAAACTTCACCCAAAACTGACATGCTAGTCAGTCTGGATGCCTCGTGATGCTGAAGCTACCTCTGTTGCTAATCTGTTCTTCCTCTCTACTGCAAACTTCTCTGTGCCTCTCGCACTGCTACAACATACATTGCGTTGCCTTAGACTTTGGCACTCTAGCTCTGTCACTGTTGCTCCATCACACCTCGCTCCAACCGACACTCGTCACTTTGCTACTGTCGTTAAGGGCTCCCGTAGCCATATGTGATCCAAGAGTTTGGGCACCTCAAGGATCCTGGCCCTCATGTAGTCTTCTTGACTACAACTCCATATCGCCCCACTTCTTCTCCAGAGGCGCATGGGCACTCATGGCACAATTGTCTGTTGAAATTTCTAAGTCTATCCGTTAGAAATTTAATCTGTATTCTTTTGGTTTATTTCTTCTACTTTTAATTCTGAACAAGTTATTTAAAACATATAAATAACGAAATAAAGTTATAAACACAATACAATGTCAACATATACAGATCAACTGCTGAAAGAAAACAAACACACAAGTGACACCGTTATTTTTGGACAACTCGTCCCCGGAAAAACCTAATGCCGGAAAACCGGTGCAGCAACTAAGGGTTTATTATTATGCAGTATTTCCTTGAGTACAACTGGGTTCCAAGCTAGCTCACCTGACAGAGAAAAATAACCGACAGTAATACCTCTCTATTCGGAAACAGGTATTCAGAAAACCTGCCCCACGAAACCCTCTCCAGCAACTCTGAAGCACTACGTCAACCTTCTGCTGCTCTGCATCAGCCTCAAAACTCTCTGCGTCAACCCTCTGTGGCACTGCGCAGCCTTTGGGACCCTCTATGTCACTCCTGCTGCCCTTTGCATGGATGAAACAGGCCCTCTGGCCTCTGTGCTATCTCTGCTGGGCTCTGTGTGGCCTACTCGGGCTTCTATGTCTGCCTCTCTGCCTCTATGTTGGTCTCTCGACACTATCTCAACCTCTCTGTCTAGTACTCACTGCCCCTTGATGCTGATCACTGATTCGACTTTACTTCGCAAACCCCGCTCTAGTAAATCGAATGACTGATCACTCTGGTGTATTCTTCAACTGACCCTCAAGCCTCTTCTTATACTTTTCCTGTTGGTCCTTCAACGACTGAGATTATATCTCTAATCAACAAATAAGGTTAGATTTGGCTTGACCCATGAATTTTGGAACCTTCTAACCCAATTTTATATTAATACCCATTAATATTTTATTTTTCCTAAGTTTAGACTTAGGAACTCCATTAAAATTATTCATTATTGTAATATCTCCCAAATCGGGTACAATCTGTCCAAACCATTTATGTGTCTTGGAGATCTCATGTGCTTTAGCCTCTCCACCAATTTTCATGGCTAGAGAACATTTGATGCTACCCCAAATCAACATCGTCATCGTCGACGTCCTTATCTGCCTTTGCAGGAGCAGCCTTTGAGTCGGAAGCCTCCCCCTTGCCTTTCTTCCTAGGCCACTAAGTGGCATAATGTCCCAGTTCCCCACAGTTGAAGCACCTGATCTTGGAGATGTCCTTCTTCTTCCTCTTCTATTGCCCCTGTTGTCCCATTGATGCGAGAGCTACATCCTCCTCCTCCTCCTCCTTCTTGCTCGGGCTCCCTTGCCGCTACTCATCGCCTTGGTCAACCTCTTGAGCTCTTCTTGTCGAAGAGCTACCCACATCTCCTCCCAACTTGGGAGAATTGCTCTACCCAAAATACTTTGGACAAATGTCTCCCAGTCCTTGTTGACTACTTCAGCGCAGTACTGACAATGAACTTTGGATCTGGTGTAGACCCCATGGAAGTCAATTGGTCGCAAATCCCTTGCAACCTGAGAAGGAAGGGATCTATCTCCTCTCCTTTCTGCATCTGATATTGTCTCATTTGATTTTCCAATAACATTTTCTGTTGTACAGAAGAGCCCTGGTACAAGGTGGTCAGGGTCTCCCACATCTCCCTTGCTATTTCATTCTCAACAATATGTGATACTACATGATCCTTGACCCCATTTAGGATCATGCATTTTGCCTTCGCTTGGGCCTCCTCGTACTTCTTCGCTGCATCAGCGTCAACTGGAACAACAACCACCTTCAAGGCATAGTCCTTGATGCGATGTTTATCTAGGATTGCCAAGCTACTCGCCTTCCAAATGAAAAAATTGGAAGCTCCGTCCAATCTATCCTGATCCCTCAACCAGTTCATTGCCATCTCTACTCAAAAAATA
Organism: Pinus tabuliformis; assembly: GCA_031772625.1. Lineage (NCBI taxonomy): Eukaryota > Viridiplantae > Streptophyta > Pinopsida > Pinales > Pinaceae > Pinus > Pinus tabuliformis. The sequence continues at coordinate 506,774,986 of CM062816.1, read as the reverse complement.
GAACCGGTTCTCTTCTCCAACTCCTGCTGTCAATCTAGGAAGACTTGGATCTAAATTCCTTAGGCGCAAGAAACCCTCTATGGAACAAATCCTCTCTAGACTCCCTCTGAGTCCTGATTTCCCTCTCGTAAATCCTCTTGCCAACTGTCGAATCGATCCTCTCTAATCCTTCTTTGCTGCTGTAACCCAGATCTAGATTTCTTGGCTATAAATCTGTCAAGGCATGAATTCCCTCTACCTTGGTTCAGTCTCCTGAGACATTGTTCCGCACCAATAGAAACAACGTCCCACCAGCTCCTCAAATCGAAATCTGCCCAGCTCCCTTAGCCCCGGTAACTGAAGAATATAAGCCCTTCAGGCTCTGCGCAATCCCTGTGTGAGCAGGATCAACTCCTCTTGGCCAATGCGTTAATCTTTCCTGGCTTAGAAAGATGATGTGGCTCTGTGTGAGCCTGATCTCCCCCCCTTTGCCTTTGCACTAGCCTTGATGGTTGACACAACTACTACGTGGGCCCCTCCCAGCTACTGCGACACCCTCACCTGGATCAGAGTGTTGATGCAAGCACTACGTGAGCCTCTGCGTCACCTTCTCTGCACTGCGTCACTCTTCCTTCTGCATCTTCGGCTCTGGAACAACACTGTCACTCGGGACAACTGCTTCTTTGCTGCAAATTCTCAGCTTTCTTGGCTGGTGTCTTTAGTTGCCTATGATCTGCAATCCCTCTAATACCATGTGAATATTTTTGAATCTACAAATCAAAAACCCCTACTGCAATTACTGGTTTAACATCTCCTACTTGTTCTTTGCATTAACAAGTTATTTAATTACATAAATATTGATGTAAACACTATTGCAACCTACACATACATACAAATCATGAACTGAAATAAATTGAGACAATCACACAAGGGACACCTTTATTTTTGGACAATCATCCCCGGAAAAACCCAATTCGGGAGAACCGGTGCATCATATAGAGGGTTTGTATTACTAAGTAGATTCTTGAATACAACTAGTGTGCCAGATATGGCTCATCCACCAGAGAAAAATCCTGGAAGAATTACCTCTCTTCGGAGAGAAATATTCTGGCGAATTCAACAACTAGATGATCAAACCCCACAGTGACAAACACTATCCCCAGTGGTGGGCAACGATGGCTGCTCCAAGCTCTGCGCTGGAACTGCGTCATCCCCATAGTGAGCCTCACTTGCTCAGAAAGTTGATTTACTGATCTGCTCCTTCTCTGCCCCACAAAATCTCCCCTCACTGCCTCTAAGGGCCTGTGTCAGCCCCTCTAGCTTCTGTGTCACCTGCGTCAGCCCCTACGACCTCTGTGTCATCCTCTCTGGGACTGTGTTGACTCTCCCGGCACTGCTCTGCAACTCTGCTATGTATTCTTTGGCCTCGGACTGAAGTTCCCTTGCCAAACTGCCCCTCATTGCAACTCAGATCACTAGCTCGATTTTCTCAGCAAACCTCGCCCTAGAAAAATCAAACTCTTTCCTCTCTTCGGTGTGTCTCCAACTGACCCTCAAGCCTCCTCTTATACTTTTCTTGTTGATGAATTAACGACCATGATATAATATCTAATCAACGGCTAAGATTAAAACAGGGTTGATCCTCATCACTTAGAACCTTCTCACCCATATTCTTATTAATACACATTAATATGTTTATTTTCCTAAGTTTAGACTTAGGAACCCATTAAGAATATTAATTATTTTAATAACTCCTCATCTGGGTGGAATTTCTCCAAACGATTTATGGGTTATGGAGATCTCATATGTTTTAGCCCCTCCACCAAATTTCGGAGCTAGAGCACATCCGATGCTACCCAAAATTAACAAAATCCTGCACTGCCTTCAGTAGGAGTTGGGAAAACTCCTTTTCCTCATCCCTTTTGTTTCCTTCATTGTACCTGATGTTGGTTTCTTCTACCTCCGGTTCTATAGTCATAGGATCGAGGGTGATATCTAACTGTCATTCTTTGCTTCTATACCTCTTTGCTTCTATACCTCTGCCTCCGATGTCACGTTTTGCCTATCCTCCAGTGTCATAGACTGCACTGCTCCCACTAGTTGTGCCAAGTCTATGAGCTCTGATACCACTGAAATATCCCTAAGGGAAAATTAACAGTAAATATGCAAAACAAAGAAAAAACACCATGAAACCAAAGCAAACAATAAGACCACGAATTTGCATCCAAAACTGCACTGTGTACTCATTTTATTAATGGAAAGAGGTGTACAACGAGGTGCTATAATGAGTTCACTTGGGCTTGCTCTAGGAAAGCTAGCAAAGCCTCAAAATGATAAGTGAATCACCCTCCTCCAATCTGCTACTAATCTTCCCAAGTGCTGCATTGTAGATGCCCAGAAATGTACTATTGCTTGAAAGGATCCGTTGCTAGATCCCTCTTCACTACTCAGAAAATTCCGGGAAATTAATCCTGGCCTCTACTCAAGAAACCCAGAATAACCCATGAAGGGTTTGGCCAAAGCTTGACCCCGGAAATTCGACCCTCTTTGGCTTGAATGGCTCTTCTGCTGGGAAAATCGACCCACCTGAAGATTCTGCTGCTAAATGCTCCAAAAATTCCTGCAAACCCTGTTAGAAGGCTCCCCAGGCCTTCCCTCCAAGTCTCCTCCACAAACTCCCCTCACTCCTCAACTTCCCGGAGTGCCTCTAGCCAAGACTGCGCAGTCCTTGCGCTGCTGTAGTGTGCTCCCTGCTGTGGTACGACCTCACTGTTGCTGGTACGAATTGGAACTAGGTGAAACTCCCTCCTTGGGTTGGCACTCGAAGTCCACCGAAGCAAGGGCTGGGATCTTTGCTCGGAAACACTCGGTGTGCTGAACAACACATGCAGACTTGGCTCACTGCTCAAGCGTGCTATGTCAAAAGACAAATTCTGAAAATGATAGATGATGAGAAAAATGAGAGCCCCTCCTTCCTTTTGTTGATTTTCCTCCAAGATTGCCCATGTGGGCCCACATCGAATTCCTCTCACCAATTTCGCTCCAATGAGAGCGTACTCTCCATGTGGGCCGAAATTCCCTTGTTGTGGCCCCCACGCTCCACCAAAACCGCAATCTTTCCAATGAATTCTAATGTTAAGGTACCTCTCATGCCAAAAATTGAATGTGGGCCCCCCTAAGCCCACTTCTCCTAAGTGTAACCATGTAATACGCCAAAATTGAGCAAAATTTATATTTACTTAGTGAAACACTAAGTAGGAATATCACAACCAATGAGAAGAAATAGAAGGAGAGCAAAGGAATTTGGGACTGTCTTTGGTTCAATTCTTCACATGTGTGGCAAAAACTAGGGTTTCTGCAGTAGGGTTACAACAACCCTTGCAAGAGTCAAGTAAAGGATCTTCACATCATCATTTTTGCTAGCCGAAATATCAAGAAGAAGCCCTCAAGCCAAGCAAAGGAGTAGCACATCACAAAAGTCCATAATTCAGCCCACATGTGTGATTTTGTAGAGATTTCAGGTAGCCAAGAATCGTTGATTTATGGTGGGAGGCCAAAACTTCAGAGAAGTTGAAATTTGTTGTAAGGAAAGTTGACTTGTGTTGACTTGGGCAAGTAGAAGCAGTGAAGAAGGATCTTGTGACTTGGTCTTGGAGAGGTTGTTGTGTCAAGGGTCTTGGTCTTGGTATTCGTCAATTGAAGTTGTGAAAATTTCACCACTGAAATCCTATTGTAGCAACTGGAAAGTATTCTCCTAATTGGTAATTTTATTTAACAATTTATTTGTTGTTTGCTACAACATACATTGAATAAATCACACTGCAATCTACACAAATAAAATTGCGGAAGAACAAATGCTAGCAAACACACATAAAAAATAACACAATTATTTTTGGACAAAAAGTCCTTGGAAAAACCCAACTTGGGAAAACCGATGCTACAGTTGAGGGTTTTATCATTATGCAGCTGTGAGAAATTCTGAGTACAACTGGATGCCGAAATCTGGCAATACTATAGAGAAAAATACTGACAAAAATCTAGTGAGGAACTTTCCTCACCCCATAGGTAATCTCCCGGCACGACTTGCCTTCAAAAATTCGGCTCTCTGACCATTTGTGTTAGTCTCTGCACTGCTCTCCGCAGCCTGCTAGATGTCTAGCCTCAGACTGGTCTTTGATGAAGTCATTCTGCATTCTGCTCAATGACAAAATGCTTATCTCACACTCCTTCTCGGCCTTTGGAGCTGAAAACGTCTCTCCCTCTTAGCGAATCGGTCTTGCCTCTAGAGACTACTGTGTTGCCCCTGCACTCACTTGATCTGGAATTCCTCCTCTAGCATCACTGTCTTTGCCCCTCTCTCACTTTTTTGATCTCTAGCTCTCTCTCCAGCAACTGACTGCTACTACTTTGGAAATTGATCTACTAAAAAATTGAACTACTCAAGTGTCTTCTCCATCACCACATTGACCTCTTAAAATCCTCTATTGGAGCACCAACGACCAAGATTAAAACGTAATAAATGGCTAGGATCATCTCTAGATTGATCCGTGTGAGTTTCTAGATGATTCTCGCCTTGACTTGATTAATATTTATTAATTAACCATATTCCCTAAGTTTAGACTTAGGAAATATTTAAGTTCTAGTTAATAATAATTAAGTCATTTCTAGTTGGAATTTCCAGAAATGATTTGTGGGTTTTGGAGATCTCATGTATTCTAGCCTCTCCACCAAATTTCGTTGCTAGAACACATCCAATTCTACAAAAACTAACACTCCCTCTTAGCGAGGAATGTGTTCTAGTGCTACTACACACCCTGTAGCAACACCTTGTTTCTGCGTCATCTCCTGTCACGTTGCTAATGTTTGGCCATACTGCTCACCAACCACTGCACAATTCTGATATAAGTTGCATTTTTGCTGCCGCTGACCCTGCTGAACTACTGCCAACACTACATCTGCACTACAACTCCCTCTCATCTGTTGTTGTTACAACTGCAACATCTGCAACTAAAAAGCATCCAAAATACTGAATCAACTGTGATCAGTATAATACATTTGTCACCTGAGCCTATGACTACTGCTAGCCTCTGCTCTATCTCTGAAGGATTTGTGTTGCCGCTGACTCTACACTGTGCCACCTACACCACTGCCAACTCTGCACTGCGCTCCCCAACATCTGACTGCTACTAGTCTCTGCATTTGTCACTCTGGTATCTAACTGCATCTACTGCCTCTGATCGATCTTGCTACTAAATAATGTGGGCCCCCATAGCAAGGTAATGATCCATGAGGTGGACTCCTCAATGATCTTGCCTCATCTATATGCTCTGGTACTACAACACCAAATCTCCCCACCTTACTCTTGGAGGTATATGATCAAACATGGCGAAGTATTCCTCCAGCCTGGAGGACATCCTATCGATCTCTGCTGAGGCTGCCTGCTGGTCCTGCTTCTCCTCCTTGTCCTTCTTCCTCAGAGGACACTAGATACTGTAGTGACCGAGCTCACCACACCTAAAGCACTTAACCATTGACGGGTCCTTATTTTTCTTTCTCTGCTCCCCTTGTCCCTAACTGAGACCTTTTGATGCGAGGGCCACATTTTCCTCCTTCACTTGCTTTGATCCGCAGCTGCTGCCACTGACGGAGTTGTTCAATAGAGCTCGTCTCAACTCTTGCTACTACAAATTGGCCCACATCGTGTCCCACCTTGGCAAGGTATTTCTTGTTGATTTGGGGTAGCATCGGATGTGCTCTAGCCATGAAAGTTGGTGGAGAGGCTAAAGCACATGAGATCTCCAAGACCCAGAAATGGTTTGGGCAGATTCTAACCGGTTTGGGAGATATTAAAATAATTAATATTTTTAATGGAGTTCCTAAGTCTAAACTTAGGAAAAATAAAATATTAATGGGTATTAATATAAAACTGGGTTAGAAGGTTCCAAAATTCATGGATCAAGCCAAATCTAATTTTAGCCGTTGATTAGAGATTTAATCTCGGTCATTGATGGACCAACGAGAAAAGTATAAGAGGAGGCTTGAGGGTCAGTTGGAGAATACACCAGAGTGATCAGTCATTCAATTTGCTAGAGCGGGGTTGCTAAGAAAAGTTGAATCAGTGATCAACAGTGAGGGGCAGTGAGTACAAGGCAGGGACAATACTAGGAGACCAACACAGAAGCTAAGAGAGCGAGAGTAGCAGTTAGTCCAAGCTACGCAGAGCCCAGCAAAGGCAGCGCAGAGCCCAGAGAGACTGTGTCATCCACACAAAGGGCAGAGGGAGTGACACAGAGGCTGCACAGTGCCTCAAAAGGTTGATGCAGAGGGTCCTGGGGCTGACGGAGGTCAGGAGGAGGTTGACGCAGTGGCCAGAAGGGCCAGCGTTGAGCTTTAGTTGTGCCAGAGATGGTTTCTATGGGATAGGTTTTCTGAATACCTGTTTCCGGATATAGAGGTATTGCTTCCGTATATTGTTCTTTGTTGGGTGAGCCGGTTTAGGCACCCAGTTGTACTTTGATAAACTGCATAATAATATAACCCTCTGAATAGCTGTAGCAGTTTTCCCGCATTGGGTTTTTCCAGGGACATTGGTCCAAAAATAACGGTGTCACTTGTGTGCTTGTTCTCCTTCAATTGATGATCTATAAATGTTGATACTATACTTGTGTTTATTTTTAGTATTTACATGGTAAATAACTTGTTAAGTAATTAAACAAGTAGGAAGAAATAAACTAGATAGTACAAGAAGAATTTCTAAAGGTTTAAACTTAGAAATTCCAACATGGTATCAGAGCGTGGTTGCGGAGCACACGAAAACTGAAGGCATCAACCGAGCAGAGCATTTGTAGCAAATTTAGCTGTCCCGAGTGATAGAGTTGATCCTTGCATAAGGCGACAGAGGAAGGAGTGACGCAAAGGGATTGCGTCATCATTCTGGGCCAGAGAAAGGCAGCGCAAAGGCTAAGGGAGGCAAAATCAGGCTCACACAGAGCCACGCAAAGGCCAGGAAGGCTGACACAGTTGGCGAGGGGAGTTGATTTGCCGGTCTCGAGATTGTGCAGAGCCAAGTGGCTCAATCCTTTAGTTGTTGGGGTATAGGAGGTTGTGAGTAATTTGCGGAGCGAAGCTGGTGGGGTATTGTGGTAAAAACAGTACCTAACAGGGAAAGAGAAAGGGGAGGGAGTTGTTGTCGAGGTTGATTTCTAGCCAAGGAATCTGGATCAGTGGTGCATTTGTACAGACAATCGAAGTGGGGCAACTTGACGTTGGCAAAGGGGTTTTCATAAGAGAAATCGAGACTCAGAGGGAGTCGAACTGAGAACTTCCAGACGAGAAGTTGACATACTCAGCAGGAATCGAACAGAGGACTTCTAGGAGGGAAGTAAAGAGACTTAGAGGAGTCGAAAGAAGAGCAGCGAGATCGCCGTGAATGGGTTGAGAGATTAGGATAGGTTGGACAGAGCATCCAACTTTGTGGTCTGGAAGGCCAGGATCTTGTCCATTCTAGACAGATATTGCATCAAGGACTTCACCTTGAAAGTGATGGCGATCCCAGTTGACCCAACTGAAAATGAGAAGTACGAGAAGGTGATGGCTAGGGCGAATTGCATCATCCTTGATGGGGTCAAGGATCATGTGGTGACGCATATTGCCGAGAAGGACACGACAAATGAGATGTGGGAGGCCCTGAAGTAATTGTACCAGCATGCTTTCATGTAGAGAAATATGTTACATGAAAATCAACTACGGTCATACCAGATGCAGAAGGGAGAGTAGATAGGTGTCTTCCTCGGTCGATTGAAGGAGATATGTGACCAACTAACTTCCATAGGTGCCACGCCGATGAGGAATTGATGGTGAGGACAACACTAAACGCAATTTCCGAGGATTGGGAGGTATTTGTCCAGAGCATACTGGGTAGGACGAGTCTTCCAGATTGGGAAGAACTGTGGGCGGCTCTTCGTCAAGAAGAGATCAGACGGCTGACCAAGGCGAGGAGTAGCAGAAAAGGGGTTAGGATCAAGAAGGAGGAAGAAGAGGATGCGGCTCTAGCATCTGCAAGAAAGCAGGAGAAGAGGAAGAAGAAGGACCTCTCCAAGGTCAAGTGTTTCCATTGTGGGGAACTGGGTCATTTTGCGAACCAGTGTCCTAGGAAGAAGAGCAAGGGAGAGGCTTTGGACTCAAAGGCAGTGCCTGCAAAGGTGAAGAAAGAAGTCAAGGATGAGGATGATTGTGCCATGAGTGCTCATGTGCCACTTGAGAAGAAGTGGGGAGACATCGAGCTGTAGTCAGACAGACTACAGGCAATGAGGGGCAGGATCCTTGAGGTACCCAACCTCTTGGATTATACCTTGCTATGGGAGCCCCGAAGAGGAGTAGCAGGACTGGCAGATGTCGGTAGAGACGGATGTGAATGAAGCGGCAGAGAGTGCTACAGTGCAGGAGTCCCTAGACAACGCGAGGCTAGTAGGCTACAACAGTGCGAGAGGAACGGGAGTGTTGCAGTAGAGCAGGATGGCACAAAGAGGTGTGCAACGGTGCGAGATGCAGGGAGTTGTTGTAGCAGCGCAAAGGTCAGTAGAGGGAGCACTTGTTAGCGACAGAGGGAGCTTCAACATTGAGAGTGTTTCTAGCTTGACAGGGATGTCAGAAGTTGGGTGGATCAGTTACTTACTTCTTAGTAACTGAGTTGCAGTGTAGTAGCACAATGCAACATGATGAGAGGGAATGCAGTGCTGGGTCGATGGACCAGCAGCAACACGGATGCAAAGGGATTTGCCGTACGGATGCAGCAGTTGCAGTGGCAGGGCCATGGGCAACAGTATAGGATGCAGTAGTGTAGAGGATGTTGGGCAGGGAGGCCTAGCATCAGCACAGGGACCAAGGCTGGATAATTAGAGTGGTGCTTAGTGTGGAGTATTACTAGAGCACAGTCCTCGCCAAGAGGGAGTGTTGATTTGCGGTAGCATCGGATGTGCTCTAGCCATGAAAATTGGTGGAGAGACTAAAGCACATGAGATCTCCAAGACCCAGAAATGGTTTGGGCAGATCCTAACCAGTTTGGGAGATATTAAAATAGTTAATATTTTTAATGGAGTTCCTAAGTCTAAACTTAGGAAAAATAAAATATGAATGGGTATTAATATAAAACTGGGCTAGAGGGTTCCAAAAGTCATGGATCAAGCCAAATATAATCTTAGCCATTGATTAGAGATTTAATCTCGGCCGTTGATGGACCAACGAGATGTGTATAAGAGGAGGCTTGAGGGTTAGTTGGAGAATACACCAGAGTGATCAGTCATTCATTTTGATAAAGCAGGGTTGCTAAGAAGAGTTGAATCAGTGATTAGCAACGATGGGCAGTGAGTACGAGGCAGAGAGGCAGGGACAATACTGGGAGACCAGCACAGAAGCTGAGAGAGTGAGATCAACAGTCAGTCCAGGCTACGTAGAGCCCAACAGAGGCAGCGCAGAGCCCAGAGAGACTGCGTCGTCCACGCAGAGGGTAGAGGGAGTGACACAGGGGCTCCCAGAGGCTGCGCAGTTCCTCAGAAGGCTGACCCACAGGGTCCTGGGGCTGACGTAGGTTAGCACGAGGCAGAAGCAGTGGCCAGAAGGGCTAGCGCTGAGCTTCAGTTGTGCCGGAGAGGGTTTCTGTGGGACAAGTTTTCTGAATACCTGTTTCCAGATATAGAGGTATTGTTGCTGTATATTTTTCTTTGTCGGGTGAGCCGGTTTAGGCACCCAGTTGTACTCTAATAAACTGCATAATAATATAACCCTTTGAATAGCTGCACCGATTTTCCCGCATTGGGTTTTTCCGGGGACATTGGTCCAAAAATAACGGTGTCACTTGTGTGCTTGTTCTTCGTCAGTTGATGATCTGTAGATGTTGATACTATACTTGTGTTTATTTTCAGTATTTACATGGTAAATAACTTGTTAAGTTATTAAACAAGTAGGAAGAAATAAACCAGACAGTGTAGGAAGAATTTCTAACGGGTTAAACTTAGAAATTCCAACATCTCTGCCCAAGATACTTTAGACAAATACTTGCCGCTCCTTTGAGATGTTGATTTGTGGTAGCATCGGATGTTCTCTAGCCATGAAAATTGTTGGAGAGGGTAAAGCACATGAGATCTCCAAGACCCATAAATAGTTTGGGGAAATTCCACCCGCTTAGAGAGATTAAAATAATTAATATTTTTAATGGGGTTCCTAAGTCTAAACTTAGGAAAATTAAAATATTAATGGGTATTAATATAAAACTAGGTGAGAATGTTCTAAATGACATGGATCAAGCCAAATCTAATCTTAGCTGTTGATTAGGGACTTAATATCGTCCGTTGAAGATTCAACAAGAAAAGTATAAGAGGAGGCTTGAGGGTCAGTTGGAGATACACCAAGATTGATCAGTCAGTTTGATTTTTTGGAGGGGGGTTTGCTGAGAAAATTCGAACAAGTGATCTGAGTTGCAGTGAGTACATAGCAGAGAGGCAGAGATAGTGCCAAAGGGTTAGCACAGTGACTGAGGATGCTACGCGAAGGTAGTAGGAGCCACGCAGAGGTAGCTAGAGACTGCGTAGAGGCTGAGGGGCCTACATGGGTGACATAGAGGGCCAGAGAGTTGACGCAGAGGGTTCTAGAGCTACGCAGAGGCTAGCAGGGCTGACGTAGAGCCTTGAGAAGTGCGAGAAGGATTTTCGTGGGGCAAACTAGTGTTGAGAAGCTGAATATTTGTCTCCGAGAAGAGGTATTACTGTCGTGTAAAAATCTTTGTTGGGTGAGCCAATTTGGCACCCTAGTTGTACTCAAGAAATTTGCATAATAATAAAACCCTCAGAAATGCTGCACCGGTTTTCCTGCATTGTGTTTTTCTGGGGACGATTGTCCAAAAATAACGGTGTCCCTTGTGTGTTTGTCTAGTATTTCAGTTGTTGATCTGTATATGAGTTAAGGTTGCATTTTTGTTTATTTTCAGTATATATATGAATAAATAACTTGTTAAGGAATAAACAAGTAGGGGAAATAAACCAGATAATGCGGTAGGGATTTCTAATGGGTAGGGATTTAGAAATTTCAACATGGTATTAGAGCATTGTAGATCATAGGAAAACTGAAGGCACCAACAATATCGGAAATTTGCAGCAGTAGCAGCTGCCCCGAGACACAGAGCTGCTCCTAAGCAGCAGAGAAGGAGTGACGCAGAGGGCCTACATCATCATTCGATCCAGAGAGGGCCAACGCAGAGCCAGACAGAGGCTCACGAAGAGCCACGTCATCCTACTCAGTCAAGTAGGCTTGATGCAGTTGGCCAGAGGAGTGATTCAGCATTTGCCAAGATTGTGTAGAGCTGGGAGACTCAGTTTCTTCATTTGCTGGGGCATAGGGAGTTGTGGGCAGATTGTGGGTTAGGAAGCTGGCAGGGTGCTATTGCTATCGAAGCAGAACAGTACCTAATGGGACAGAACCAAGGTAGAGGGAGTCGCTGCTTTGATGGATTTCTAGCCAAGAAATCCAGATCCGAGTTGAAGTTGCAAAGAGGATCAGAGAGGAGAAGATCGACAGTTGGTTGGAATATTTCTAGCAGGGAAATCGAGACTTAGAGGGATTCTAGGAGAGAACTTCCAAGAGGAAAGTTGAGACTCAGAGGGAGTCCAGAAGAGGAGTGGAGATGGCAATGAACGAACTGAGGGATCAGGATAGGGTGGACAGGGCCTCCAACTTTGTCATCTAGAAGGCCAGGATCCTGTCTGTTTTGGATAGACATCGCATCAAGGGCTTCGCCTTGAGAACCGTGGCTATCCTAGTAGACCCAACTGATAATGAGAAGTATGAGGATGCAATGGCGAAGGAAAAGTGCATAATCCTTGATGGGGTCAAGGATCATGTCGTACCACATATTGTTGAGAAGAACACGACAAAGGAGATGTGGGATACTTTGACGACATTGTATCAGGGCACTTCTGTGCAGCGGAAGATGCTATTAGAGAATCAGCTACGGTCTTATCAAATGTAGAAGGGGGAGTAGATAGATCTATACCTCCTCAGATTGCAGGAGATTCGGGACCAAAGTACTTCTATAGGGGCCACACCGGATCAGGAGTTCATGGTGAGGATTGCCCTTAATGCAGTCTCCAAGGAGTGGGAGACATTTGGCCAAGGCATTTTTGGCAGAGCTATTCTTCTAGGATGGGAAGAGATGTGGGAAACTCTTCGCCAAGAGATCAGACGATTGACCTAGGCAGGAAGTAGCAGCAAAGGAGGTCGAATCAAGAAAGAGGAGGAGGAGGATGTGTCTCTGGCATCTGCGGGACAACAGGGGAAGAGGAAGAAGAAGGACATCTCCAAAGTGAAATTCTTCCATTGTAGTTGAATTTCCTTGTACAGTTTTCTTCCAGCTCCACTCTCCACTCTTAGGGTTTAGACTTTGTTGAAATTTGGGTATTTCAAAAAGTATTTTCAAGTGGAGAACACCCACAAAAAGTAAGTTTCTTGGGAAAAGTACCCAGATTTGGAGTTTTGACCCAAAGAAGTGGGCTTGGAACCCAAGATAATGAATATTATATTCTAATTTGTTATTGAGTGGTGAAGTGGCGTTTCTTGAAAGACAAAGAAGACTCCCAAGACACTTAAACAAGAGATATAAATATATACCAAAGGATAGGCCAAGTGCACAAGTGAGATGTGACTTTATTTGTGAAGTAATAGCCCTAGAAGAAGCCACATACCTTAGAAGGACAGCCACAACCAAGACTAGGAGCTGAGCTAAGGAATATGGCCAAGTTTTGTGAGTAGAAGGATCTAGACATAGCGAAGTAAGGGCCAAGTTCTGTGAGGTTTATGGCATCTGCTGGTTGAAGGAGGGCCGTGTTAGGATTTGTGGAAAGGAAGGGCAGGTTTTCCCTAGCCGCAGTCAGCTAGGAGGGGCCAAAGTTTGTTTAGCAAGGAGATCGAGGTAAGCTGGAAGGGATGCATTAGGCAGAGGGTCTGTGCAAGGAGAACCAAAACTACAAGAGGTCTGTCTTGTGTGAAAATATTTGAATCTAACAAGTTAGAAATCCTACTGCAGTAAACTGATTTGCATTACCTACTTGTGTTCTTCATTTTAACAAGTTATTTTCAGAAATATTTAGAAACCAGTGACGGAGAAATACAATGGCGGAAAACTTGAGTGAGTTTTACCTCACTTCACCTGGCAGATTCCGGCTGATCCGGAAGCAAAACTGGTTGGCCCCGGCTACAACTGCGTTGCCCCTTCGCAGTAACTACGTGGGCCTGTGTGGAGCTCTCTGAGGCTCTGCGTCAACTCTTCTTCCCACTACGTGAGCTTTCTCGACTGTTTCAACAGTTACTGACAGTTTCGGTTCTCTGCGTGGAAGGCAAATTTCTCCCTCTGTGTTGGCCCTTCTGGCTTTGCGTCAACGCTACGTGGACCCAGACTGGCCCAACATCAACTCCCCTGGCTACTGCGCTACCTCCACAGGCTTCTCTTCGCCTCTCTGTCAGTATTCCTAAACTATCCCTACCCCTCAGCTGCAAGATCTCCCCAATCGATTTCCCTCTTGAGAATTTCTCACCTCAGCAAATTGATTTCCTCAATCTCTCTATGTGTTCCCCTCCAAGTGACCCTAAGCCTCCATTTATAGTTTTCCTGTTGGGAAATCAATGGCTGAGATTAAGTCTCTAATCAATGGCTAAGATTAAATTACACTCAATCCTCGTCTCTTAGAAGCTTCTCACCCATATTTTCATTAATACCCATTAATATTTAATTTTCCTAAGTTTAGACTTAGGAACCCCATTAAAAATATTAATTAGTTTAATAATATACAATCCGGTGGAATTTCATGAAACGATTTCTGGGTCTTGGAGATCTCATGTGTTCCATCCCCTACACAAACTTTCGGAGGTAGGGCACGTCCGATGCTACACAAAAATCAACATCTTGGAGGGTCGAGGGCTTGATTTGTGGGTCGAGGCTAGTAGTAGGACTGGTTAAGCCCATTCGAAAGAAAGAGAGGGTCTGTGTTGTGCTTTGTAGGGCAGCCAATACCTACATAGGAAGAAAAAGGCCCATTGAAGTTTTCAGTAAGAGATAAACAACAGGCCGATGGTCTGGATAGGCTTGTTAGGGCAGACCAAGGTGGCTTCAAGTAGGTCGAGGATGGAGAATAGTTGGACAAGGCAAGAAATGCCTGGCTAAGGCTGGCCATAACTATTTGAAAGGGAGGTTGAGGCTACAAGAGGGTTGTTGTAGCAACACACTAAGGAAAAGGGCTACTACAAGAGTAGCTAAGTGATATAGGGGCTGCTAAGGAGGACTGAACAACAAGATAGTGGGCTAAAGGGAGTATCCTGTTGGTGTGGAAAGTATCCATAGGCCTAAAGGAGATAGCCAAGGCTATAAGGAAGCTTAATAGAAGTCTGAAGAAGCAGACCCTGTGGACAAAAGAAGATTGTTTCAGCAAAGTAAGGGTGCTACAACAAGGTACAAGAAGGCTGGCATGAGGATTGAGGGCTAAAGGAACAACCCCAGGTGAGTCCAGATCTTGCTGGTTGATTGTATTTGTATGTGGCCATATGAGGACCTGATGGAATAGGCCTCAGCCCTAGGTTTATTAGTCAAACAGTCAACTTTCGCCTCGATTTTCGTGCAGATTAGGGCGAATTTCAAAAGCTAGGGTGGAGCTCATTGAAAAGGTCTTAGGTGAGTCCTAGTGTTATCGAGTCTATGTATTTTTTCATACTAGATCATTTGTCTTGAGTTACAGAATTTGGTTGAGCCTTAAGAGTCCGTATCTATGTATTTCCCCTTCTAAGGGTTGAATTTGTAATATCTTGATGTAAAAGTGTTATCTAGGAATAATTTTGATGAATGGTTTCTCATTATTGGTACACTATTACCAAAATATTTTTTAGATACACTTAGAGGGTAGAAAATATTTAATCCCGACTTGAGTCTTTTAATTTTAATTTCTGGAAAAAATAAAAATTAAATTAGACAGAAATTGTCTGAAAAATAAAATGAAGGGAAAATTAATTACCCTCCAAGTGGAAAAATAATAAAAAATTATTTAAGGCTATTTTCAAAGGAAAATATTCAAGTAAAAACTAAAATGCCTCATTTCCAAGGTAGAAGGACCTAGTCCAGAAATTCATTTGGGCTAGAGAAGACTATTTCCCAACAAATCATTTTTTTTGGGCCAAGAAGTGAATTATTTTGTACAAGTAATGACAATTCTATTTTTTGAAGGACCTCTAGTGGTCCAGAAGTCAAGGCTTGACCCTCCAACACAATGAACAAGCAAGGTCAATTTTTTTTGGAGATTTGTGTTAACTAATCAAGGGATTGGATTTTTTCTTCATGGATCAAGCCATGGATCAATGTAACTAGCTGTTTTTTCCACTTGGAGGGGTTGATCCATCTCATTTTTCTATATTAGGAGGCTTTCAAGCTCCTCATTGTATCTTAATCTTGACCTCACTAGATCAAAAAAAATTGTACTGAGCGAAGCTCTTCTGGGATTTCTGCATTAATAAAAAGTCTGTGGGGTTTCAATTCAAGGTATCTCTTTCTTGATGATTCGTAGTATGTGGTGAATAAGTTTAATGCTATGATTTTATGCTTTAACTGAAGATTATTGTTTCATAGCCAGTCGTTGGACTATCTATTAACACAGGTATCTTGCTTTAGGTTTTGGGCTAGAGTAAACACATTGAAGTTGGTAGATCTAGCAGGTATCTCTAGATCTCTAGTCTATTTGTGTGAATCAAACCCCTATGAAGCTAATGATCTATATTTCGAATGCATAGAGATTTTCAGGTGATTCAACCCTTGGGGAAAGGCCAAATTCATGGACTTTGGGTGACCACACCTTGTTTGAACTCTGATCTTATCTAACGATTTATTGTGCAGGGTTTGGGTTGGTACATCAAAATACAAATTATTTCTTTCACTTATTCTCAAAATTTATTTGGGCTAAAAATATCTATTTGCTAACTAGATTTCAATTTCAATTTTGAATAGTGTAAATAATTTGTAAATTATTTCTAACCCTTCTATATTATTTTTCTCATTTGTAAATAATATTTTGGGGTTTTTATTTTAGATTTTTCTATATATTGTGGCTTGGCTCTATTTATTTAACTTACAGGTGCCATTAGCTCAAGGATTTAAAGACAAGTATGAAGCAAGAGCTTTGAGACTCTCACCTAGCCTACACAGCTAGGGTTGGGGCCCATTTTCACCTTTGGAAGAGTTGTCCATCCTAAAGGAAGAAGTCATTCAATCAAGGAGGATTGACTTTGGGTCTAGTAGCCCTAAACTACAAGATCCAAGTGCTAGTTTTCCAACGTCTAGCCTCCTTGAGGAAGTCGTTAGCCTTAGAGGGCTACTTCACTGCAGAAATTGGGGTTTTCACAAATTTTCTCATCCAAAATGGTTTTGCAAGTGGTTTCTCAAGGTCATAATCATTTTTTGGGGTATCTATTCAACACTTGGTGGCTCATTAAGCCTGGCCGCAAGGGTTTGAGGGCTAAAAGCACTAGCCCCAGACCTATTTTGGGCCTCTAAGAGCTAGTTGTAGGCCTAATTAGGCCTATAAACCCTAGCCGCAGCCCTGAACGGTCTTAATTCATCTTTGCAATTGATTTGAGGGATAACAATTTGTTTTGTAGGCCTAAAGTAATTTTTGGCGAGGGTTTGTAGTGGTTTCTCATCATATTTTTTCCATTAATCCATGAAGTTTCTTGTCTAGTGGACTAATATTGGTTTTGTAGGTTCATTATCCATTTTAAGGAGGTTTTGGGATTTCATACTTGCTTTTAGGCCTAGTTCTAGGCCTAGAAGGTCTCCTCTCACCTAGCTGCAAAGGTTTCTAGGGCTTCTAGCCCTAGACGTAGCCCTAAAGGGCCTCTAAACCCTAGCCATTTGCTTGATTTGTCATTTGAATTATTTTTTAGGCCTAATTCCTTGTGTTTGCAGGTGTCTTGCACTTATTAGAAGCCTCACATCACAATTTTTGAAGTCATTTTCCTTAGCCACTAACCTAAGAAGCTCATCTTATCTTGATCATGGAGTTTGGTAACCTTCTTCATTGTCTTTAAGCTAATCATTTGTGGTTGCAAGTATTCAAAGGCTATATCATTGCCAAATCACTTCATTTGGTGCCTCCATCTTATCTCAACTTGACAAACTTGGTAGTGAAGCAAGGAATTTTAGGCCTAAAGGGTTTGATCCTCTCTCCCTTTCTCTCTTTTGTTAACTGTCTATTTTTTTGTTTCTCAAGTTGTCTGTGATCCTCTAGGCTTGACCTGTGGCTTCAGAAGATGCAACCCAGGGGCATCTAAGCCGTCAAAGTCACCCAGGGATCACACCCGGCCTAGGCCACACCATCCCTAAGTTGGCTGGATTTTAGCATGTCTTCTCCCCCTAGCACGAGTGCAATAACCTCCGTGAGGTTTGATCTTGGGTCACCTTGCTAACAAGGCCCATCCTCAACCGGTTGTGCTAGTGGGACTTGACCTCTTTTGTTAACTGTCATGAATAACCAGATCTGAAGAAATATCTAACAGTGGCATAATAAAGTGTTAATCATGCTAAATAAGCTTAAAAACATTCTCTAATAAGCCTAATAACCCTAAGAATTAACACTCATCACTTAATGGCTTAATCACTATTGTGTTTGCTAGCTTCTTTTGTCAATTTTGGGACTGTTTTCATATTAATAACTTGCTGATCTGAATTTGTTTAAATTCTTGTGCATTTTCAAAGGGATAACATTGTGAGGAATTCATTGGTGAATTAATCATATAAGTCTTGCAATGGATTGTCTCTTGCATTCTTGTATTATCATTGTGTTGACCACTACGTGTAAACTAACCATAGCAGTACACCCCCTTTTCGCAGAAGGGGTAGCGCTTAATCAACATGTCCGTGCCATTCGATAGTCATCGTTAACATGATCATGTGATGTTGTAAACCCAGTCTGCATGTGTAAATTGTAAATAATCTTAGCAGATCTGAGTCATGTATGTAAATTGCCTAGGTGGACCTAATTTTCTAGTGATAATCTGCGTTCCGGAAGGTTTTTTGTCTCACCGCTCCATGATCGGCAGAGTTTTCCTTCAACCTAAACCCAAAGCCGGAATGAATTTTGTAATTAGAATCTTAGGGGAATCCTAGTGCGTTGAACTGCTAGATTATATTTGGTTGCAGAATTGGGTGGTCTATGAGGGTCTATGTCAAATGGGTTTTCCCCCTTGAGATGTAAAATTGTAAAAGTCATGATGTAAAGTGTCTTGAGGGTTAGAAAATGTTTTAATTCCTTCATAAGTCCTAAGTCCTAGGTCCTAGGTGATTTTCCAAAGGCTAAGTTCGAGGATCCAAAAAAAAAATTAAAGAAATTAAAGAAATTAAAAATTAAAAAATAAATTAAAATAATAATAAAACTAATTTTTTTTAAATAATTAAAAAATAAAAAAATAAAATAAAATAAAATTTAAAAAATAATAAAATAATAATAAGTCAAATTTTTGAGTAAATAAATGCAGAATTTTAATTTTTTAATATATGAAAATGCATTTAAAAAATTCGATGGATGAGATTAAAAGAAATCTTGATTCTCATCGACGGTCGAGATTAGTTTAACGTGGATCACTCGAACTAGCCATTGGGAATTTTTCCTTTAAATAGGGTGCTAGGGGTCATTTGAGATCAGATTAGATCTTAGAGACTGGTGCTAAAGAAAGCTCTCTTGTAGTCACTTTTTGTGCAATAAAGAAAGACTTTGGGGTTGAAATCTTGCTGGTGTTACTTTTCTGGAAGTGCTGTAAGATGATTTATTTTTCTGCATAATTTTATTTTCAGCCATTGATAATAACTTGATGAAGATTGATTTAGGCACAGGTATCTTGTCTGATCTTTGGCGTTTGAATGATAGTTTAGATTCTAAAATATAATGGCAGGTATCTCCATTTGATCTGAATTTCATTATTGTTTTCTCCCTCTATGTTAATGGTTGATTTTAAGCTGTGCAGGAAATCTTAGTTTTGAGTTTACCGGGCGTTAGGGGAAGTTCTCGGCTGAACCAGCCAACTCCCGGATTGTGTTTTCTGAAAGAGCCCAGCTAGTTCTTAATCCCGGGCTTATCATCTGAAATTTTTTATGAATGCATGCAGGGTTTTCTGAAGTATCTCACATTAAAATTAAATTCTGATAATATTACTGTGATTATTGACAAATCTGGCTGCTTAAGAGTCGAAAATTTGTAAATGCTGTAATTATTTAGCTGATTTAGGGTTTTCAGTCATGTTTCTGGCACATTTTACTTGGTATTTTGCTTTTGCCATTGCAGGTTGTAGGTACAGGTTTTGTGAAATTTTTTCAGGGTTTCCATCAGGCAATCTGAAGGAAAGATTTAAAATTTTGATCAAGTTTCTGTACTACGGGTCTGCAACCTACGTTTTTTTATTTTTCACTGTTGCTTGGGGTTTTATTGCTGTAGAAAAATTTTGAATTTTTTTTCAGGGGCTACAGTTTTTCGCTGCTGTCAATGCAGCTGCCATTCAAATCGAATTTCAATGCTCTTGCATCCCTAGTCTTCACGCTTCATCTTTTCCTTGAACCTTCACGCAGCAGCCTGCTCCAAATCCTTACGCAACAGCCATTACATTCCAGATCTGCAAACAATCTCAACTCTCATACACTTCTCCAAACCTGAAATACATTGCTCATGCTTTCAATTTCTCCTGCGTGTTCCTCTGGCTATTTCTCCTGTGTGTTCCTTTCGAGCTGCGTTTCCTTCAAGCATTTCACTCCCTTCCCTGCCTGCAGCAATCCCTTACTCTAAATCTGCCATCACTTCCCTCATCTCCACCTGCAAACACAAAAAAAAGCTGGCACTCTCATCCGCTGCAATCCATTCCATCATCACGCAGCCAACCCCACACTAACCTGCAAACTTGTCGCTACTGACCCTGCGTACAGTTTTTTGCTCCATTCCATGCTGCGTCCACCGCTGTCATTTCCTTTTCCGCTGTTCAAACCTGCATATTACAACAGACTAGCAATCCGTTCAATTTTTTTTTCCACCTGCTTTTATAAATACATAGTTTTAGCGTAGGTATGTAATTTATTTTCATTTTTGATATATGCATATGTTTAGGTTAGGTTGGATTTTTATTTAGACTTTATTTAGTTAGGATTTGAAATTTTATAAATTTTCATTCAGGTTAGGTTTTTTGTTTAATTTAGATTCAGATTTGAATTCTTTTTAGCTTAAGTTTTTTGGTTTTTTTTAGAAATAGATATAATTTAAGTTTCATTTTGTTTTAATTATAAAAATAAAAAAGAGTAAAAGAAAATAAAAATAATTTTTTTTTTTTCTTTTTACGATTTTGTTCTATTTTTTGAGTTAGCGTTTTAGTTTAGATTATTTTTTAATTTTAGATTTCTTTTTTCTTTTTTTCTTTTTTTGTTTTAGTTTTAGATCCAGTTTTCTTTAAATTTAGTTTTTGTTTTAATTTTGATTTTTAAATAATATCAAAAAGAAGTTTGAAAAAAAAAAAAAAATTGATTTTCTTCATGGTTTTGATAGGATTTAGTTTTAGCGTTTATTATTTACTTTTTAATTTTATTTACTTAGGCTTTAGTTTAATATTAGTTATATTTTATTTTTTCTGTTGTCTTATTTTAAGAAATCATAAAAATAAAAAATAAAAAACAGCAAAAAAAAAAAAATCAATTTCCTTCTGTTTATTTTAGTTTTGAATTTTTTATTATTAGAATTAAACATTTTTTTTAGTTTAGTTTAGTTTCATAAAAGTCAAAAAAGGTTTTTTTTTTATTTTTTATTTTTTTTAAATAAAAAGGTTTAGATTAGATTTTAGTTTTATTAGGATTTTGGTTTTGTTTAATTTTTAGACTTAAAATAATATATGAAAATATATATATATATATATATATATATATATATATATTAAGTCTGTGTTTTATTTAGAATTTAGATTTTATCTTGTGTATATAAATTAGAATTTAGATCTTAGTTTTAGACTTTATTTTATAATATTTAGTTTTAAATTCCATTTCATTTGTATATATTTAAATTTCATTTTCATTTAGATATTTTGATATAAATAAAAAAATAAAAAATCATAAAAAAATTTAGATTTTAATGGGTTCATATTTTGTTTTAATTTGTTAGATTTATTTGATTTTAGGATTTAATTTTAATTTAGTTTAGTTTAGTTTAATTTTGTTTTAAAAAATATAAAAATTAAAAAATATTTTGAAAAGGCTTAACAAAAAATTGAAAATTCATTTTTGGTGACTTTTGCAGTATCTATGTTCCACTTCTCTATAGTTAAACGCACTTAAATGTTTATTTAAAGTTAGCTATACAAAAGTGGTAATTGGTCAGCATTTAATTTTTATGATCATTTAAAGCATGTGATTTTTCTTGAAATTTAATCGCTGGATCATCATTAAAGTGCGTTGAGTTTATTGAATAGCTTGTATCGCTTGAGGTATTCGATGATAAATGATTGTTTTACAAGGTTCATATTTCTACAACATTTAATAAATAATCATTTAATCATTAACTCCATAAGGCACTGGTACATTATTCCTAAAATCAATCAAGTACTGGTATCGTCTTGATGTGTCTCCAAACCCAACTGGTCCACAGTTGGTCTTCTTTCATCCCATAAGGTCTACTCCCCTTAGCCTCGGGAAACCGCTTAAATGGAGGGATCGGGGATCAGAGTGACATCC
Source organism: Pinus tabuliformis (assembly GCA_031772625.1). NCBI lineage: Eukaryota > Viridiplantae > Streptophyta > Pinopsida > Pinales > Pinaceae > Pinus > Pinus tabuliformis. The sequence goes on along the minus strand of CM062816.1, from coordinate 506,753,232 downwards.
CCTGGTCTGAGCGTTGTCATGACAATCTGTGCGACAACATTTTTTGGCGCCGTTGCTGGGGACAAAGTTTTTTCTATCTTTGGTTTATTCGACATTCATCTTCTCATTTCTCATCATTCTTTCATATTTCTCATCTCTCATTTGAGCTGGCAGATTCAACATTTTTTGGCATCATTTGGATTTTTTCATCACCTTATCTTTCGTCATATCAGCAACTACTCTTCAGTTCGTTTCTTGTTTGGGTGGCGACTCCATTCCATTTCTTTTATTTTTCCCAGGCAAGAAGCCTCCCTCATATCTGCTTGTTGGTTGCTTTTTGGATCCTAGAATTAGATTCATTGTTCAAGTGGCGACTCCACTTCTTTCATCTATTGATTTTCTTGAGCAGAGATCTCGTTCTATCATCCATTTGGTCCCTCGTTATTCATCATGGATTATTCGTTTAAACCATGTCATTTTACTGATGATCTCCATGAGTTTCTAGAAGAGGCCATTTCTAAATTACTTTTGTTCTCAGATGGTGATTCAGTCACTGTTAGAAAGCATTTAAATAGGTTTACTTGTGTAATGATCATATATTGTAGACTTCCTCAATATAATCATGAAGATGTCAAAATGCGTCTATTTGTTCGTTCTTTAAACGCTGATGCTTTGAACTGGTTTAATAATTGTCCTGAATATTCTTTCACTTCTTTACAAGACATTATCGATGCTTTTAAAGATAGATATGGTGATCCAGATAGCTCGCCTTGTGCCCCTAAAATTGTGCAACGGAATGAAAGTAATCTTGTAAAACGTCCAGCTGTAGATGAAAGATTTCAAGACAATTCTTCATATCAGAATGTGCCATCCACTTGTACCATTGCAGATCAAATCCATGATACTGGAAAAGCAGGGACAAACTATAAAATCAATGTTGACAATGAAAAGGAAGATCAGAAGAAAATTATGCAAGAACTAATGCAGCTGGTAAAAAATATGGAGATTAATCAAACTAATTACACCAATGATGTGATAACTTTATGCACCCACCTGGAAAAACATAATAAGGAGATGGAGATCATGAAAATTAAACACTTTGATTACATAACCGACATGCAAAATCAACATGCTAAGGAAATTGAGGCCATGAAAACTAATCATGACATAGAAATTAGTTTTATGCAAAGCAAGTTATTAGGCTTAGAGGAAAATATGACGACCATGAAAGCTAATCATGATAAGGAAATTAATTCTATGCAAAATAAATTATTGACCATGGAAGAAGACCATGCCAAGGAAATCAGTGCTATGAAGGTTGAACACTCTAGTCAAATGGATGCCATTGGAATACAGGTTCAGAAATCTCAACAGCTGTGAGAGGATGAAAAAAACCAGGGAACGTCAATAGATCAGGAGCCTCGTTATCTGTTACAACAAGCTCCATCTTATTATGAGGTCCTTTGTTCCACTGAAAAGTGGATAATTGAAGATGACTTGGATAAAAGGGAGATTAATAATCAGATTGATGCTCACACGGTTAATCCACCAGTCATTGAAGATCAAGTTATAACTCATGGCACCTGTGAGATTGGTCCATCATCCTTGACAGGGCAGATGCAGGATGAAGAAAGACATGTCACGCATATCTTACATACTTCATGTGAGAGCTTTGAAGCAGAAAGTTCCACGTCATCAGTAATACAGCCTGCCAGGAAGAAAAAGCGCAAGAGGAAGAAAATGAGAAGAATATTTGATGCATCAGACGGCCGCGAACAACTTGATTTTCAGATAGGAAAAAGTCCTACCATATGCAGAATTGGACATGGCACATCCGACAAGCAGCCGATAGATTTGCCTGAAAGCAGGGAAATGCTCAATATACACTATATTGAAAACATCTGATGCTATGGGGCATCCTCTGTATTTCTAACCCTACTCCTTGTTTTTTCAGCATTTTCATTTCTGTTTTAGGATTAGATTTACTTTTCATGTTACTAGATAGTTAATAAATGAAGAGCTTATATCTTTCATGTGCTTAATGTTATATGATGATTTTTGGATGGACGCTACTTATGTTGTGTGTTGCGTGGGTGCAGATTCTGGATTCTCACATTCCTATAGTGCAGCAACGTGTCCCCAAGTAGAGCTAGATGTTGACCACTATGTGTCAACTACCCATAACAGTACACCCCTTTTTTCACAGAAGGGGTAGCGCTTAATCGACATGTCTGTTCCATTCGATAGTCATCGTCGACATGATCATGTGATGTTGTAAATCCAGTCTACATGTGCAAATTGTAAATAATCTTAGCATATCTGAGTCATGTATGTAAATTGCCTAGGTGGACCTAATTTTCTAGTGATAATCTGCATTCCGGAAGGTTTTTTGTCTCACCAATCCATGATCGGCAGAGTTTTCCTTCAACCTAACCCCAAAGCCGGAATGAATTTTGTCATTAGAATCTTAGGGGAATCCTAGTGCATTGATCTGCTAGATTATATTTGGTCACAGAACTTGGTGGTCTATGAGAGTCTATGTCAAATGGGTTTTCCCCCTTGAGATGTAAATTTGTAATAGACATGATGTAAAGTGTCTTGAGGGTTAGAAAATGTTTTAATCCCCTCATAAGTCTTAAGTCCTAGGTCCTAGGTAATTTTTCCAAAGGCTAAGTTCGAGGATTCAAAAAATAAAAATTAAAGCAATTAAAAATTAAAAAATTAAAAAATAAATAAAAATAATAATAAAACTAATTTAAAAAATAAAAATAAAAAAATAAAATAAAATAAAATTTTAAAGATAATAAAATAATAATAAGTCAAATTTTTGAGTAAATAAATGCAGAATTTTAATTTTTTAATATATTAAAATGCATTTAAAAAATTCAACGGATGAGATTAAAAGAAATTTTGATCCTCATTGACGGTCGAGATTAGTTTGACATGGATCACTCGAACTAGCCGTTGGGAATTTTTCCTTTAAATAGGGTGCTAGGAGTCATTTGAGATCAGAGTAGATCTTAGAGACTAATGCTAAAGAAAGCTCTCTTGTAGTCACTTTTTGTGCAGTAAAGAAAGAATTTGGGGTTGAAATCTTGCTGGTGTTACTCTTCTGGAAGTGCTGTAAGATGATTTATTTTTCTGCATAATTTTATTTTCAGCCATTGATAATAGCTTGATGAAGATTGATTTAGGCACAGGTATCTTGTCTGATCTTTGGGGTTTGAATGATAGTTTAGATTCTAAAATATAATGGCAGGTATCTCCATTTGATCTGGATTTCATTATTGTTTTCTCCCTCTATGTTAATGGTTGATTTTAAGCTATGCAGGAAATGTGTTAGGGGAAGTTCTCAGCTGAACCAGCCAACTCCCGGACTGTGTTTTCTGAAAGAACCCAGCCAGTTCTTAATCCTGGGCTTATCATCTGAAATTTTTTATGAATGCATGCAGGGTTTTCTGAAGTATCTCACATTAAAATTAAATTCTAATAATATTACTGTGATTATTGACAAATTTGGCTACTTAAGAGTCGAAAATTTGTAAATGCTGTAATTATTTAGCTAATTTAGGCTTTTCAGTTTTGTTTCTAGCACATTTTACTTAGTGTTCTGCTTTGCCATTGCAGGTTGCAAGTACAGGTTTTGTGAAAAATTTTCAGGGTTTCCATCAGGCAATCTGAAGGAAAGATTTAAAATTTTGATCAAGTTTCTAGACTACGGGTCTGCAACCTGCGTTTTTTTATTTTTCACTGTTGCCTGGGGTTTTATTGCTGCAGAAAAAATTTTGAAATTTTTTTCAGGGGCTACAGTTTTTCGCTGCTGTCAATGCAACTGCCATTCAAATCGAATTTCGATGCTTTTGCATCCCCAGTCTTCATGCTTCATCTTTTCCTTGAACCTTCACGCAGCAGCCTGCTCCAAATCATTACGCAACAGCCATTACATTCCAGATCTGCACACAATCTCAACTATCATACACTTCTCCAAACCTGAAATACATTGCTCACGATTTCAATTTCTCCTGCGTGTTCCTCTGGCTATTTCTCTTGCGTGTTCCTCTGGAGCTGCGTTTCCTTCAAGCATTTCACTCCCTTCCCTGCCTGCAGTAATCCCTTACTCTAAATCTGCCATCACTTCTCTCATCTCCACTTGCAAACACAAAGAAACCTGCAAACACAAAAAAAGTCGGCACTCTCATCCACTGCAATCCATTCCATCTTCACACAACCAACTCCACGCTAACCTGCAAACTTGTCACTGCTGTCCCTGTGTACAGTTTTCTGCTCCATTCCACGCTGTGTCCACCGCTGTCATTTCCTTTGCCGCTGTTCAAACCTGCATATTACAATAGACTAGCAATCTATTCGAATTTTTTTTCCACCTGCGTTTTATAAATACATAGTTTTAGTGTAGGTATGTAAGTTATTTTCATTTTTGATATGTGCATATGTTTAGGCTAGGTTGGATTTTTATTTAGACTTTATTTAGTTGAGATTTGAAATTTTATAAATTTTCATTCAGGTTAGGTTTTTTGTTTAATTTAGATTCACATTTGAATTCTTTTTAGCTTACGTTTTTGTTTTTTTTAGAAATAGATATAATTTAAGTTTCATTTTGTTTTAATCATAAAAATAAAAAAGAGTAAAAGAAAAAAAAAATAAAAAACTTTTTTTTTTTTTTTTTTTTTTAGGATTTTGTTCTATTTTCTGAGTTAGCGTTTTAGTTTAGATTTTTTTTTTCTTTTTTTTAGTTTTAGATCCAGTTTTCTTTAAATTTAGTTTTTGTTTTAATTTTGATTTTAAAATAATATCAAAAAGAAGTTTGAAAAAAAAAAGAAAACGATTTTCTTCATGGTTTTGATAGGATTTAGTTTTAGCGTTTATTATTTACTTTTTAATTTTATTTACTTAGGCTTTAGTTTAGTATTAGTTATATTTTATTTTTTCTGTTGTCTTATTTTAATAAATCATTAAAAAAAAAAATGATTTCCTTTTGTTTATTTTAGTTTTGAATTTTTTATTTTAGAATTAAACATTTTTTTTAAGTTTAGTTTTGTTTCATAAAAGTAAAAAGTTAAAAAGGGTTTTTTTTTTTTTTTTTTTTCTTTTAGAATCTTTGATTTTTTTTTTTTTTAAATTTAAAAAAATAAAAAGGTTTAGATTAGATTTTAGTTTTATTAGGATTTTGGTTTTGTTTGATTTTTAGACTTAAAATAATATCTAAAAAAAAAGTTTCTTTTTTTCAAGTCTGAGTTTTATTTAGAATTTAGATTTTATCTTGTGTATATAAATTAGAATTTAGATCTTAGTTTTAGACTTTATTTTATAATTTTTAGTTTTAAATTCCATTTCATTTGTATATATTTAAATTTCATTTTCATTTAGATATTTTGGTTTATTTTGATAATATATATATATATATATATATATATATATATATATATATATATATCATAAAAAAAGTTTTAGATTTTAATGGGTTCATATTTTGTTTTTATTTGTTAGATTTATTTGATTTTTGGATTTAATTTTAATTTAGTTTAGTTTAGTTTAATTTTGTTTTAAAAAATATAAAAATTAAAAAATATTTTGAAAAGGCTTAACAAAAAATTGAAAACTCGTTTTGGTGACTTTTGCAGTATCTATGTTCCACTTCTCTATGGTTAAATGCACTTAAATGTTTATTTAAAGTTAGCTATATAAAAGTGGTAATTGGTCAGCATTTGAATTTTATGATCATTTAAACCATCTGATTTTTCTTGAAATTTAATCGCTGGATCATCATTAAAGCGCGTTGAGTTTATTGAATAGCATGTATCGCTTGAGGTATTCGATGATAAATGATTGTTTTACAAGGTTCATATTTCTGCAACATTTAATAAATAATCATTTAATCATTAACTCCGTAAGGCACTGGTACATTATTCCTAAAATCAATCAAGTACTGGTATTGCCTTGATGTGTCTCCCAACCCAACTGGTCCACAGTTGGTCTTCCTTCATCCATAGGGTCTACCCCCCTTAGCCTTGGGAGACACCTTAAACAGAGGAATCGGGGATCAGAGTGACAACCCTCGGCCTGAGCGTTGTCGTGACAATCTGTGCGACAATATTTTTTGGCACCGTTGCCGGGGACATAGTTTTTTCTGTCCTTGGTTTATTCGACATTCATCTTCTCATTTCTCATCATTCTTTCATATTTCTCATCTCTCATTTGAGCTGGCGGATTCAACATCTTTTGGCATCATTTGGATCTTTTCATCACATTATCTTTCGTCATATCAACAACTACTCTTCAGTTCGTTTCTTGTTTGGGTGGCGACTCCATTCCATTTCTTTTATTTTTCCCAGGTAAGAAGCCTCCCTCATATTTGCTTGTTGATTGCTTTTTGGATCCTAGAATTAGATTCATTATTCAAGTGGCGACTCCACTTCTTTCATCTATTGATATTCTTGAGCAGAGATCTCGTTCTATCATCCATTTGGTCCCTCATTATTCATCATGGATTATTCATTTAAACCATGTTATTTTACTGATGATCTCCATGATTTTCCAGAAGAGGCCATTTCTAAATTACTTTTGTTCTCAGATGGTGATTCAGTCGCTGTTAGAAAGCATTTAAATAGGTTTACTTATGTAATGATCATATATTGTAGACTTCCTCAATATAATCATGAAGATGTCAAAATGCGTCTATTTGTCCGTTCTTTAAAGGGTGATGCTTTGAACTGGTTTAATAATTGTCATGAAGATTCTTTCACTTCTTTACAAGACATTATCGATGCTTTTAAAGATAGATATGGTGATCCTGATAACTCGCCTTGTGCCCCTAAAATTGTGCAACGGAATGAAAGTAATCTTGTAAAAGGTCTAGCTGTCGATGAAAGATTTCAAGACAATTCTTCATATCAGAATGTGCCATCCACTTGTACCATTGCAGATCAAATCCATGATACTGGAAAAGCAGGGACAAACTATAAAATCAGTGTTGACAATGAAAAGGAAGATCAGAAGCAAATTATACAAGAACTAATGCAGCTGGTAAAAAATATGGAGATTAATCAAACTAATTACACCAATGATGTGAGAACTTTATGCACCCACCTGGAAAAACGTAATAAGGAGATGGAGATCATGAAAATTAAACACTCTGATTACATAACCGACATGCAAAATCAACATGCTAAGGAAATTAAGGCCATGAAAAATAATCAAAGAAATTAGTTTTATGCAAAGCAAGTTATTAGGCTTAGAGGAAAATATGACGACCATGAAAGCTAATCATGATAAGGAAATTAATTCTATGCAAAATAAATTATTGACCATGGAAGAAGACCATGCCAGGGAAATCAGTGCTATGAAGGTTGAACACTCTAGTCAAATGGATGTCATTAAAATACAGGTTCAGAAATTTCAACAGCGGTCAGAGGATGAAAGAAACCAGGGAACGTCAATAGATCAGGAGCCTCGTTATCTGTTACAACAAGCTCCATCTTATTATGAGGTCCTTTGTTCCACTGAAAAGTGGATAATTGAAGGTGACTTGGATAAAAGGGAGATTAATAATCAGATTGATGCTCACACGGTTAATCCACCAGTCATTGAAGATCAAGTTATAACTCGTAGCACCTGTGAGGTTGGTCCATCATCCTTGACAGGGCAGATGCAGGATGAAGAAAGACATGTCACGCATATCTTACATACTTCATCTGAGAGCTTTGAAGCAGAAAGTTCCACGTCATCAGTAATACAGCCTGCCAGGAAGAAAAAGTGCAAGAGGAAGAAAATGAGAAGAAAATTTGATGCATCCAACAGTCGCGAACAACTTGATTTTCGGATAGGAAAAAGTCCTACCATATGCAAAATTGGACATGGCACATCCAACAAGCAGTCAACATATTTGCCTAAAAGCAGGCAAATGCTCAGTATACACTATATTGAAAACATCTGATGCCATGGGGCATCCTCTGTATTTCTAACCCTACTCCTTGTTTTTTCAGCATTTTCATTTCTGTTTTAGGATTAGATTTACTTTTTATGATACTAGATAGTTAATAAATGAAGAGCTTATATCTTTCATGTGCTTAATGTTATATGATGATTTTTGGATGGACGCTACTTATGTTGTGTGTTGCGTGGGCGCAGATTCTGGATTCTCACATTCCTACAGTGCAGCAATGTGTCTCCAAGTAGAGCCAGATGTTGACCACTACGTGTCAACTACCCATAGCAGTACACCCCCTTTTCGCAGAAGGGGTAGCGCTTAATCGACATGTCTGTGCCATTCGATAGTCATCGTCGACATGATCATGTGATGCTGTAAATCCAGTCTGCATGTGTAAATTGTAAATAATCTTAGCAGATCTGAGTCATGTATGTAAATTGCCTAGGTGGACCTAATTTTCTAGTGATAATCTGTGTTCTGGAAGGTTTTTTGTCTCACCGATCCATGATCGACAGAGTTTTCCTTCAACCTAACCCCAAAGTCGGAATGAATTTTGTCATTAGAATCTTAGGGGAATCCTAGTGCGTTGATCTGCTAGATTATATTTGGTCGCAGAACTGGGTGGTCTATGAGGGTCTATGTCAAATGGGTTTTCCCCCTTGAGATGTAAAATTGTAAAAGTCATGATGTAAAGTGTCTTGAGGGTTAGAAAATGTTTTAATCCCCTCATAAGTCCTAAGTCCTAGGTCCTAGGTAATTTTTCCAAAGGCTAAGTTCGAGGATCCAAAAAATAAAAATTAAAGAAATTAAAAAATAAATAAAAATAATAATAAAACTAATTTAAAAATAATTAAAAAATAAAAAATAAAATAAAATAAAATTTAAAAAATAAAATAATAATAAGTCAAATTTTTGAGTAAATAAATGCAGAATTTTAATTTTTTAATATATTAAAATGCATTTAAAAAATTCGACGGATGAGATTAAAAGAAATCTTGATCCTCATTGACGGTCGAGATTAGTTTGACATGGATCACTCGAACTAGCCGTTGGGAATTTTTCCTTTAAATAGGGTGCTAGGGGTCATTTGAGATCAAATTAGATCTTAGAGACTAATGCTAAAAAAAGCTCTCTTGTAGTCATTTTTTGTGCAATAAAGAAAGACTTTGGGGTTGAAATCTTGCTGGTGTTACTCTTCTGGAAGTGTTGTAAGATGATTTATTTTTCTGCATAATTTCATTTTCAGCCATTGATAATAGCTTGATAAAGATTGATTTAGGCACAGGTATCTTGTCTAATCTTTGGGGTTTGAATGATAGTTTAGATTATGAAATATAATGGTAGGTATCTCCATTTGATCTGAATTTCATTATTGTTTTCTCCCTCTATGTTAATGGTTGATTTTAAGCTGTGCAGGAAATCTTAGTTTTGAGTTTACCGGGCGTTAGGGGAAGTTCTCGGCTGAACCAGCCAACTCCCGGATTGTGTTTTCTGAAAGAGCCCAGCCAATGCTTAATCCTGGGCTTATCATCTGAATTTTTTTATGAATGCATGCAGGGTTTTCTGAAGTATCTCACATTAAAATTAAATTCTGATAATATTACTGTGATTATTGACAAATCTGGCTGCTGAAGAGTCAAAATTTTGTAAATGTTGTAATTATTTAGCTGATTTAGGGTTTTCAGTTTTTTTTTTGGCACATTTTACTTGGTGTTCTGCTTTTGCCATTACAGGTACAGGTTTTGTGAAAAATTTTCAGGGTTTCCATCAGGCAATCTGAAGCAGTAAAGATTTAAAATTTTGATCAAGTTTCTGGACTACAGGTCTGCAACCTGCGTTTTTTTATTTTTCACTGTTGCCTGGGGTTTTATTGCTGTAGAAAAAATTTTGAAATTTTTTTCAGGGGCTACAGTTTTTCGTTGTTGTCAATGCAGCTGCCATTCAAATCGAATTTTGATGCTCTTGCATCCCTAGTCTTCACGCTTCATCTTTTCCTTGAACCTGCTCCAAATCATTACGCAACAGCCATTACATTCCAGATCTGCACACAATCTCATCTCTCATATGCTTCTCCAAACCTGAAATACATTGCTCACGCTTTCAATTTCTCCGGCGTGTTCCTCTGGAGCTGCGTTTCCTTTAAGCATTTCACTCCCTTCCCTGCCTGTAGCAATCCCTTACTCTAAATCTGCCATCACTTCCCTCATCTCCACCTGCAAACACAAAGAAACCGGCAAACACAAAAAAAAGCCGGCACTCTCATCCGCTGTAATCCATTCCATCTTCACGTAGCCAACCCCACGCTAACCTACAAACTTGTCGTTGTTGTCCCTGCGTATAGTTTTCTACTCCATTCCACACTACGTCCACTGCTGTCATTTCCTTTGTCGCTATTGAAACTTGCATATTACAACAGACTAGCAATCCGTTCGAATTTTTTTTCCACCTGCGTTTTATAAATACATAGTTTTAGCGTAGGTATGTAATTTATTTTCATTTTTGAGATATGCATATGTTTAGGCTAGCTTGGATTTTTATTTAGACTTTATTTAGTTAGGATTCGAAATTTTATAAATTTCATTCAGGTTAGGTTTTTTGTTTAATTTAGATTCATATTTGAATTCTTTTTAGCTTTCGTTTTTGTTTTTTTTTAGAAATAGATATAATTTAAGTTTCATTTTGTTTTAATCATAAAAATAAAAAAGAGTAGAAGAAAATAAAAATAAAAATGTTTTTTTTTAGGATTTTGTTCTATTTTCTGAGTTGGCATTTTAGTTTAGATTATTTTTTAATTTTAGGTTTCTTTTTCTTTTTTTTCTTTTTGTTTTAGTTTTAGATCCAGTTTTTTTAAATTTAGTTTTTGTTTTAATTTTGATTTTAAAATAATATCAAAAAAAAGTTTGAAAAAAAATAAAATCGACTTTCTTCATGGTTTTGATAGGATTTAGTTTTAGCGTTTATTATTTACTTTTTAATTTTATTTACTTAGGCTTTAGTTTAGTATTAGTTATATTTTATTTTTTTTGTTGTCTTATTTAAAAAAAAAAAAAACAGCAAAAAAAATGTTTTCCTTTTGTTTATTTTAGTTTTGAATTTTTTATTATTAGAATTTTTTTAGTTTAGTTTTGTTTCATAAAAGTAAAAAGTTAAAAAGGGTTCTTTTTTTTTTAATTTCTTTTAGACTCTTTGATTTTTTTTAAATTTAAAAAATAAAAAGGTTTAGATTAGATTTTAGTTTTATTAGGATTTTGGTTTTGTTTGATTTTTAGACTTAAAATAATATCAAAAAAAAAAACATAAAAAGTTTTGTTTTGTTTTGTATTTTTTTTTTTTTTTTATTAAGTCTGAGTTTTATTTAGAATTTAGATTTTATCTTGTGTATATAAATTAGAATTTAGATCTTAGTTTTAGACTTTATTTTATAATATTTAGTTTTAAATTCCATTTCATTTGTATATATTTAAATTTCATTTTCATTTAGATATTTTGGTTTATTTTGATATCATAAAAAATAAAAATAAAAAAAATTGTAAAAAGTTTTAGATTTTAATGGGTTCATATTTTGTTTTTATTTGTTAGATTTATTTGATTTTAGGATTTAATTTTAATTTAGTTTAGTTTAGTTTAATTTTGTTTTAAAAAATATAAAAATATATAAAAATTAAAAAATATTTTGAAAAGGCTTAACAAAAAATTGAAAATTCGTTTTCGGTGACTCTTGCAGAGTCTATGTTCCACTTCTCTATAGTTAAACACACTTAAATGTTTATTTAAAGTTAGCTATATAAAAGTGGTAACTGATCAGCATTTAAATTTTATGATCATTTAAAGCATCTGATTTTTCTTGAAATTTAATCGTTGGATCATCATTAAAGCGCGTTGAGTTTATTGAATAGCTTGTATCGCTTTGAGATATTCGATGATAAATGATTTTTTTACAAGGTTCATAGTTCTGCAACATTTAATAAATAATCATTTAATCATTAACTCCATAAGGCACTGGCACATTATTCCTAAAATCAATCAAGTACTAGTATCGCCTTGATGTGTCTCCCAACCCAACTGGTCAATAGTTGGTCTTCCTTCATCCCATAGGGTCTACCCCCCTTAGCCTTGGGAGACGGCTTAAACGGAGGGATCGGGGATCAGAGTGACAGCCCCCGGTCTGAGCATTGTCGTGACAATCTGTGCGACAACACATTGCTAAGATAGATAATTGCCTCTTGCATTCTACATCATTGTATTAGCATCTCATTAGTAATTGAGTGCATTTGTTAATTTCCTCTTACTCTTAGCGATCTCATCTCTCCTTGTGCTTGCTAGTTACATTTGCGTTTAAGAGATAAATTGCAAATCTTTTCTTGTGGCTAATTGGTTCATGATTTAAGTGGATATTGATCTTATTGTGCTCTTGTTTCTAATTGCATGAAAGAACTTGGATAATATCTAATTGGAATTGCTAATCTTGTTTCATTGAGTTAATTTGTTCTCTAAGTGCTTCATCTAGTTATTCTTGTCATCTTGAGTTAAATATCATTATAAGCATTTTGATTTCAAGTGATTTAATCTTGTTGGAGCATTAAATTTATCTATAATCTCATTGAAGCAATCACTCATATCTTGCATCTTCATTCTAAGTTAGAAGTGCATTTCTAAAATACACCTCCAAGTATAAGCTTGGTTGTAAGAAAGATAGGACCACCTTCCTCACAAAATTTGTGAAGTCTAGACCCTCATCCGCAATTAACACAGTGACCTTGATGTTCTATTGTGGGCAATCCCTTGTAGGAACAAAGCCACTTGGGTGGTTAGAACTCCATGGGAGGTATCATTAATGAGGCCTTAGCCTCCTTCCGTCAGAATTCTCTCTACAAATTGCATTTGAGACTAACTTCAAAAGAATTGAGGGGAAGGATTCATCTAGACTAGGCATATAATTAAAATATACCAAGGGGTCCTGCATTTCATCTAGGATAGAATTTGCATATTGCAACAACTGTTCATCCAGTAGCTTGGAACATAATCCATATTGTGCAAATAATTAATCTTAAAAGCATTGGTCTCTAATTCATCATCTTAAGGAATTTAATCAAAGTGTGCTTAATAATCATACTCGCCACCTAATTTCAAACCAAGTTGCTAGGTCATTCAATTGTGTCTCCTTGACTTGTTGATTCCCAACAAGTTTTTCATCATCTCAGCCATAAGGACTACCCCCCTTAGCCTGCGCTTAAAAGATAGTTTAAATGGAGAGGGCAGGGATCAAGGTCACAGCCCCTGCCCTAAGCGTTGTCGCATTTTGGTATACAATTTGAGCGAAAACAAGATTTATAGTTGCGGCCCTCTTCTACAATGTTCTAGACAAATGTGTGCACCCAACCAACAAAGTAGATGGAATCAACCTATTCTCTGCATTTTTATGATCAATTTTAATCACATCTTGGGTTACTTTTGCAACCAAGATCCATTAAACTTGAGAAACCAAATATTTTGTAAACTAATTATGCCTAGACAGTTCTGATTTGAAGGAATTTGTTTTGATCCATTCCCTTGATCTCCTTTGTATATATACAACCATAGAACAAGGGACAAGTTTGGCAGTGAAGGTGTAAGGAGGATTATTGTAATAGGTAATGAAATCCATGCTTGGACATTTGTAATATGTCATTTTCATCTCATCATAATCAAATGTTGATATTCTATCTCTAGCTTGAAGTACTCACTTATTTTGTAAGCTTTCTCATAACATGTGCTAGGTTTGGTAGGGCCCCCATTCTCTAACATGCGTTGTGCTATTTTCATTTGTTCTTAATTAGCTAGTTCAGTTGTAGATCTAAATTTCCGTGTATTGTTTTTTTTTTCATGCACCCATCCTCTACCAATGTTGCAAACATCGACATTGAGATAAAATTAACAAGGGTTTGGAAAACCAAAAAATAGTAAAAATCGGGAAAATATCGGTAAAAATCGGCAAACATCGGCTAGGCCAAAAAATCGTGATTTCGAGATAAAATCGGGATGTTAGCGAGATGTTAACAACACTTTCCTCTACAAAGGAAGTCCCCCCCCTGAAGGTCATTGGACAAGGAAATACTCTTGAATTGCAGGAAGTTGATCTCAGTGAAAGAATGTGACTGGAACCATAAGAGTAGCCTTGTTATTAGCCTAGTGTGCAAAACATCTTTGTGGAATTTACAACAAATTGTTTTCCTTCCTTTCATACATGCTTAATGTTGATTTCTTTTAGTTTGTGTTTAAGAATATTTTGTCGGCGTTAGTTGTTAGCATAGGCCATAATAGTTTTTGATCATGCATTTTCTGTGCTTGCATCTTGAAGCATACGAGCCCTAGGGTTGATGACTTAATGTTAGGGATTTATGCATATAATTTACCCAATAGGGCTTGACCTTGAAAGGACACAAGCTCAGTTGCAACACTTTTCAGAAGGGAAAGCAAAGTGAGACAAGGGGAGGTTGTGTAGGCTAAGAGGGATTTTGGCTTCAGAGGGAAACTACACAGGAAAATCAGGTGCCAGTTGGAAGTTCAACCTTCAGGGAGTCTTGTAGCCATGCAAGGACAATCATGCGAGGACAATCATGGTGGTGTAAGGAAAGTCATAGATCATGCAAGGACAGTCATGGTACATGCAAGGACAATCATGGTACATGCAAGGATAGTCATGAACCAAGAAAGGCAAGTCTTGATCAAGCAAAAAGAAGATGTGGCACATGCAAGGACAATCATAGCCATGCAAGCGAATGTCATGGCTCAGGCAAGGAAAGTCATGGAGCTAGAGATTTCTATGAGAAGGATATGGTAATACCTTCCTTTCTAAGAGGGAATGTTGAAATTTGGGTAGCTCGGAAGGTATTTCTGAGTAGAGAAAACCCACAAAAAAGGAGCTTGTTGGGCAGAGTACCCATGTTTTGGGTTCTGACGCAAAGGAGTGGGCTCCGAACGCAAGATAATCAATATTATATTCTAATATTTTATTGAGTGGTGAAGTGGGGTTTCTTGAAGGGAAAAGAAGAGCCCCAAGACACTTAAACAAGAGCTATAAATATAGGCCAAAGGATAAGCCAAGTGCACAATTGAGATGTGACTTCATTTGTGAAGTAAGATCCCTAGAAGGACCCACAAACCTTAGAAGGAGATACGCAGCCAAGACTAGTTCTTTGAGTAGAAGGATTTAGATGCAACAAAGTAAGGGCTAAGTTCTGTGAGCCTTATGGCATCCACTGGTTGAAGCAGGGCCGAGTTAGGATCAGTGGAAAGGGCAGTTATCTAGGACGAGTCAAAGTCTATTTGGAAAGGAGATCAAGATCAACTGGAAGGACCACCGTAGGTAGAGGGTCTGTTCAAGGAGAATTACAGTTACAAGAGGTCTGTCTTGGAGGTTTGAGGCCTTGATCTGGGGGCCGAGGCTAGTTGTAGGCTAGGTTAAGGCCATTCGAAAGAAAGAGACAGTTTGTGCTATGATTTGCAGGGAAGTCGGGAACTATACATGAAGAAAAGGGTTGACCGGAGGTTTTACGAAGGGCTAGACAGCAGGCCGAGGTCTGGATAGGCTTGTTAGGGTAGACCGAGGTGACTTCAAATAGGTCGAGGATGGAAAATAGTTGGGCAGGGTAAGGAATGCTTGGTTAAGGCCAACCACAACTGTATGAAAGGGAGGTGCAGGCTACAGGAGGGATATTGTAGCAATAGACTGAGGAAAAGGGTTGCTAGAAGTCTAGCTGAGTGATATAGGGGTTGCTAAGGAGGACTAAACAACAAGTGGGATAAAGGCAACAACTTGTTGGTGTGGAAAGTAGCCATAGGCCCAAAAGTGTTGGCGAAGGCTACAAGGAAGCTGAATGGAAGTATGAAGTAGCAAACTATGTGGACAAAAGAAGAATGTAACAATAAAGGAAGGGTGCTACAACAAGATACAACAAGGTTGGAATGAGGACTGAGGGCTAGAGGAACAAGCCCATGTGAGTCTGGATCTTACTAGTTGATTGTATTTGTATGTGGGTAGATGAGGACTTGATGGACTAGGCCTCAACCCTAGGGTTATTAGTCAAAGGACAAATTGTGTATATTAGCATTGTATTAGGGTTTATAAAGGGGCCATGATCCCTAGTACAAAAGCCATATTGTTTTCTTAATGATGGACTAATAAGGAACATGATTTGCACCATAAATATTGTGTACCATTGTTGATTTGTTTGTTGTTATATTCTGCTATGCAAAGTTGTTTAAAGTTGGGAATCCATAGTGTGTTTATGTGCTTAGCTAAGGTATAGACCAGACCTAGAGTGCATGGAAATTCTAACAGACTTAAGTTTTTTAAGTTTAGATCAGTATTGTACATTCTACATCTGGATTGATATATGAGTTGTTTTTGTGCTCCGACATTCTATTGGCATTATTGTACTCACAAGTCCCATTCAGTGTTGACCTACTTTTGTGGTGATTTGTTGGACAATAATAAAATTGTCTTATCATATACCTGTAACATTGACACAATATTTGAGAACTAACTCATCGTTTTCTAGGAACTTGTTGTGATATGTTGATGTTTGTAGTAGCAGACAAGTATTTCTGCATTGGTTAAGCGTTAAGAATGCAGGAATCGTCCAAATCCACCTTAGGTAACTTGCTCTCAATTTATTAAGTTGTCTTTACAATTTAGCCTACGTCTAACTTAGGAAAAACACGTTAGTTAAGTTGATTAATTGAGGTAGGAAAACCAAGGAGATGCAATTTTAATTACATTAGTATATTTGTTTTAATCTCAACATTGATGTCAACTGGGTTACTATTTAATCTTAGCTATCCATAACTTTGGAGATTAGGGTTAGGGATTTAGCTAAGTAAGAAATTATAAAAGCAATTATATGGAGAGGAGAAAGACATAATTGAAAGAAATTTGAGAGTGATTTTCTCAATGAGAATGAAACTCAAAGACTAAAAGAAAATAAGTGCCCCAACAATGAGAGATAAATTATGGAGAAGGTGATTGAGTGGAAGTTGAGGCCTAACAAATTTTTGAGCACCAGTTTGTACAACTACATGACTGAGGAAAAGGGAAGCTCACACGTGTTGCACAAGGAGAGTTGCAGGCCACATGTGCGATGCAGGTTTTGTAGCAGCAGCGCCACATATGTGGAGTAGGTTGTGCTTGGGATGTACATCAAAATAGGTGAAAATCGAGGTTTTTCAAGGGCAGATTTGCTGGGTCTTATTTTGCTATAAATTTTCTATAATTTATCTATGGGCCAATTTCTTAGTAAGGAAGCCTCATTGTTTTGAGAATAAAAGGTGAAGATTAGTTGGAGAGAATTTTATGTGTGGCTCATTCCCTGTGCTTGCTTTTGCTACTTAATTTTCCGAGTTAAAAATTCCAGTGCATTTTATTTTGTAATTGCAGAAATAATTTTTGTAGGTTACAAACACTTAGAGATTACAAACCTCTATGGAGAAGAGTTGTAGCGTTGATCTACTTCTAGGAAAACACTAGGCTGTCCTCTACTTCTGAACTGAAAAAAGGCATGAAATCCAAGATGTTCTATGCCTATTGCATTGATCTTAGAATGTAAATAACCAAGGAATATAGGGAAAGATTTACCTTACCATTATAAGATCTTCCTATGTACTATGTTGTAATATCCCTTTCAGAATTTTTATGGTATTTTTCTAAGAATTTTATTTGTAATTTTTACGCCAGCCTTTTCGCCATAAAACCACGAAATTACACCAAAATGCAACAATAAATAGGAACACAAAAATTATACAAGCATGACTCATTTGGGAAATCGATAAAATGTGGCAAATACATTGATAATTTGCATAAATAAACCCAAAAACTCAATTAACATCAGAAAATGCAGCACGAGGAATGACTTAACTTATTTATTATGATTTAGCATGCAAAGTATGTTAGTGTGAAAATTCTTGGAAGGTGTACCAAAAATACTTCACTTAAGTCACTAGGTGACAAGTGACCCTAACAACAAGTTGATGGCTGCTGTCGTCTTAGATTTGAAACACAAATAGAAAACCTGTAGTAAAAGAAGATATAATCCAAAACAGAAAGCAACAATATAAATTATCCAGTATAATAACCCAATTGGAAAGACAATTTTAAATGAATTAATCTTTTATTGATAACACTTGGTGAAGGAGATCTACATATTGGTCTGTAAGTCCCCCTCCGTGGGATGGGTCCTTTGATATCCTTGACGCTTTAGAAAATTGATCTTCTCTCTCAATGTGAAAAACCCAAACAAAAGTGAAGAACTCAAAATGGGAGCTCAAGAAAAATGACGATAACATTGACGATGATCATGGTGGAGAATGAATGAAAAACCCTCCTTTACATAGCAAAGTATAGACTTAATCTTGAAATTGGAGAATAATAAAATATTATTGACCAAATTCAGATCTAGCTACTTGGAATACTTTATTATATTTATTGGAGAGGGAAAATGAATTTAAAATGGTTAAATACCTTTATTTAGAAATAATTAACAAATAAAATGATTTATTAATTATTTCGCGAGAAACAAGAACAGTGTGAAATCAAAATAATTATTAAGTAGTGATTTAATAATTATTCTAATAACAAAAATAAGGAAATTCAAATAAATAATGATTTACTTAAATATTCGTAAGGGATTTAGTCAAATGTGACATGGAATAATTATTAAATAATGATTTAATAATAATTCCTAGAGAAAATTAATTAAATAATGATTTATCTAATTATTCTCATGGGGTTTTTTATTTAAATCAGAAAATAATTTAATAAAAATGGTTTACTAAATTATTTTCCATAGTGAAAGTGATTTTACTATGGTAAAATTAAATCTACATGGTGTATTTCGATCCACCTAGTTAGAAATGGCTAGGTGATCAATTTTTGGTGATAACAGATTGCCCCCACACGTATGAGTTTTAGGAGCAAATCATATGACCGAAATACGTTGTAGATTACACTTCCACGAGACACCAAAAGGAGAGTCAGAGAGAGAGAGAGAACTGAAGAAAGTCAAGGATGGACAAATAATGGAGGGGGTGAGACCTACAATACTGATAGAAGTCTCCTTTTATGTGGTAGTACATGATCTCAAATGAGGCGAGGGAGACATACCCATACCCGCTGAGATAAATGCGTACAAAGAATAATGGTGAGCCCAACAATGTGGGACTAAGCTACAAAGTACATGATACATGATACACTGGCATCAATGGACCAGAAAATAATACAATGGATCCCATATACATAATGCGCCTGGAAAAAACATAGGCCAAGACTGAATACAATAACATTTGAGTACATGAGATATAATGCCCCTCAAGCTGACATGGGGAGGGGGGGATCACAACCGAAGAAGCCTTGCTGAACAGGAAAGGGCTCTGAAGATCTGAATGGATCATCTGAAGGAGACATGCATGGGGTGGGCACTGCAGGAGGCGGAAACCGAACCCATCAAATCTGCGGAATTTATATGAGGCTGGATCAACTTTTGTGGTCATCCGGGCATGTGGGGGGCTACCTGAAGGGCCACCCCCTGATGAGGTCTGAAAAATCTCACACACACCCGGGAATCACTGGTACAATCGTTTGGATCATCGAACTATCAAGTGTACGAATCTCAAGCATGCAATAAGGAGTTGATGTCGAGCACATAAGAAACAACCAAGTCAAAGAGGAATAATGAGTCCCTTTTGCTTGATCTGAGGCACTGAACAAAGATGGAAGCTGGAACCAAGATACACCACCATCTAGACTACTCTTCTAGAATAAATGTGCTGAGGTCGACAGAAGAGAGCCTGCCAGAGTTAAGACAATGAGGAATCCTCAACAAAGGCACGAGGGAACATAGTAGAGTGATTGATGGATTGACACCAAGAATGATGATGGAAGGGAACAAGATGGATGGAAGACTGACGACTTCCCTTGTCAGAGTAGAACAAAAATGGTTGACCAGGCAGCGACTGACTCGATTTCGGAGGGGATGGTCAATGACTCAAACGGGGGTTCGATAAAGACGAAGCAGAAGGACTGGAGGCCAAAGATGAGTAAAATGGGAGAAATGCGACACAACGACAAATGAAACACTGTAACGGGACTCATTGGGGACTTAGAACAGACTCCATAAGTACAAGGGTGACACATCTCGGTTGCTCTGAACAAGGGTGACTCGATGATGCTGCCACGTGGGGGATACCCAACGGGGACTGTGAAAACATGAGTAAATGATGGTTACTCATGATGAAAATAGACACGTGAGTCAACTAGTGCAAAGGTAAAGTGGTACCAGAGTACGGGTGCTTCAAATGAAAAGATTCGGTTTAAGAGGCAGCAAAGTGAGACCTTTTGGAAAAAATGGCTTTCGGGTGAAGTTTCAAATTACCAAAAACAAAGAGAGATCCATTATAGAACTCAGTGAGAGATTTCCAACGGTGCTGATGGTTCATCAAACGAAGCCATGGTTTGATCGCAATGGGTGACGAAAAATACTAGGATTTTTTTCTATAAAAGGGATTTTTGCCTCCAAATCCAATTCATTTGCATAGTGAGCCGTGGAGAATTTGGAGAGGAGGAGAAGGATATAAATCTTGTGGAGATCATAGCAGATAAACCGACCGTCAGAATCAGGATTTGCAACTTTCAGGTAGATGACCTTACTTGTCTAAGGATGGCCTTAATGCTTCTTGGAAGAATGGTTCTTGATGAAGAATCAAGATAATAAAGAAACACATGAATGAACTACTAGAGAAGGTCTAGGAACATCCCTGTCCATTAAGTCTATCATGGGAACCAGATGGTAAATGTGGTATGACATAGAGTAGAATATTTAAAGATATGGTATCAAACATCTACAAGATGCAATGTATATATGGCTCACTAAAGAGGCCAGTAGGACAAACTATCCAAAGAATGAAATGATAATTTACCATACATAGATCGTTGGGGTCTAGGCCAAGACTTATGTTAATCAAGTGAGAAGATGGCTAGGGGAGGTCATCATGCCCCCAAGCATGGGATACTCCCCCCAACATATGTGATGGAGGGGGCTGATCTAGCATGCAAAGGTGGGAATGATGCCCCCTAGTAGGAGGAGTTGGTGGAGCGCCATTGTGTTCCAAGTGCTCGAAGAAGGCATTCAAGCATTTCAACTCAGATAGCACGAGATCCTCCAAAGGATGACGAGGAAATGTAGGGGCATATGTTCCCCCTAGCATGCTATGGGCATACCGGATATATTTAGAGTAGTAGACTCAAAACGCATTTTGGTGGTGTGGTTTGCCATTTGTTTATGGATGTCTTCTTATGGGAAGAATGTATGGATACAGTTAGAGAAAGGAAATGGTGGATTACTAATCTCATTTGGCACTGCATAGATGAATCAAATGGACTGAATTTCTGGGTTTGCATTCATGGTGTCACCATACCAAAGAATGGCTTTGGATATAATGAACTGATGTTCACCTAGAAAACATGGTGGTTGAACAACAACAATGTCTAAGGGACTGGGTTGTTGAGGTAAGATGGAGGGATGAGTAAGTGGATCATCCCAAGAGTGATTTGAAGTGATATGAGACTCTAGAGGTTCTTCTGAATGGGGAAGAATAATGGTACTAGAGTCGACACTACCAAATGCACTAGGAGGGTTGGGGAGAATTACTTCTCCTGGACTCTCAAAAATGGATGCCCCCTTACCCAAACATTGAGTGGTAATGTAATGGCCACAAGGTGGATGTGGTTCGAATTCATGGGTTTGAAGTAAGGGGTGGTTAAACCAATCGACCTCACTATGGATGAAGTCTTTGGACTCCACAACATATTGGTCATGGGTTTGTTGCGAAAGGAAGTATGCACGATGGTGCATATCATCCCAAGGATAATCAGGGGTGGTCATGGCTTCCATAATGTCTTCATTGAAATGGAAGATGGGCGGATTTGAGGAAGAAAGACTACACGACGAGGAAGAGCTACCTGAAGCATCTTCATGAGAGACTAGGTTCACATGCGCACCATCAAGTCCCGGAGACATATGACTAGTAGATGGAATATCTATCGATGCTGAGACCAATGTGTCTGTTGAAGAAGGTTCAACTGAATCACGAGAGGAGACATCTAGGGAGTTGCCAGGGAATGACCTCATGAACAACGATAGGTAGAGAATAGGAGCAGAACTATCTATCGTCTCGACATCAAGGGGAGGGATCATGATGGGTGGTTGGGAGACCTCCTTTTATGGTGTAGGAGTGGGACCAAAATCTGTAGGTAAAGGAGAGGTGGACTCATTATGAGCGACCTCTAATTCACGAAGCACTTGAAGTGTATCGCGAAAATCTTCGAGACGGGGACAGTGATGCGAATAGTGGCCATAATTATCACACAAAGCGCAAGGGTGATTTGTGCGTAATGATCGGATCCTCTTAGGTAACTTAGCCAAGGTCACATGGGCCTCAGGAATGTTAGAATCAGGAAAGGTATCAGTAACAACCTCTTTAATGTGAGGGCATGACCGATAACATCACACAAAGCACAAGGAGGAAGAGGCTTTGGTGGCTTGGGAGGAACTGGAGTTGCTGGGGAAGCCTTGTCTTGGTTTCCCTTCTTTCGGGTTTTACCCCCTCTCCAGATGCTTTCGCAACAGGAGTAGGCTCTTGTTGAGGTTGTTGAGGAATTGAAGCAAAGGCAGGGGTAGGAACAACAAGTTGGATTGGGGTCAAAGCGATGTAAGGTTTCAATTGATTAGGTGGAGTGTTTGCGGGGGGATCGATGTACCAGACTGGGATCCCTAAGGTAATATTGGGTAGACTCAACGTAGCCATGACAAGTGTAGAATAGACTTCAGGAGGTGGGAATAAGAAGGGTATCTAACCAAAAGGATAGTGGCCTGGAGGAATGACTCCACAATGGTTAAGGCATGGGGGAACGTTCCAGGCAAAAATGGATTAGGAGAGATACTAGGAGAAGGAAGTGATCCTTGAGGAGTTGTATCGACAGGTGGAGTTAAGTCAGGCACAACAGGTTGTGAAGGTGCGGACTGTTGTGAAGGCATAGTGGCCCGTTTGTGGGTGACCCGCGATGCTTGGACCATGCAAACACTCAATGAGCTAGGCTCAGAAGGAGTAGGCGGGGGGCCATACTAAGCACCAAGTAAAGAGAGATCTTTATAGATTCCTAGAGAGACAGATGAGACAGTCTTATTGTTAGCCACAGAAGAAATGTTGGTCTAAGGTGAAGTCTGGGCTTTTGGATCATAATACATCAACTGATCGATGGTGACGATCTTTCCATTGTGGGGAAATCACATCTTACGGTGAACCACAGATGCGAGAACTGACATGGCATAAGTATAACTACAACCCAAAAGGATGTTATAGTTGAGGGGAGCATTAATGACTTCGATATCAATACAGACAGTCTTGCCAGCAACTGTGACTGGGCAGTTGTGGTATAAGCCAAGGGGCTGTGAAGGATGACCGTCCCATGCACGCAGAGTGATGGTGGACGAGGATAGGTCAAGGGATCCAAGTTGTTTCCAAACACTGGTGGCCATCACACAAGTGGATGCACCTTCGTCAATGATACATCGTTGGACAGTGGTGTTTCGAATGGAGACTGGAATTTGGAAAGCAACAGATGAAGGTAAGGGAGGGTTATCTGACTTGTCAACATGAAAGACAATCATCTGATCATCTTGAGGATCCATGATGCCTAGAGAAGATAGTAGAGCTTTTTGTTGTGATGGGCACGTCTAGAGAACTTCCAGCGTTGACATGGCAGTAGGAGACTGCGCCAAGTCATCTACTATGTTATATGTATGGGCGGCTTTGGCAGAAGCAGCATTTCGATGTAACGGACCTTTGGGGATCTTGGGTATGACCTCAACCTTAGGTTGAGGGATCTGTAAGGTACTGTTGGGTGACGATAGAGGCTCAGTAGACCCTTTGGGTTGGGACTTAGTCACAGACTTAGTAGGTGGCTTGTCATATTGGCACGATCGAGTCTGGAGGTTAACTTGTTTGGTATTTACCTCATCAGAATTCATCATGAGAATCTGATAATCACGTTGACTAGGTGGTGGAGCTGGTTGGGTTGCTTGACCTTGTGTAGGTTGAGCAACTATGTATCCTTGTTGAGGAAAAGGATTGGTAAGCACGATCGGTTGGGATGAAGCAGGAGGAGGAGGAGCGGTGGGCTGTGATCCTCGAGAAGCTGCTTGAGCTTCCCATGCTTGTCGCATCTGAGGTAAAAGAGGACACTCATGGGTATAATGACCATAGACTCCACAACAAGCACAAGGTTTGTTCATACGAAGATTCTTGTTCTGCTTGGGCTGATTGCCCTGTTGCTGGGTTGTGGGATTAGGTTGAGTACCTTGAGGGGCATTGGGTGGAGGACCCTAGTTGCCTTGATTACCTTGTTGTTGTTGGTTCCTATTACCCTTCCCCTTGTTCCTTTTCTTGGGTTAGGGGGATTGGGTCCACTCTGCTAAGCATACACTTGTCCTTGTGGAGGAGGTGGTTGCTGCGGCAGAGGGGGAGCAGGCATGGGGTGCTGAGGTGCTAGTGCTGAAGGGGCTGGAGCGCTAGGCTGTGCATACAAATAATAGGGAGATGGGGCAACATTTGTATAAGCAAGAGGAGCAACAACTAGCCTTGGCATCTGTTGATGCAGAGGGGGATATGCATATGGTGTGCTAGGACCTAGATAAGGATTGCCCTAAGGAGGATTGGGGGAGGGATAATTGTACATGGAACTAGTCCCTCCCTGAGGTTGACCATAACTCATCTGAGGTGGAGCATATGGATGAGGGTGTGATATGGTTCCAACTATGCCATATGTGGCATGAGATGTCCCCGACACGTTAGCAACACCAGGCTGAGGAAGATCGGGGATGATAGTGTAAACATAACCTGACTGGGTGTAAATCAGATCAAATTTGAGAGCTATTTGGAGTGCTTCTTCCTTATATTGAGGAAAGTGTGATGCAACATCTTTTGCAATGGGGGCCAATAGTGATCTAAGAAACCAATCCATGTAGACTTGATCTTCAAAGTCAAGAGCTCTACAGATACTCCTTCTACGCCATTCTTGAACATGGTCGGAAAGGTGGGTGGCAAAAGTTTGACGAAATGAAGTCAAAAATTTGGTACCAGTATCATAACGGAGAGGTAACTGAAAATATGAAAGAAAGGTTGTGGCAAGAGTCGCTAAAGTGGAATGGGTTGCCCTGGGTTGGTCTACATACCACTTCGCAGTAGCTCCAGTGAGTGTGCGTTGGAACAATTGAAGACAAATGGAGTCTTCAGTAATAGAATTAGATGAACACCACATATGGAAGGAGTGAACATGATTAGTCAGATATTCTCCAGGATTACCTTCAAACTTTGGGATGTCTGAAGGGAGTTTAGTGGGCATTACTAGCCATGCGGGATCATGGAGAAGAGGATCATTGATAAGCTGGTTGAAATTTGGGAGACTTAAACCAGCGACAAAAGGAAGTAAGGGAGTAGGAGTGACCACACCGGTTGGGGTTCCGCTAGTGGGGGCACCCTGGTTAGCACCTAGGTTACCGCCTAGGGTTCTTGCACCCGCATTGGTGCCTTGTTGAAATTTCTAAGTCTAACCCATTAGAAATTCTTCCTGCATTATCTGGTTTATTTCACCTACTTGTTTAATTTCTTAACAAGTTATTTAACCATATAAATACTGAAAATAATCACAAATGCAGTCTCAACCATCTACAGATCATCAATTGAAAGAAATAGACAAACACACAAGGGACACTGTTATTTTTGGACAATCGTCCCCGAAAAAACCCAACTTGGGAAAACCAGTGCAGCAGTTCTGAGGGTTTTATTATTAAGCAACTTTCTTGAGTACAACTAGGGTGCCAAACTAGCTCACCCAACAGAGATATCTATCTAGCAGTAATACCTCTCTTCGGAAGCAGATATTCATCAAGTCTGCTCTACGAAAATACTTCAAACACTTCGATGAGGCTCTGCGTCAGCCCTCCTGGCCTCTGCCTAGCTCTAAAACCCCTTGCATCAGCCCTCTGCTGCTCTGCATAGCCTCCTCAATCACTGCGCTGGCCCTACAACACTATGTCTGGCTCTCTACTATGTACTCACTACCCCTCGCTGCAACTCAGATCACTTGTTCGATTTCTCTCAACAAACCCCACTCCAGAAAATCGAACTGACTAATCAATCTTGGTGTATCTCCAACTGACCCTCAAGCCTCCCCTTATACTTTTTCTGTTGAGACTTCAACGGCTGAGATTAAATATTTAATCAATGGCTAAGATTATATTTGGCTTGATCCATGTTATTTAGAACCTTCTCACCCAGTTTTATATTAATACTCATTAATATTTTAATTTTCCTAAGTTTAGACTTAGGAACTCCATTAAAAATATTAATTATTTTAATATCTCTCTAACTGGGTGGAATTTTCCCAAACCATTTCTGGGTCTTGGAGATCTCATTTGCTTTAGCCTCTCGACCAATTTTCATGGCTAGAGCACATCTAATGCTACCCCAAAGCAACACTCCCTCTTAGCAAGGAATGTGCTCTAGTAATGCTCCACAATTGAACATCACCCTGATCATCTGGCACCGGTACTTGTGCTAATGCTTGGCCTGCTACTCAACATCCTCTGCACTACTACCTCCTATATTGTTGCCCATGGCTCTGCCACTGCCACTGCTACATCTGTACTGCAGCTCCCTCTGCATCTGTGCTGCTGTTGGTCCTTTCAACCAACACTACATCTGCACTGCAACCCTCTCTGATCATGGTGCATCGTGCTGCCTATAGCACTACCACTACTACTGCTGCACTGCAACTCAGTTACTGAGACGTTGGTAACTGATCAACCCAACTACTGACATCCTTATTAGGCTAGAAACCCTCTTGATGTTGAAGCTCTTTCTGCTCCTATCATGTGCTCCTTCTGCTGCCTCTGCATCGCTGCAACAACACTGTGCCTCTCGCACTACTGCAAACACCTCTGTGCCTTCCTGCACTGCTGCAACCTCCTCTGTGCATCTCGCACTGCTGCAACCCTCTCTGCACTACTAGATCCCTGCACTTTAGCACTGTTCTGTCGCTCCATCCGCATCTTGCTTCTATCGACATCTATCATCCTGCTACTGTCACTCGAGGCTCCCGTAGCTGGATATGATCCAAGAGTGTGGGTACCTCAAGGATCCTGCCCCTCATCTCCTATAGTCCTCCTGACTACAGATTGATGTCACCCTCACCTCCCTCCTGGAGATGTGGCTTCCTTCTTTGCCAAAATGTCAAACTAGTTCCCTTATCCCTCTTTCGTTGTTGCCCCAGCAAAACTCAGATCTAGATTTCTTTGGCACAAGAAACCCTGTAAGGAACAAGCTCCTCTAGACTCCCTCTGAGTCTCGACTTCCCTCCTAGTGTTGATTTGGGGTAGCATCGGATGTGCTCTAGCCACGAATTGGTGGAGAGGTTAAGCCACATGAGATCTCCAATAGCCAGAAAGGGTTTGGGAAAATTCTAAACAGTTTGGGAGATATTAAAATAATTAATATTTTTAATGGAGTCCCTAAGTCTAAACTCGGGGAAAATAAAATATTAATGTGAATTAATATAAAACTGTGTTAGAATGGTCCAAAAGTCATGGATCAAGCCAGATCTAATCTTAGCCATTGATTAGGGACTTAATCTCGGCCGTTGATTTGTCAACGAGAAAAGTATAAGAGGAGGTTTGAGGGTCACTTGGAGAACACACCAAGAGATCAAGATTTCGAATTTCTAGGGCTGGGTTTGCTGAGAAAGTTGAGAGAGTGATCAGAGTTGCAGCTGAGGGGCAATGAATACAGAAGAAAAGAGGCAGAGATAGCACTGGGAGGATCAACGCAATAGCTGGAGAGAGGGATGCAGAAGCAGCCAAGGGTTCACGCAGAGGCAGCAGGAGTTGCACAATGCCTTAGAGGGCCAGCGTGGGTGACGCAGAGGGCCAGAGGACTGACGCAGTGCCTCCAGAGGTTGACGCAGGCCAAGCTAGAGTGACACTGGGCTAACACTGGGCCAGAGAGAGGCTGATGCAGTCCCTAGAGGCTGACGCTGGGGTTTCGTGGGGTAGATTGGAGCTGTAGAGTTGCCAGAGTGTTTATCCAGGGTTTCAACCGGAATATCTGCTTCCGAGTAGAGAGGTACTACTGCCGAGATTTTTCTCTGTTGGGTGAGCCAGATTTGGCACCTAGATTGTATTTTGAAACTGCTTAATAAATCAAAACCTCAGATAGCTGCACCGGTTTTCCCCCATTGGGTTTTTTGGGGACATTAGTCCAAAAACAATGGTGTCGCTTGTGTGCTTGTTTCTATTTCCTTCAATTGATGATCTGTAATGTGTTGAGCATGCATTTGTATTTATTTCCAGTATTTACATGGTAAATAACTTGTTAATTAACAAAACAAGTAGGTAGGAATAAATCAGTAAAGTGCATGAAGGGTTTCTAACGTGTCAGACTTAGAAATTCAAACACCTAGAAGTTCTCTCCTAGACTCCGTCTGAGTCTCGATTTCCCTCTTGGAAATCCTCCTGCCAATTGTCGAACTACTCCTCTCCGATCCTCTATGCACCTGCAACACGGATCTGGATTTCTTGGCTAGAAATCCCTTAAGGCAACAACTCCATCTACCTTGGTTCTATCCCTTTAGGTACTGTTGATAGCAAAAACACCCCACCAGCATCCAAATTCACAATCTGCCCACAACTCCCTAGGCCCCAGAAGCTGAAGAAACTAAGCCACTTAGCTCTGCACAATTATGGCAAGGCTGAATCGCTCTTCTGGCCAATTGCGTCAAGCCTACCTGACTGAGTAGGATGACGTGGCTCTTCGTGAGCCTCTTTTGCCTTCCTCTGCCACTGCACTGGCCCTCTCTCCGGCTCGAAACGATGACACAAGTCCTCTGCGTCACTACTCTACTACTTTCTGCTTAGGAAGAACTTCTGTCTCTCGGGATAGTTGTTTCTGCTGCAAATTTTCTGATTTAGCTGGTGCCTTCAACTCTCCTGTGATTTGCAATGCTTTGATACCATGTTGAAATTTCTAAGTCTAACTCGTTAGAAATTCTTCCTGCACTATCTGATTTATTTCACCTACTTGTTTAATTTCTTAACAAGTTATTTAACCATATAAATACTGAAAATAAACACAAATGCAGTCTCAACCATCTACAGATCATCAACTGAAAGAAATAGACAAACACACAAGGGACGTCATTATTTTTAGACAATCGTCCCCTGAAATCCCAACTTGGGAAAACCGGTGTAGCAGTTTTGAGGGTTTTATTATTAAGCAACTTTCTTGAGTACAACTAGGGTGCCAAACTGGCTCACCCAATAGAGTTATCTATCTGGCAGTAATACCTCTCTTCAGAGGCAGATATTCAGCAAGTCTGCTCCACAAAAATCTTTCCAATGCTTCTCTGAGGCTCTACATCAGCCCTCCTGGCCTCTACGTAGCTTTGAAATCCCCTGCATCAGCCCTCTTCTGCTCTGCGCTGGCTCTCTGCCCTTTTGCGTCACCCACGCAGGCCCTGCTAGCCTCTGCGCAGTCTCTCTGGCCCTCTGCGTGGCTCCTGTTGGCTCTGCGTAGCCTCCTCAATCACTGCCTTGGCCCTCCAACACTATTTCTTCCTCTCTACTATGTACTCATTTCCCCTTGCTGCAACTCAGATCACTTATTCGATTTCTCTCAGCAAACCCCGCTCCAGAAAATCGAACTGACTGATCAATCTTGGTGTATCTCCAACTGACCCTCAAGCCTCCTCTTATACTTTTTCTGTTGAGTCTTCAACGATCGAGATTAAATCTCTAATCAACGGCTAAGATTAGATTTGGCTTGATCCATGTCATTTAGAACCTTCTCACCCAGTTTTATATTAATACCCATTAATATTTTAATTTTCCTAAGTTTAGACTTAGGAACTCCATTAAAAATATTAATTATTTTAATATCTCTCTAACTGGGTGGAATTTCTCCAAACCATTTCTGGGTCTTGGAGATCTCCTATGCTTTAGTCTCTCCACCAATTTTCATGGCTAGAGCAGATCCGATGCTACCCCAAATCAACATGCATGACATGATGGCGATATGGGGTTGAGAAGACGCGAAATCAGAGGATGAATGAGATGAATCAACAAAATCAGAATTAGAATTAGAATGATGACTCGATGGAGGACTGGGAGGATGAACTCGAACTCGACGGGAAAGAGTAATATGGCCTAATGGGAACTGAGGGTGAAGCCCTCGAATTCGACACGATAAACGCCTTGAAGGTGTCCAGACTACAGAGAAATGATAGGAATAAAAGAGTAACAAACATCAAGAAAACACCTAGTGTTGTGATGCCAAGTGTAAACTAACTATTTAATGATGTCACTCTAACACAAGCAATCACGTCCTATCAAAGACCTCTAGCCTATAGGTGATCAAAATCCTCAAACAATCATAGATCTATTGTTTCAGATGGCCTTCCATAGAACTTCTTACTTGACAGAATCTCATCCCTGCAAGCAGAGTTGTCCAGAGAAAGGTGGGGGAGAGGACCGACTGCTTCCCACAACTAGTCCTATAAGGTGTTTTCCAAAGATTGGTCACTACGGTTACCTTCATCCCACGGGGGTGGTCGAGTCTTGAGCTTCTTGGTAGTCAGCCATGTTGATTTGGGGTAGCATCGGATGTGATCTAGCCACGAAAATTGGTGGAGAGGCTAAGGTACATGAGATTTCCAATACCCAGAAAGGGTTTGGGCAGATTCTAAACAGTTTGGGAGATATTAAAATAATTAATATTTTAATGGAGTTCCTAAGTCTAAACTTAAGGAAAATAAAATATTAATGTGAATTAATATAAAACTGTGTTAGAATGGTCCAAAAGTCATGGATCAAGCCAGATCTAATCTTAGCCGTTGATTAGCGACTTAATTCCAGTCGTTGATTTGTCAACGAGAAAAGTATAAGAGGAGGCTTGATGGTCACTTGGAGAACACACCAAGAGATCAAGATTTCGACTTTCTGGGGCTGGGTTTGCTGAGAAAGTTGAGAGAGTGATCAGAGTTGCAGCTAAGGGGCAGTGAATATAGAAGCAGAGAGGCAGAGATAGCATCGGGAGGATCAGTGTAGTAGTCGAGTGTGAGGGACGCAAAACCAGCCAAGGGTTCACACAGAGGCAGCCAGGAGTTGTGCAGTGCCTCAAAGGGCCAACATGAGTGACGCAGAGGGCTAGAGGACTGACGCAATGCCTCCAGAGGATGACGCAGGCCAAGCCAGAGTGACGTTGGGCTAACGTGGGCCAGAGAGAGGCTGACGCAGTCCCTAGAGGCTAACGCTGGGGTTTCGTGGGGCAGATTAGAGCTGTGGAGCTGTCGGAGTGTTTATCCAGGGTTTCAGTTGGAATATCTGCTTCCAAGTAGAGAGGTAGTATTGCCGAGATTTTTTCTCTGTTGGGTGAGCCAGATTTAGCACCCAGATTATATTCTGAAACTGCTTAATAAATCAAACCCTCAGATAGTTGCACTGGTTTTCTCGCATTGGGTTTCTCAGGGGACATTAGTCCAAAAACAACGGTGTCACTTGTGTGCTTGTTTCTATTTCCTTCAGTTGATAATCTGTAATATGTTGAGCATGTACTTGTATTTGTTTCCAATATTTGCATGGTAAATAACTTGTTAATTAACAGAACAAGTAGGTAGGAATAAATCAGAAAGTACATGAAGGGTTTCTAACGGGTTAGACTTAGAAATTCCAACATGGTATCTGAGCGTGGTTGCAGATCATAAGAGAAATGAGGACATCGGCTGAGCAGAGCAGCAACAGCAGAAAACAGTTGTCCCGAGTGACAGAAGTTGTTCCTAGCAGAGAAGCAGCAAGGAAGGGCTGACGCAGTGTTTGATAATCAAGTTCGAGCCAAGAAGAGGCAGCACTGAGGCTGAGGGAGGCAAAGACAGGCTCACACAGAGCCACTCAGAGGCCAGGAGGGCTGACGCAGTTGGCTGAGGAAGCTGATTTACCGGTGCCGGGATTGTGCGGAGCTTAGGGGCTCTAACCTTCAGTTTGTTGGGGTTTAGGAGGCTGTGGGTAAGTTGCAGAGTGGAGCTAGTGGGGTACTGTAGTCAAAACAGTACCTAACAGGGCAAGGCCAAGGAGGAGGGAGTTTCTACTGAGGATTTCTAGCCGAGAAATCCGGATCAGTGGTGCAGCTGCACTAACGATCGGAGTGGGGGCATATCGACATTGGCAGAAGGGTTTCTAGGAGGGAAATCGAGGCTCAGAGGGAGTCACACCAAGAACTTCCAAGAGGGAAGTAGAGGAGCAGCAAGATGGCAGTGAACGGGGTAAGAGACCAGGACAGACTAGACAGAGCCTCAAACTTCGTAGTCTAGAAGGCCAAAATCCTATTTGTTCTAGACAGGAATCGTGTCAAGCACTTTGCCTTGAGGACGATAGCTATCCCAGTTGACCCAATTGATAACGACAAGTACGAGGAGGCAATGGCGAGGGCCAAGAGCATCATTCTTGACAGGGTCAAGGACCATGTAGTACCACATATTGCCGAAAAGGACACGACAAATGAGATGTGGGAGGCCCTAAAGAAATTGTACCAGCATACTTCTGTGTAGAGAAGGATGTTACTAGAAAATCAGTTGCGATCATACCAGATGCAAAAGGGAGAACAGATCGACCCCTTCCTCGGTTGATTGAAGGAGATCTGGAATCAACTGACTTCTATCGGGGCCATGCTGGATCAAGAATTGATGGTGAGAACAACCCTGAACGCAATCTCAGAAGACTTTGAGGTGTTTCTCCAGAGCATACTGGGTAGGGCGACCCTTCTAGATTGGGAGGAAATGTGAGCTGCTCTTCGCCAAGAAGAGATCAGAAGGCTGAGCAAGGTAGGAAGCAACAGTAAGGGGATCAGAATCAAGGAGGACGAGGTGGATGTTACCCTAGCATATGAGGGAAAGCAAGAAAAATGAAAGAAGAAGGACCTCTCCAAGGTCAAATGCTTCCACTGTGGGGAGCTGGGTCATTATGCGACCCAGTGTCCAAGGAAGAAGAGCAAGGGAGAGGCCTCCGAGACCAAGGCTGCGCCAGCAATGGCAGAGAAGGAAGTGGAGACAGACGATGACTGTGCCATGAGTGCACACACACTACTTGAGCGGAAGTGGGGAGACATCGAGCTGTAGTCAGACAGACTATAGGCGATGAGGGGCAGAATCTTCAAGGTACCCAACCTCTTGGATTAGACCTTGATACAGGAGCCCTGAAGAGGAGTAGCAATACTGGCGGATGTCGGTAGAGACGGATGTGGATGGAGCGACAGAGGGAGCTACAGTGCAGGATTCCTAGGACGCAGTGTGAGAAGCATGAGAATGTTGCACCAGTGCAAGATGGCACAGAGAGGTGCAACGGTGCGAGATGCATGGAGTTGTTGCAGCAACACAGAGGTCAAAGAGGGAGCACTTGTCAATGACAGAGGGAGTTTTAGCATCGAGGATGTCTCTTGTAATATCCCTTTCCAGGAATATTCCTCAAACCCCAGCAAAACCCCAACCAGAAAAACGCACAAGTGGTATAGTAGCCAAGAAACTCACAGAGATAAAGTAACAGTAGTGCAACAAACAATAATGTATACGTGAAATATAAACAGATACTCAAGAAATGCAGCGAGAAATGCTAAGCCATTTTATTATACTGAGTAATGGACAGAGTACAAGAGGTGATCAGAAAGATAGCACCTCGACTTGCACAAGGCAAGTGAAGAAATACACTCATAATAGCAAGGAAATGGCCTCTCTTTGAACTACGTCCAAGCTGCTGGAGAACTGTTGTACTGCTGCTACTGCTGGAATCAAGTGAGGATTTGGGGCTGCTCCCCTCCTCAGAAAATGCTGAAACTCTGGAATCCGCCTCTACTCAATAAACCTAGAAAAACCCATAAAGGTTTTCTAAAATAGCTGACCCCCGAAAATCACCCCCTTGGGGATCTGCGTAGTCCCTCAATGCTCTACGCTGCCACTGAAGAAAATCCTCCAGAACTCTGCTTGAAACTCTGCCAAGATCCTCCAATATGCAAGGGTTGATCCCCTGCTCAATCTCCCAGCTCAAATCCTCCACAAACCCTCAATCCAGAACTCCTGCCAGAAAGAACTGCGTCATCCCTCTCAAGACTGCGCAGTCATCCCAAGTGCTCAATCCTCCTGCAAACTACTAATGAAACCACTGCAAAATACTGATGGAACTACCTTGCCCGAGCAGGCACTCGAAGTCCCCTAGGGCTAAGGGTGAGATCTCTGAACGGACACTTGTTGCACTAAACAGTGCTGCAGACAGGCTAAACAGCCAGCGTGCTCTAAGTCGAAGTGACTAGCTCAAATGCACATAATCGAATGCCAAAATGAGGAGGCTCCTCTCTCCTTTATAGCGTTGGCCCCTCTCAAACCCTAGAGCCAACCTTCTCCAACGTAGCCTCCCTCTTGCCACGTGTTCCTATCCATCTGCGCAGTCCCTCCAAGTGTCTACGTGGGCCCCTCCTCTACGTGGTTCTTTGGCCCCCTTGGCTCCCTTTTAAGTTACAACGTTGTGCTACTAGGGAGTGACTTTATTCTAAAAGTGAGTTATGTCACCCTTTTACTCACCTTTTTATTCATAACTAACTATAGAAGGCAAAATTGAGCAAAAATCGAATATTCCAATTAGCCATGGCTAATTAGGAATATTACAGTCTCCCCTGGCAAAATGTTGCTTGTCCTCAAGCAACTGAAGTGATGGATGCTGCAAAATTTTCTCGCTCTCCCAAGTGGCATCCTCATCCGGTAAATTCTTCCACCTCACCAAGAATTCCTGGACCGTTCTGCTCTGCAGCTGCCTCTCCCTGGTATCAATAATAGCCTCTGGCTGCAACACCAAATGCCCCTCATCATCCATGGGTGGTAGCTCACCTGTCACTGTTACCTGCTGCCCCAATGCCTTCTTCAAGCATGATACATGAAAAACGTTATGAATCTTGCTGCCTTGGGGCAGCTCCAACTCATATGAAGCCTGGCCAATCCTGCGTATCACCCAGTATGGCCCATAAAAGCGGGGCTTGAGCTTCTCAACCCCCTTCTGCTTCAGTGACGACTATCGGTATGTTTGTAATCGTAGGTAGACCATGTCCCCTACCTCAAATTGTCTCTCCACCCGACCCCTGTCAACATACAACTTCTGTTGGTTCTGCGCTGTAGCCATGTTATCCTTGAGAGCTCGGAGAATATCCTGACTCTCTTAGATCCAAATCTTGGCTCTCAGAGCCTTGCTATCACCAAACATCACATCAGCAAAAGATAAAGGATGATACCCATACAAAGCATAGAATGGTGACATACCAATGGTCATGTGATGTGTAGTGTTGTAGCAGTACTCCCCCAGATGCAGCCACTTCAAACATGCCCTCTGCTGCCCGCTGACATAGTTACACAAGTAGCCCTCCAATCACTTGTTAACTATCTCTGTCTATCTGTCTGTCTGTGGGTGATAACTGGTACTCGGTGTCAACTCCGTCCCCACTAACCGAAAAAGCTCCTGCCAAACCCGCCCATGAAACGGTTGTCCCTCTCACTGGTGATGGTCTTAGGAAGACCATGTAGCCTGAAGACTTCTCTGAAGAACAACTCAGCCACCTGCGCTGTTGTGTAATGTGCGGATATGGCAAAAAAATGTGCGTACTTTGTCAGTCAATCAACGACGACAAAGATGCAATCCTTGCCCTGTACCATGGGCAACCCTGTGATGAAGTCCATCGAAATACACTCCCATTTCCCCTCCGGAATGGGAAGAGGCTGCAATAATCCTGTGGGATGGCTCATCTCCCCCTTGTTCCTCTGGCAAACATCGCACTCCCGGACATGCTGGAGTACGTCCTCCTTGAGGCCCTTCCATGAGAACCTCTCTCTAATGGCCCTGTAGGTTTTGGTAAACCCCTGATGGCCGGCCAATGGTGAATCATGTGATGCCTGAAGTATCTTCTTCTTGAGCTGAGACCCCTTAGTCAAGAAGATCTGGTCCCTATAGTAGATGATCTCATCGACCACCCTGTACCGTTCATCCGCCACCTGCCCATCCAGAATCTCACATGCAAACCTGTCCTTGGAGTACTCTACTAAGAGTCGAGCCCTCCAGTCTGTGTCCAAGCTCATAAGAGACAATGTGGCTAGTCTACGTGAAAGGGCATCTGCTACCACGTTGTTCTTACCCTTGACATATTCAATGTCAAAGTCATATGCTTGAATCTTATTGATCCACTTCTGCTGCCTCTCCTGTAGCTGCTTCTGCTCCAAAAAGAATCTGAGGTTGTTGTGATCAGTCCTCACCCTGAACCTGTTACCCACCAAATACCGTCGGAACTTGGCCAATGCATGCATGATGGGCAGCATCTCCTTGTCGTATATAGAATACAACCTCTCGTGCGGAAGGAGCTTCCGGCTCTCATAGGCTATAGGGTGACCTCCCTGCATCAATACTGTGTCGATCCCCTCTCCCGACGCATCACACTCCAAAAGAAATAGCTGCGTAAAATCTGGCAATGCAAGCACTAGGCAGCTGCTCATAACCTCCTTGAGCCTGTCAAAGGCTCGCTCCGCTGTATCCGACCAACTGAATGCCCCCTTCCTCGTCAG
Organism: Pinus tabuliformis; assembly: GCA_031772625.1. NCBI lineage: Eukaryota > Viridiplantae > Streptophyta > Pinopsida > Pinales > Pinaceae > Pinus > Pinus tabuliformis. The sequence continues at coordinate 506,716,588 of CM062816.1, read as the reverse complement.
ATCTGTCACGGGTGCAGCAAACCATGAGAAACTCTTGACGAACTTCCGATAGTAAGTATAAATGCCAATGAATCCCCGGAGTTCCGTCACGTTCCTCGGCTCCGGCCAATCTCTGATGGCCCTGATCTTCTCCTTGTGGACTCTCACGCCGTCCACCCCTACGATGTGTCCCAAGTACAACATCTCTGTCAACCCAAACTCACACTTGGAGAGCTTAGCATAGAACTGCTGCTCCTGCAAGATGCGCAACACTATCTCAATGTGCTGGAGATGCTCCTCCCAAGTCCTGCTGTAAATGAGGATATCATCAAAGAACACCAACACAAACTTCCTCAAGTGACTGCGGAAGATGTGGTTCATACAGGACTGGAATGTAGCTAGGGCATTGGTTAGCCCGAAGGGCATCACCAAAAACTCAAAGTGCCCATAGTGACACCTGAAGGCAGTCTTGGGAATGTCCTGCTCCCTCACGCGAATCTGATGGTACCCAGATCTCAAATCAATCTTTGAGAAGAAACGTGCTCCTCTCAACTCATCCATCAACTCGTCGATCCTGGGTATGGGGTACCTGTTCTTCAGTGTCTTCTTGTTCAGGGCCCTGTAGTCAATGCACATCCTCAATGTGTCGTCCTTCTTCTTCACCAACACCACGGAAGAAGCAAAAGGACTCGTGCTCGGCCAAATGTGCCCAAGAGCCAGCAACTCCTGAATGGCCCGCTCGATCTCATCCCGATAGGCCTTGGGATGCCTATAGGGGGTAGTAATCACTGCCTGTATGCCCTGCTCAAGCTCAATGGTGTGCTCAAACCCCCGGTCCGGTGGCTGTCCCAGCGGAATCTCGCCAAACACTATAACATACTGGTCAAGGATGGACTATATCTCTGGATGTACCGTCTGCCTTATAGTCCCTGCCTCTGATGCACGCAGCTCCACTGCCCACTCTACGTCTCCCTTCTGGAAAACTGCCTCCATCCAATGAGCCGAAACAGTCTGAGGCGGATATGTGTGTTGTCCCCGTGTCTTCTCATGCCTCCCTGTCTTCTCATCATCCCACTCCATCTCTAGGGTCTTCCAATCTGTCGTGACCTTCCCTAGAGTGATAAGCCACTGGACATCCAATATCATGTTGGTGTCCGGAATATCGACCACGAAAAAGTGGTCAGTCAATGTGTAGGTGCCCATTGTCACTGATAGCTCTAGAACATAATGAGCACACATCATGGTCTGATCTCTTGGGACCAAAACTAAAAACCCATCGAAGCTTTCTATCTATATACCTCTCCGCTCAACCATTTGTGCATCGATGAAGTTGTGGGTTGACAGTGGGTTGCCCCACTGTCAACCAAAACTGATACTCGCTGGCCACGTACTGTCCCCTGTAGGCGTAGCGTCAAATACTTGGGAACTTCTCGCAATGCTGCAAGGGCCCCTCCAGTAGGTGCAAAAGCTGCACCACCTGTTGCTGGCGGTGGAGGTGGCAAAGGACCCTACACGGCATGACTATCTCCTACCTCCACATCATCCTCCTCATCCTCTTCCCTGCTGCTCTCGGAGAAGACCTCAATAAAATGTGCTTTGTCAGCAACACATCTATGTCCCGGTGCCCACAGCTCCTGACAGGTAAAGCGCAACCGCTTCTTCTTCCGCTCCCTCATGGCATCATCGTCAATCTGTGCTCTTCCTGGATTCCCCTTTGGAGGTGGAATCCTCACATCCTTCCCCTTAGGCTGGAAAGCCTGTCTCTGGGGGTAAGGTGTCTGGGTCCTGGGTAAGACATCCTGTAAGTCCCGAGTCCTGCTAATAGCATCCTGGAGTGTGGCTGGTCTAGTGGATCAGAATAAACCTAGAAGTGGCTCTGCTAACCCCTCAACGTACATGTAGACCGTGGATAGATCTAGCACCATCATTAAACCCTCAAAAAGTCTGCAATGTAAGTCTCTGGACTCCCGGTCTGTTTGAGCCTCGTCAGTGCGACAAAGTGCTGCTTTGGATCCCACCAATCAAACCTCTCTATCAATCTCCTGGTGAACTCGGCATATGTCGTCACTGTGGAGTGTCCGAGTGTAACCATCCCATGAAACCACCAATCCTGGGCCTCACCATCCAAATGTAACGTCGCCACCTTGATGGCCTCTGTCTCCGACATCTGGTTAAGCTGGAAGTAAATGTCCAGCTTCTCCACCCAAGACTTTGTCGAACTGTTTGATGACCCATCAAACATAGGCAAGTGGAATCTACTAGCTGCACGGTGGGTGTCACCATCATGATAATGTCGGTATCCTCTGTGATTGTCGTGGGGTCTACTATCCCGCTGGAGCTGAACAAAGTCTCTGAATGAGAGAGAATCCCTGAACTCCTGCCCATAGGCCTGGTACTTTGCAAAATAATGGCCCATATGACCGGGCTCTGCCTCCTGCTGGGCTCTAGCCCCCGTGTCTGCTCCTAAGAAAGTGGGCATGGTAGAGCGTGTAGGGGCATGCAAGGCCACCTGTTGCGTAGTATCACGCTGCTCTGGCAAATGGTGGGATGCACCCGATCCCTCACCAACCTGGAAAACCCGTGGGCTCTCACGCTGTCTAGCCTCTACTGCCGTGAATCTCTACCCCATCACCTCAATCTGCCTCGACAGATCCTGCACTGATTTGAGGAGCATATCCACAAATCTCTTCCCGTCCTCGTCTGCCATCAGATCCTTCTGCTCTGCGTCCACCACAGGCTCCTCCTGTTCTGTGTCCTCGACCCGAACATAATATCCCTCTCCATAGGTGTTCTCCAACCTACGCTCAATGTCTCTGTATTTCCCACCTCTGTAACAGATGTAGGGTTTCTCCCTCAGTGTCATAAACTGCTAGTGCCACAACCTGAGCCATATCTATGCTCTAATACCACTGTAATATCCCTTTCTAGGAATATTCCTCAAACCCCAGCAAAACCCCAACCAGAAAAACGTACAAGTGGTATAGTAGCCGAGAAACTCACAGAGATAAAGTAATAGTAGTGCAACAAACAATAATGTATACATGAAATATAAACAGATACTCAAGAAATGCAACAAGAAATGCTAAGTTATTTTATTATACTGAGTAATGGACAAAGTACAAGAGGTGATCAGAAAGATAGCACCTCGACTTGCACAAGGCAAGTGAAGAAATACACTCAAAATAGCAAGGAAATGGCCTCTCTCTGAACTACGTCCAAGCTGCTGGAGAATTGTTGTGCTGTTGCTATTGCTGGAATCAAGTGAGGATTTGGGGCTGCTCCCCTCCTCAGAAAATGTTGAAACTCTAGAATCAGCCTCTACCCAATAAACCCAGCAAAACCAAGAAAGCTTTTCTAAAATAGATGACCCCCGAAAATCACCCCCTTGGGGATCTGCGCAGTCCCTCAATGCTCTACGCTGCCACTGAATAAAATCCTCCAGAACTCTGCCTGAAACTCTGCCAAGATCCTCCAATATGCAAGGGCTGATCCCCTACGCAATCTCCCAGCTCAAATCCTCCACAAACCCTCAATCCAGAACTCCTGCTAGAAAGAACTGCGTCATCCCTCTCAAGACTGCACAGTCATCCCAAGTGCTCAATTCTCCTGCAAACTACTGATGAAACCACTGCAAAATACTGATGGAACTACCTTGCCCGAGCAGGCACTCGAAGTCCCCCGGGGCTAAGGGTGAGATCTCCGAACGGAGACACTCGTTGCACTAAATAGTGTTGCAGACAGGCTAAACAGCCAGTGTGCTCTAAGTCGAAGTGACTAGCTCAAATGCACATAATCGAATGCCAAAATGAGGAGGCTCCTTTTTCCTTTATAGCGTTGGCCCCTCTCAAACCCTAGAGCCAACTTTCTCCAACGTAGCCTCCCTCTTGCCACGTGTTCCTATCTATCTATGCAGTCCTCCAAGTGTCTACGTGGGCCCCTCCTCTACGTAGTGATTTGGCCCCCTTGGCTCCCTTTTAAGTTACAATGTTGTGCTACTAGGGAGTGACTTTATCCTAAAAGTGAGTTATGTCACCCTTTTACTCACCTTTTTATTCATAACTAACTATAGAAGGCAAAATTGAGCAAAATTCAAATATTCCAATTAGCCATGGCTAATTAGGAACCTTACATCTCTAGCTTGACAGAGATGTCAGAGTTGGGAGATCAGTTATTTACTTCTCAGTAACTAGGTTGTAGTGCAGTGGTTAGCAGTGACAGTACTATGGGCAACACGATGCAACAGGATGAGAGGGAGTTGCAGTACAGATGCAGCAGTGGCAGTGGCAGGGCCATGGGTAACAGTATAGGATGCAACAGTGCGGATGATGGGCAGCAGGCCTAACATCAGCACAAGGACCGATGTCGGATGATTAGGGTGATACTCAATGAGGAGTATTGCTAGAGCACAGTCCTCGCTAAGAGGGAGTGTTGATTTGGGGTAGCATCGGATGTGTCTAGCTGTGAAAATTGGTGGAGATGCTAAGGCACATGAGATCTCCAATACCCAGAAAGGGTTTGGACAGATTCTAAGCAGTTTGGGAGATATTAAAATAATTAATATTTTTAATGGAGTCCCTAAGTCTAAACTTAGGGAAAATAAAATATTAATGTCAATTAATATAAAACTGTGTTAGAATGGTCCAAAAGTCATGGATCAAGCCAGATCTAATCTTAGCCATTGATTAGGGACTTAATCTCGACCTTTGATTTGTCAACGAGAAAAGTATAAGAGGAGGCTTGAGAGTCACTTGGAGAACACACCAAGAGATCAAGATTTCGATTTTCTAGGGCTGGGTTTGCTGAGAAAGTTGAGAGAGTAATCAGAGTTGCAGCTGAGGGGCAGTGAATACAGAAGCAGAGAGGCAGAGATAGCATCGGGAGGATCAGTGCAGTAGTAGAGTGTGAGGGACGCAGAACCAGCCAGGAGTTCACGCCGAGGCAACCAGGAGCTGTGCAGTGCCTCAGAGGGCCAGCGTGAGTGACGCAGAGGGCTAGAGGACTGACACAGTGCTTCCAGAGGCTAAAGCAGGCCAAGCCAAAGTGACGTTGGGCTAACATTGGGCCAGAGAGAGCTGACGCAGTCCCTAGAGGTTGATGTTGGGGTTTTGTGGGGTAGATTAGAGTTGTGGAGCTGCCGGAGTGTTTATCCGGGGTTTCAGCTGGAATATCTGCTTCCGAGTAGAGAGGTACTATTGCTGAGATTTTTTCTCTGTTGGGTGAGCTGGATTTGGCACCCAGATTGTATTCTGAAACTACTTAATAAATCAAACACTCAGATAGCTACACCGGTTTTCTCGCATTGGGTTTTTCTGGGGACATCAGTCCAAAAACAATGGTGTCACTTGTGTGCTTGTTTCTGTTTCGTTCAGTTGATGATCTGTAATATGTTGAGCATGTACTTGTGTTTCTTTTGAATATTTACATGGTAAATAACTTGTTAATTAACAGAACAAGTAGGTAGGAATAAATCAGAAAGTACATGAAGGGTTTCTAACGGGTTAGACTTAGAAATTCCAACAAGCCACCGCACAGAATTCCCTGCCATGGGTTGGGTAGCCCCGAGGAGAACTTCTCGCATGATGACCTAGGCTAACCCCCTGTGAATCGAGTTTCTGACGCACTCCGACTTTGACTGTGGGATGGTGAAGGATTTTAAACTCCCTAATATGTCAACTTCTATGTCTCAATGAAAAGTGACCGATGGGTGTTATTGGAAGCCTATCCCACCAACCCTACACCTACACTACAAAGATTGTTTGGCCCTAATGCCCAAGTGGGCTTAATCTATGTGTGTTGATTTATTAATGTGTAGTGTTTCAAGTCTTGGTTTGGCATGTTTAACCAAGCTCATGTTCGCTTAAGGTGTGAGTGTGTGAAAATGATGTGTCAAGTGGATGAGTTAATTAAGCATGTTTCATGATGCCATATGTTGTTGAAAGTAAAATGCTGAAATACTATAAATAAATCTGAAATGACAAAAAAATAAACAACCAATCAAGCACACACAACCCCACCCACAAAGGCCACTAAGCAGCTAAATAAGAGAAGGCAAACAAGCTACTCAAAGACACATAAAGAGGCCAAAAAGATCTGATGTCAAGGGACTGGGATCTAAAGGCTCTAAGATGTTGAAAATGGTGCAGACAAACAACAAAAATCAGAGGTGAAAACTGTTGTAAAGGACAGGTATGAAGCTCTAAGACCTAGGATGCTCAAGGGGATCCTAAGAGGGAGAAGGCAAACCTAAACTCTAAAGGGAGAAAAGGTAAAATAAACCTATCCAATGGATCTGAAAAGTAATGGATTAGATTTGAAAAACAAAAGCTGAAAATGTTGAAAACCCTAGACTCCTCACTCAACAAATCTCTTCCTAACAATGTGGAGGTGTACTCTAAATCCTAGGGGGCTATTTCCTTCCTCAAAGAGACAAATCAAGTGGATCTAGACCTAAGGGAGACTGACAAATAGAGATGAATAACCCAAACCAGTATGCAGACAACACTCTCGGCAAAACTGTAAAAAAATTGAAAAAATTCCAGAAAAAGGTACAAAACGCAGGTACTGACCTGTTTTTGAGGAAAATGCAGGTTTTGAGCCAAAAAGTGCGCTCTGCAACTCACTTATGGGGAAAAGAAATGTGTTATGTTCTCGAGAGTCTTGGTCAGCAGATCTCACACACATTTTTCGTCTCCTGCTCGACTGGGACCTGTGACTTGCGGAAAAGCCCATAAACCCAACAAAATCGAAAATTTTATAAAGGAGGGTTTAATACTATAAATAGAAATTGAGAGAAAAAATAGCTAAAAGCCCCTGAAGTTTCCTGAAACTTCAGTCACCCAAGAACATTGTTATTACATCAATGGAGTCGCCATTTGTTGGACGACAAATGTGTAACTAAAGACCCAGTGGAGTCGCCATTTGTTAATGTGAAAATTCTTTGAAGGTGTACAAAAAATGCTCCACTTAAGTCACTAGGTGACAAGTGACCCTAACAACAAGTTGATGGTTGTTGTTGTCTTAGATCTGAAACACAAATAGAAAACCTGCAGTAAAAGCAGTGTGGAAAAAGTCCCTAAAAAATCGTGATTTATTCCTAAAATCCTGATTTTTTGGGCAAAACGATTAAATCGTGCGATTTTTTGGCGACTTTTTCGTAAACGAAAAAATCGTGATTTTATCGAATTAATTGGGAGTCGACCCAAAAATTTTGCTACCCTAACCAATGCGTGGATAAAAAGCCCGCAAATGTTATTTTAGTATCATTTTCACTGTTCAATGCATATTTTGGCGGAGATACAAGGGTTTCCGTTTGCGGCTTGCCTGTGCGATTGCGTTAAGAGGAGTTGTGGAGAATCGAGATACAAGGGTTTCCAACTTTCCGTTTGCCATTGTGCTGAGAGGAGGCCGCTGTTTTAAGGACCAAGGTATGTTTCATATTAACCTGAGATACCTGTTTCATGTTAACCCGACATACATATGTATGTTTCATTGTAATATGTAATATGTATAATATATAATATATGGCTATGTATTATGTAATATGTAATATGTATAACATATAATATATGGCTATGTATTATGTAATATGTAATATGTATCATGTATAATATATGTATTATGTAATATGTAATAGTAATAACTAATATGTAATATGTATAATATATTAATATGTAATATCATATATGTAATAACTAATATGTATTATAATTTATAATCTACGCAATTGTGGTTTCAAGAACAGTTTCTTAACAATGTGAAAAGCCATAGAATGTTCAATGGATGATTTCAAAATCAGTAGAAAATAGTTCCTTCAGTTACCAAGACCCATTTTTGATAACATGCACAATATCAATTCAGATAGACAAGCAACAGAGTCATCCAGATCATACTCTACTTGCCTGTTTCTATCCTCCTCTTCTTCATGCAAAGCCATCTCCTAAGACAAGGGAAAGAAAAAAGTTAGGGAAACTACCCATCCTCAAAAGCACAAAAGCCCTTCACAAGAGAGAATAAACATGCAGGAATTGATTCTCTTCCAGCTCATAATGACTGTATATTGACTTGATAACGACAGTGTTCATGTGATGATCACTGTAGTGTTCATGTGACTTCAAAATAGCTACTATGTATTGTAAATTTGTAATTTAAATTTACTAATTTGTTTTTGAGTGCAATACAAATTAATAAATTATATTTTGCTGATTTGAAGGCTGAAGCAATTTAATTTGTTTCAATTTTTTTTGTGCCCAGGTTTAAATTCAATTATTCAAGTTCAAAGTTTAAAACAAAATGCCAAGGATTTTGGACGCTATGTGGGAGTTTGGTGAACCTGATACTACACCCAAAACTGGGGGGGTCAATAGAATGTATTTGACTTGCAAGTTGTGTGGCAAGCATATGTCAGGAGGTATCAACAGATTAAAATTCCATTTGGGGCAAATTCCGGGGCAAAATGTTGAACTTTGCACAAATACAACTCCAGAAATCATCCGACGGGCCATTCAATCATTGATGGATAAAGAGGACGGAAAGGACACCAGGGCAGCACTAAAAAACCAACTTGTAGGGGGCTCAAGAGTGGGGGGAATTGAGAGTGGCAGTGCTTCTTCAACAGCATCACCTTCCTCACCCATAGGTCCCAGCCCCTCATCTATCTCATCTTTTTTTGTTCCTAGAACAACAGCGGGTTCACAACCTAGGATCAAATCAACAATGAAAAAAAAGGAAAAGGCAGACGCTAACAGGTTGGTTAGTAAGTGTCTTCTATGGAATGATGTTCCTTTCAACATTGCCAAGACAAACCCATTTTACTAGCCTATGTTTGATGTTGTTGCTGTCGTTGGCCCGGGGTACAAAGCCCCCACCTTTGCAGAATTGAGAGGGCCTCTTCTTCAAGATGAAAAGACTGATTGCACTTCTAGATTGGCGGAGTTTAGGGCATCATGGGAACAAACTGGATGCACAGTCATGTCAGATGGTTGGACTGACCAGAAGGGTAGGACCCTTCTTAACTTCTTGGTTAGTTGTCCCAAGGGGACAATGTTTATGAAATCTGTTGATGCATCTGCACACATTAAAGATGCACGTACATTATGTGAGTTGTTGGACATCTTCATTCAGGAAGTAGGCCCAAGCAATGTTGTCCAAGTCATAACGGACAACGCTGCAAATTATGTTGCAGTTGGCAAGATGCTTATGGAGAGGTATCCTAACTTGTTTTGGACACCTTGTGCTGCTCATTGCATTGACTTGATGTTGGAGGATATAGGTAAGATTCCTACTGTGAGGGATATTGTTGAATCATCCAAGAGCATAACAAAATTTATATATAATCATGCATCTGTGCTTAGCTTGATGAGAAGATTCACCAACAACAAAGAGTTGGTGCGTCCTACCATTACACGATTTGCCACTACTTTCATATCTCTTCAGTCTCTGTTGAATTCTATGTGGGATGTGAAGAGTATGTTTCTCTCAGCAGATTGGTGTTCTTTATCTATTAGCCACAAACCAGAGGGAGAGGACATATGCAGACTAGTTTCATATGATCAGAGATTTTGGGAGGAGTAGAGGAGGTGTGTGCCATTTCAGAACCTTTGGTAAGGGTTCTTCAATTGGTTGATGGAGACAAGCCCACAATGGGCTACTTGTATGAGGTCATGGATAGTGCCAAAGAAGCCATTCGTGCTTATTATGTAGATAAGGGAGACGAGGGGTTAGAGAAACAACAGGTCATATGGAGAGTGATTGTTCAATGATGGAACAATACCCTCCATCACCCCATTCATGTTGCAGGTATCTACCTCAACCCTGCATTTTCTTACGCCTGTGGTTTCAGATTTGATGCCGAGGTGATGGATGGATTCTTCACTTGTGTCGAGAGGATGGTGTCATCTGAGCAAGAACGTGAAGAGATTTCTAAAGAAATGGAGGTCTATAGGATGGGAGGTGGCACATTTGGTTTTAACATGGCTATTAAGAATAGGACGACCAAAATGCTAGGTAAGCTTCAGTTTGTTTCAAACTTTCAAGTTTAGAATTTCAATGTTTTTTTTTATGTTTCTCATTTTTCTTTTAACTTGTAGATGCTTGGTGGACAAGCTATGGTGCCAGAGTACCCCATCTCCAAAAGCTTGCCATTCGAGTGCTCAGCCAAACATGCAGTTCCTCTGGGTGTGAGCGCAACTGGAGTGTATTTGACAAAATACACAGCAAAAAGCGCAACAGGTAAAAAGATTTCAAATTAAATTTTTTGAATTCATTTGATTAATTTTAATATTTAAATTTTCTAAGTACTAATTTACAATCTATGACCCTAATACAGATTGGAGTCCCAACGCCTCAATGACATTGTCTACGTCTACTATAATATTCGATTGTGGGAGAGACAGCTTTAGAAACCTACTGATGTGGGAGCCATCTCATTGGATAATATTGATACCACCTCTTCATGGAGAGTCGAGACTGATAGGCCGATCATGGACTCGATCTCGGATTGGTTAGGTGTGGATCTAAAGGATGTAGCAGTTGTAGGGGAGGGAGAGCCAGAGATAGAGGAGGAGGAGCAACATCAGGGTCAGGAGGCACTAGCAAAGCTGGATGAGGATGATGAGGAGGAGGTGACACCATCTAGGATGGGTAGCAGCAACAACAGCATAGGACAGAGGCCACCTCTTCCATCGGCTTCTAGAGGACAATTGAGTCCATTTGATTTTGTATCCCCACGGGCAAGGCCTTCTTCCTCTAGAGGAAAAGGCAAAGCCATTCCCTCTTCCTGTAAAAGGGGAAGAGGATCTTAGTCACTGATTACTTGATGACTTTTAGATGACTCATGATATACATTTATTATATTTTTTGTTGATATTTTGACTCTTGAGAGTTGAGACTCAGACAGGACTCAAAATTCAGGAGTTGATTCACTATTTTGATATGTGATATAGCACTCGACTTCATCTACATATTATATATTATCTTTCTTTACATGTTTATGTTTAAATGCATTTATTTGATGTTGTGGATACTCTAGATGTTAAAAAAACTAAAATAAAAATGAATAATTTTGTATTTTTAAAATTTTGCCGACTTTTTCAAAAAACTCCCGACTTTGCCGAGTTTTTCAACTTTTGGAACCTTGCCGAATTAATCCCAACTTCGACTTTTTCCACATTGAGTAAAAGAAGATATAATCCAAAACAGAAAGCAGCAATATAAAGTATCTAGTATAATAACCCAATTGGAAAGACAATTTTAAATGAATTAATCTTTTATTGATAACACCTGGTGAAGGAGATCTACAGATTGGTTTGTAAGTCCCCCTCTGTGGGATGGGTCCTTTGATATCCTTGACGCTTTAGAAAAATTGATCCTCTCTCTCAATGTGAGAAACCCGAACAAAAGTGAAGAACTCAAAATGGGAGCTCAAGAAAAATGACGATAATGTTGACGATAATAATGATCATTGTGAAGAATGAATGAAAAACCATCCTTTATATAGCGAAGTATAGAGTTAATCTCGAAAATGGAGAATAATAAAACATTATTGACCAAATTCAAATCTAACTACTTGGAATACTTTATTATATTTATTGGAGAGGGAAAATGAATTTAAAGTTGTTAAATACCTTTATTTAGAAATAATTAACAAATAAAATGGTTTATTAATTATTTCGCGAGTAACAAGAACGGTGTGAAATCAAAATAATTATTAAGTAGTGATTTAATAATTATTCTAATAACAGAAATAAGGAAATTCAAATAAATAATGATTTATTTAAATATTCCCAAGGGATTTAGTCAAATGTGACAAGAAATAATTATTAAATAATGATTTAATAATAAATTCCTAGAGAAAATTAAATAAACAATGATTTATCTAATTATTCTCATAGGGTTTTTTTATTTAAATTAGAAAATAATTTAATTAAAGTGGTTTACTAAATTATTTTCCACAGTGAAAGTGATTTTACTATGGTAAAATTAAATCTACATGGTGTATTTCGATCCACCTAGTTAGAAATGGCTAGGTGATCATTTTTTGGTGATAACAGCGTACAACTGGAAATATTTGAGACAAAATAGAAGAGATGATAGTTGAGGGGACCTCCTAATATTTTGTTTCTATGCCGATCCCAATCTCTCAAAATCTCCACAATGGATGCAATCTCTCTCCAACAATAGTTGCCACTGAATCAACTAAAAATGATGAAGCATCAATTGAAGACTTGAATGGTCCTAACTCCATTATCATTGAAGCTCTATGAAACTCCTGGATGAAGTCTCCTCAAGAAGTGTTGGGTTTTCTTCCAACACTCAACAACACACCTGAGGGTTTCCTTCCTAGGGCTATAGAAGTTGTTAACTAGATTCTCCAACTTTCATCAAGACAACATGCACAAATCGAAGATGTCTTCAAATGGTCTCCTCCTCCTCTTTTATAGATCTAATGGACCCCTCTAGAAGTCTTATTTTATTATTATTTTAATCACTTAGTACCTTTCTCCCTCCTTTTATTTTAATTAAAATACCTTTTTAATTTGGGAAAATGGTAAATCATCCACCATCCCTCCTTCGTCCACTAAAAGTCCCTTCCTACCATCTCATCCTGTTGGTCTTCTCGTTCTGGTTCCAACGAGCTATTACGTTAAGGTATTCCATCAAGTATTCCTCCCAGAATGCCACCTTAAGCGTAATTCATTGAGTTGGACTAAATAATAACCTTGTTTTCTGAAAGTTGTCAGAATGCAATGAAAAAAAGGCAAGCTATATAGATGATGGAATATACCAAGCGAATGCCATCAGATCCCAAAGAAACTCCTCAAAACCTGACCGCACAGGTTTTCCTTGCACAACTGCGCGGTTTTCCAGAAGCAAAAAAAGACCTGTGCAGGTGTTGGACGATCAGTTTACAGAGGGAGACAAAGGCCAGAGTTTGTTTGTGGAGGGAGAGAATTTTATCTCCAAATATTTTTGTCAGATTCTTGCTAATTGGATAGCTAGTTGGGCTTCCAAAGATTGCACTTAGAATTCGATGTTGCATAATAAAATAAACCCTCAACTGCTGCACCAGTTTTCCCACATTGGGTTTTTCTGGGGACATTTGTCCAAAAAATAATGGTGTCAATATTTTTGTGTGTGTGCTAGCATTTCTCAGTTCCTATTTTTTCTTCCGCAGTTAATTTTTATGGTGAAGAAATTGCAGTGTGAATATTTTGTTATTTTGCTATAAACAAAATAAATTGCATAATTAATTTATCAGTTAGAAGAAATATTTCCAGTTGTTGCATTTCAAGGAATTTTCACATGGTATCAGAGCGTATTTGATGGACAATAGGTGAAGGGAAAAATTCGCAGCTTAGAAGTAGCTGCAGTACGAAATTTTTTGAGGGTCGTGTAGGTTAGCTCAGGGCAACCACGAGAGCCTCACAAGATTTCCCTGTACAACAGTTGCGTGAGTACAAACTGGATAGCTGCGAGTGTAGTGCAGGGAGCAACCTCTCAAATTTTTGTAGAGAAGATTTTATTGTGTGGTAACGAGGGTTTTGCAACAGTTTGCTAGAGCATATTTAGTGTCGGTTGGAAGAGAACATGCACACACAAAAGGAATTTCTCTCAAAAATTTTCTAGTTTAGAAAACCAATATTTCCTGTTGTAGTAGGCAGTTGTATTAGACAAATTTTCTCACTTCATAAGGGAGTGTGAATAGCAGAGCTAGCAGCCGAGCAAAAAAAATAGGGATATTTCAGCTTCAAGTAGTTTTTTTTGCAGAGATGGCCACAATCAGGCTTAGAGATCTGGACAGATTGGATGGTGCCTCCAACTATGTCATTTGGAAGGCCAGTATGTCCTTTCCCGTTGATGAGCATGGTCTGAAGACCTATGTAGAGAACATTGTGGCAGAACCTACTGATGCAGATCAACTGAAAGAATTCAAGAAGAGGATGGCCAAGACAAAGCGAATGATCCTGGATGGAACCTAGGACCATATAGTCTCACATATATCGGCCAATAATACGGACAAGGAGATGTGGGATGCTCTTGTAGGGCTATACCAGAATCTTTCCAAGCAGTGGAAGATGTTCTTGAAAGAGAAGCTAAGGAACATCAGGGTGCATAAGGGTGAAGGCACTGATCCCTTTCTTACCAGAATTAAGGAAATTTGGGATCAAATACCAGTCGTAGGAGAGGCGCCTAAAGATTCATAGCTTGTGTGTTGGAATTTCTAAGTCTAACTGTTAGAAACTCTTCATGTACTTTTCTGATTTATTTATGCCTAATTGTTTTGATTAATTAACAAGTTATTTACCATGTAAATACTAAAAATAAATACAAGTACATGCTCAACACGTTACAGATCATCAACTGAAGGAAACAAAAAAAGCACACAAGTGACACCCTTGTTTTTGGACCAATGTCCCCAGAAAAACCCAATGCGGGAAAATCAGTGCAGCTATCTGAGGGTTTTAATTATTAAGCAGTTTTTGAATACAATCTGGGTGCCAAACCGACTCACCCAATAGAGAATAATCTCAGCAGTAGTACCTCTTAGTCGGAGACAGATGTTTCCGCTGAAACCCCCGATAAACACTCCGATCGCTCCCAGCTCCAATTTGACCCACGAAAACCTAGCGTCAGCCTCTAGAGACTGCATCAGCCCTTTCTGGCCCAGCATCTGTCCAACATCACCCTAGCTCACCCTCCGTCAGCCTCTGCAGGCACTCCGTCAGCCCTTAGAGCCTCTATGTCACCCACGTTGGCTCTTTGAGGCACTGCGTAGCTCCTGGCTGCCTCTGCATGAGCCCTGGCTGGCTCTGCGTGAACCTCTGGCTGGCTCTACGTCCCTCTCTCCCGGTTTCTACGCTGATCCTCCTGGTACTATCTCTGCCTCTCTGCTTCTGTATTCACTGCCCCTCAACTGCAACTCTGATCACTCTTTCGACTTCCTCAGCAAACCCTACCCCAGAAAATCGAAATCTTGATCAACTCGGTGTGTTCTCCAAGTGACCCTCAAGCCTCCTTTTATACTTTTCTCGTTGACAATTCAACGAATGAGATTAAGTCCCTAATCAACGGCTAAGATTAACTCTGGCTTGATCCATGACTTTTGGACCCTTCTAACACAGTTTTATATTAATTCACATTAATATTTTATTTTCCCTAAGTTTAGACTTAGGGACTCCATTAAAAATATTAATTATTTTAATATCTCCCAAACTGTTTAGAATCTGCCCAAACCATTTCTGGGTATTGGAGATCTCATGTACCTAAGCCTTTACACGAATTTTCGTGGCTAGAGCACATCCGATGCTACCCCAAATCAACACTCCCTCTTAGCGAGGACTGTGCTCTAGTAATACTCCTCACTGAGCATCACCCTGATCATCCGGCATCGGTCCCTGTGCTGATGCTAGGCCTGCTACCCAACATCCTCTGCACTGCTGCATCATGTACTGCTACCCATGGCCCTGCCACTTCCACTGCTACATCTGTACGACAACCCCTCTGATCATGCTGCATCACGCTGCCCATAGCACTGCCACTACTAACTGCTGCACTGAGTAAGTAACTGATCTCACAGCTCTGACATCTCTGTCAGGCTAGAGACACCCTCGATGCTGAAACTCCCTCTGTTGCTGACAAGTGCCCCTTCTCTGACCTTTGCGCTATTGCAACAACTGCATGCATCTCGCACTGCTGCCTCATGCTATCCTGGGAATCCTACACTGTGGCTCCCTCTGTCTCTTCATCCGCATCCGTCTCTACTGACATCTGCCAGTATTGCTACTCCTCTTCGGGGTCCCTGTAGCAAGGTATAATCCAAGAGGCTGTGTACCTCGAGGATCTTGCCCCTCATCGCCTGTAGTCCGTCTGACTATAGCTTGATGTCTTCCCACTTCCGCTCAAGTGGCGTGTGAGCACTCATGGCACAGTGATCATTTGTCTCCACTTCCTTCTCCGCCTTTGCTGGCACAACCTTGGTCTCGGAAGCCTCTCCCTTGCTCTTCTTCCTTGGACACTGGCTCGCATAGTGACCCAGTTCCCCATAGTGGAAGCATTTGACCTTTTAGAAGTCTTTCTTCTTTCATTTGTCCTGATTTCCCTCAGATGCTAGGGCAGCATCCTCCTCTTACTCCTCCTTGATTCTGACCCCCTTACCATTGCTTCCTTCCTTGGTCAGCCTTCTGATCTCTTCTTGGCGAAGAGTCGCCCACATTTCCTCCCAATTTGGAAGGGTTTCCCAGCCTAGTATGCTCTGGACAAACACCTCCTAGTCTTCAGAGACTGCGTTCAACGTTGTTCTCACCATCAATTCTTGATCTGACGTGGCCCCTATGGAAGTCAACTGATCCCGAATCTCCTTCAATCAACCGAGGAAGATGTCAATCTGTTCTCCCTTCTGCATTTGGTATGACCATAGCTGATTTTCTAGTAGCATCTTCCTCTGCACAGAAGTATGTTGATACAATTACTTTAGGGCCTCCCACATCTCATTTGCCGTATTCTTCTTGGCAATATGTGGTACTATATGGTCCTTGACCCCGTCAAGGATGATGCTCTTATCCCTTGCCATTGCATCCTCGTAGTTATGGTTATCAGCGGGGTCAACTGGGACCGATATTGTCCTTAAGGCGAAGTGCTTGACATGATTCCTGTCTAGAACAGACAAGATTCTGGCCTTCCAGTTTATGAAGTTTGAGGCTCCGTCCAGTCTGTCCTAGTCTCTTTACCCCGTTCACTGCCATCTCGTTGCTCCTCTACTTCCCTCTTGGAAGTTCTTGGTGTGACTCCCTCTGAGCCTCAATTTTCCTCCTGGAAACCCCTCTGCCAATATTGAGATGCCCCTACAACGATCGTTAGTGCAGTTGCACCACTGATCCGGATTTCTTGGCTATAAATCCTCGGCAGCAACTTCCTCCTCCTTGGTCTTGCCCTATTAGGTATCGTTCTGACCACAATACCCCACCAGCTTCACTCCGCAACTTACGCACAACCTCCTATGCCTCAGCAATCTGAAGGGTAGAGCCTCTAGGATCTGCGCAATCCCTGCACCAGCAAAATCTACACCTCCTGACCACAGGCGCCAATCCTTCGTCACTGAGAAAGATGATTGGGCACTACATAGGTTAGGTATGCTCCTCTCTTCCACTGTGCTAATCCTCTTCCCAGCTCAAACTGATGACGTATGCACTATGTCACCCCTTCCTTGTTGCTTTTTCGCTAAGAACAACTTCTGTCACTCGGGACAACTATTTTTGCTGCTGCTGCTCTGCTCGGTTGACGCCCTCAGTTATCTTGTGATTTGCAACCATGCTCTGATACCATGTTGGAATTTCTAAGTCTAACTGTTAGAAACCCTTTATGTACTTTTCTGATTTATTTCTACCTACTTGTTCTGATTAATTAACAAGTTATTTATCATGTAAATACTAAAAATAAATACAAGTACATGCTCAACACGTTATAGATCATCAACTGAAGGAAACAAAAAAAAGCACACAAGTGACACCATTGCTTTTGGACCAATGTCCCCAGAAAAACCCAATGCGGGAAAATCGGTGCAGCTATCTGAGGGTTTTAATTATTAAGTAGTTTCTGAATACAATCTGGGTGCCAAAACCGGCTCACCCAACAGAGAATAATCTTAGCAGTAGTACCTCTCAGTCAGAGACAGATGTTCCAGCTGAATCCCTCAATAAACACTCCGACCGCTCCCAGCTCCAATCTGCCCCACAAAAACCCCAACGTCAGCCTCTAGAGACTGCATCAGCCCTTTCTGGCCCAGCATCTATCCAGCGTCACCCTAGCTCTCCCTGCGTTATCCTTTGGAGGCACTCCGTCAACCCTTAGAGCATCTGTGTCACCCTGTTGGCTCTCTGAGGCACTGCATAGCTCCTGGCTGCCTCTGCGTGAGCCCTCGCTGGCTCTACGTGAACCTCTGGCTGGCTCTGTGTCCCTCTCTCCCGACTTCTGCGCTGATCCTCCTAGTACTATCTCTCCCTCTCTGCCTCTATATACACTGCCCCTCAACTGCAACTCTGATCACTCTTTCGACTTCCTCAGCAAACCTTGCCCTAGAAAATTGAAATCTTGATCAACTCGGTGTGTTCTCCAAGTGACTCTCAAGCCTCCTTTTATAATTTTATTGTTGACAATTCAACGAACGAGATTAAGTCCCTAATCAACGGCTAAGATTAACTCTGGCTTGATCCATGACTTTTGGACCCTTCTAACACAGTTTTATATTAATTCACATTAATATTTTATTTTCCCTAAGTTTAGACTTAGGGACTCCATTAAAAATATTAATTATTTTAATATCTCCCAAACTGTTTAGAATCTGCCCAAACCATTTCCGAGTATTGGAGATCTCATGTGCCTAAGCCTCTACACGAATTTTCGTGGCTAGAGCACATCCGATGCTACCCCAAATCAACACTCCCTCTTAGTGAGGACTATGCTCTAGTAATACTCCTCAATGAGCATCACCCTAATCATCCGGCATCGGTCCCTGTGCTGATGCTAGGCCTGTTGCCCAACATCCTCTGCACTGCTGCATCATGTACTGCTACCCATGGCCTTGCCACTTCCACTGCTACATCTGTACGACGACCCCTCTCATCATGCTTCCCATAGCAGTGCCACTGCTAACTGCTGCACTGAGTAAGTAACTGATCTCACAGCTCTGACATCTCTGTCAGGCTAGAGACACCCTTGGTGTTGAAACTTCCTCTGTCGCTAACAAGTGCCCCTTCTCTGACCTCTGCTCTATCGCAACAACTCCATGCATCTCGCACTGCTACCTCATGTTGTCCTGGGAATCCTACACTGTGGCTCCCTCTGTCGCTCCATCCGCATCCGTCTCTACTGACATCTGCCAGTATTGCTACTCCTCTTCTGGGTCCTCGTAGCAAGGTATAATCCAAGAGGCTGTGTACCTCGAGGATCCTGCCCCTCATCGCCTATAGTCCGTCTGACTATAGCTTGATGTCTTCCCACTTCCGCTCAAGTGGTGTGTGAGCACTCATGGCACAGTGATCATCTGTCTCCACTTCCTTCTCCGCCCTTGTTGGTGCAGCCTTGGTCTCGGAAGCCTCTCCCTTGCTCTTCTTCCTTGGACACTGGCTTGCATAGTGACCCAGTTGCCCATAGTGGAAGCATTTGACCTTTTAGAGGTCTTTCTTCTTCCGTTTGTCCTGATTTCCCTCAGATGCTAGGGCAGCATCCTCCTCTTCCTCCTTCTTGATTCTGACCTCCTTACCACTGCTTCCCACCTTGTTCAGCCTTCTGATATCTTCTTGGTGAAGAGTCGCCCACATTTCCTCCCAATTTGGAAGGGTTTCCCTGCCCAGTATGCTTTGGGCAAACACCTCCTAGTCTTCAGACACTGCATTCAGTGTTGTTCTCACCATCAATTCTTGATCTGACGTGGCCCCTATGGAAGTCAGCTGATCCCGAATCTCCTTCAATCGACTAAGATGTCGATCTGTTCTCCCTTCTGCATTTGGTATGATCGTAGCTGATTTTCTAGTAGCATCTTCCTCTGCACGGAAGTATGATGATACAATTTCTTTAAGGCCTCCCACATCTCATTTGCCGTATTCTTCTCGACAATATGTGGTACTATAGGGTCCTTGACCCTGTCAAGGATGATGCTCTTAGCCCTAGCCATTGCATCCTCGTACTTATCGTTATCAGCCGAGTCAACTAGGACCGCTATTGTCCTCAAGGCGAAGTGATTGACATGGTTCCTGTTTAGAACAGACAAGATTCTGGCCTTCCAGTTTATGAAGTTTGAGGCTCTGTCCAGTCTGTCCTGGTCTCTTACCCCATTCACTGCCATCTCGCTGCTCCTCTACTTCCCTCTTGGAAGTTCTTGGTGTGACTCCATCTGAGCCTCGATTTCCCTCCTGGAAACCCCTCTGCTGATGTTGAGATGCCCCTACTCCGATCGTTAGTGCAGCCACACCTTTGATCCAGATTTCTTGGCTAGAAATCTTCTGCAGCAACTTCCTCCTCCTTCGTCTTGCCCTGTTACGTATCGTTTTGACCACAGTATCCCACCAACTTCACTCCACAACTTATGCACAACCTCCTATGCCTCAACAATCTGAAGGGTAGAGCCTCTAGGATCTGCGCAATCCCTGCACCAGCAAAATCTGCACCTCCTGACCACGGACGTCAATCCTTCCTCACTGAGAAAGATGACCAGGCACTGCGTAGGTCAGGTATGTTCCCCTCTGCCACTGCGCTGATCCTCTTCCCAGCTCGAACTGATGATGCAGGCACTACATCACCCCTTCCTTGCTGCTTTTCCACTAGGAACAACTTTTGTCACTCGGGACAACTGTTTCTGTTGTTGCTACTTTGCTTGGTTGATGCCCTCAGTTATCCTGTGATCTGCAACCATGCTCTGATACCATGTTGGAATTTCTAAGTCTAACTGTTAGAAACCCTTCATGTACTTTTCTGATTTATTTCTGCCTACGTGTTCTGATTAATTAACAAGTTATTTACCATGTAAATACTAAATATAAATACAAGTACATGCTCAACACATTACAGATCATCAACTAAAGGAAACAAAAACAAGCACACAAGTGACACCGTTGTTTTTGGACCAATGTCCCCGAAAAAACCCAATGTGGGAAAACTGGTCAACTATCTGAGGGTTTTAATTATTAAGCAGTTTCTGAATACAATTTGGGTGCCAAAACTGGCTCACCCAACAGAGAATAATCTCGGCAATAGTATCGCTCAGTCAGAGACAAATGTTCTAGCTGAAACCCCAGATAAACACTCTGATTTCTCCCAGCTCCAATCTGCCCCACGAAAACCTCAGCGTCAGGCTCTAGGGACTGCGTCAGCCCTTTCTGGCTCAGCATCTGCCTAGCATCACCCTAGCTCGCCCTGTGTCAGCCTCTAGAGGCACTGTGTCAGCCCTTAGAGCCTCTGCATCACCCACGCTGGATCTCTGAGGCACTGCGTAGCTCCTAGTTGCCTCTGCGTGAGCCTTAGCTGGCTCTGTGTGAACCTTTGGCTAGCTCTGCGTCCCTCTCTCCCGGCTTCTGCGCTGATCCTCCTGGTACTATCTTTGCCTCTCTGCTTCTGTATTCACTGCCCCTCAGTTGCAACTCTGATCACTCTTTCGACTTCCTCAGCAAACCCTGCGCTAGAAAATCGAAATCTTGATCAACTCGGTGTGTTCTCCAAGTGACCCTCAAGCCTCCTTTTATACTTTTCTTGTTGACAATTCAACGGCCGAGATTAAGTCCCTAATCAACGGCTAAGATTAACTCTAGCTTGATCCATGACTTTTGGACCCTTCTAACACAGTTTTATATTAATTCACATTAATATTTTATTTTCCCTAAGTTTAGACTTAGGGACTCCATTAAAAATATTAATTATTTTAATATCTCCCAAACTGTTTAGAATCTGCCCAAACCATTTCCGAGTATTGGAGATCTCATGTGCCTAAGCCTCTACACGAATTTTCGTGGCTAGAGCACATCCGATGCTACCCCAAATCAACACTCCTTCTTAGTGAGGACTCTGCTCTAGTAATACTCCTCAATGAGCATCACCCTAATCATCCGGCATCGGTCCCTGTGCTGATGCTAGGCCTGCTGCCCAACATCCTCTGCACTGCTGCATCATGTACTGCTACCCATGGCCTTGCCACTTCCACTGCTACATCTGTACGACGACCCCTCTCATCATGCTTCCCATAGCACTGCCACTGCTAACTGCTGCACTGAGTAAGTAACTGATCTCACAGCTCTGACATCTCTGTCAGGCTAGAGACACCCTTGGTGTTGAAACTCCCTCTGTCGTTGACAAGTGCCCCTTCTCTGACCTCTGCTCTATCGCAACAACTCCATGCATCTCGCACTGCTACCTCATGTTGTCTTGGGAATCCTACACTGTGGCTCCCTCTGTCGCTCCATCTGCATCCGTCTCTACTGACATCTGCCGGTATTGCTACTCCTCTTCTGGGTCCTCGTAGCAAGGTATAATCCAAGAGGCTGTGTACCTCGAGGATCCTGCCCCTCATCGCCTATAGTCCGTCTAACTATATCTTGATGTCTTCCCACTTCCGCTCAAGTGGTGTGTGAGCACTCATGGCACAGTGATCATCTGTCTCCACTTCCTTCTCCGCTCTTGTTGGCGCAGCCTTGGTCTCGGAAGCCTCTCCCTTGCTCTTCTTCCTTGGACACTGGCTTGCATAGTGACCCAGTTGCCCATAGTGGAAGCGTTTGACCTTTTAGAGGTCTTTCTTCTTCCGTTTGTCCTGATTTCCCTCAGATGCTAGGGCAGCATCCTCCTCTTCCTCCTTCTTGATTCTGACCTCCTTACCACTGCTTCCCACCATGGTCAGCCTTCTGATATCTTCTTGGTGAAGAGTCGCCCACATTTCCTCCCAATTTGGAAGGGTTTCCTTGCCCAGTATGCTTTGGGCAAACACCTCCTAGTCTTCAGACACTGCATTCAGTGTTGTTCTCACCATCAATTCTTGATCTGACGTGGCCCCTATGGAAGTCAGCTGATCCCGGATCTCCTTCAATCGACTAAGATGTCGATCTGTTCTCCCTTCTGCATTTGGTATGATCGTAGCTGATTTTCTAGTAGCATCTTCCTCTGCACGGAAGTATGCTGATACAATTTCTTTAAGGCCTCCCACATCTCATTTGCCGTATTCTTCTCGACAATATGTGGTACTATAGGGTCCTTGACCCTGTCAAGGATGATGCTCTTAGCCCTAGCCATTGCATCCTTGTACTTATCGTTATCAGCCGAGTCAACTAGGACCGCTATTGTCCTCAAGGCGAAGTGCTTGACATGGTCCCTGTTTAGAACAGACAAGATTCTGGCCTTCCAGTTTATGAAGTTTGAGGCTCTGTCTAGTCTGTCCTGGTCTCTTACCCCATTCACTGCCATCTCGCTGCTCCTCTACTTCCCTCTTGGAAGTTCTTGGTGTGACTCCCTCTGAGCCTCGATTTCCCTCCTGGAAACCCCTCTGCTGATGTTGAGATGCCCCTACTCCGATCGTTAGTGCAGCCACACCACTGATCCAAATTTCTTGGCTAGAAATCTTCTGCAGCAACTTCCTCCTCCTTCGTCTTGCCCTGTTACGTATCGTTTTAACCACAGTACCCCACCAACTTCACTCCACAACTTATGCACAACCTCCTATGCCTCAACAATCTGAAGGGTAGAGCCTCTAGGATCTGCGCAATCCCTGCACCAGCAAAATCTGCACCTCCTGACCACGGACGTCAATCCTTCCTCACTGAGAAAGATGACCAGGCACTGCGTAGGTCAGGCATGTTCCCCTCTGCCACTGCGCTGATCCTCTTCCCAGCTCGAACTGATGATGCAGGCACTACATCACCCCTTCCTTGCTGCTTTTCCACTAGGAACAACTTCTGGCACTCGGGACAACTGTTTCTGTTGTTGCTACTTTGCTTGGTTGATTCCCTCAGTTATCCTGTGATCTGCAACCATGCTCTGATACCATGTTGGAATTTCTAAGTCTAACTGTTAGAAACCCTTCATGTACTTTTCTGATTTATTTCTGCCTACGTGTTCTGATTAATTAACAAGTTATTTACCATGTAAATACTAAAAATAAATACAAGTACATGCTCAACACATTACAAATCATCAACTAAAGGAAACAAAAACAAGCACGCAAGTGACACCGTTGTTTTTGGACCAATGTCCCCGAAAAAACCCAATGTGGGAAAACTGGTCAACTATCTGAGGGTTTTAATTATTAAGCAGTTTCTGAATACAATTTGGGTGCCAAAACTGGCTCACCCAACAGAGAATAATCTCGGCAATAGTATCGCTCAGTCAGAGACAGATGTTCTAGCTGAAACCCCAGATAAACACTCTGATTTCTCCCAGCTCCAATCTGCCCCACGAAAACCTCAGCGTCAGGCTCTAGGGACTACGTCAGCGCTTTCTGGCTCAGCATCTGCCTAGCATCACCCTAGCTCGCCCTGTGTCAGCCTCTAGAGGCACTGTGTCAGCCCTTAGAGCCTCTGCATCACCCACGCTGGATCTCTGAGGCACTGCGTAGCTCCTAGTTGCCTTCTGCGTGAGCCTTAGCTGGCTCTGTGTGAACCTCTGGCTAGCTCTGCGTCCCTCTCTCCCGGCTTCTATGCTGATCCTGCTGGTGCTATCTTTGCCTCTCTGCTTCTGTATTCACTGCCCCTCGGTTGCAACTCTAATCACTCTTTCGACTTCCTCAGCAAACCCTGCGCCAGAAAATCGAAATCTTCATCAACTCGGTGTGTTCTCCAAGTGACCCTCAAGCCTCCTTTTATACTTTTATTGTTGACAATTCAACGGCCGAGATTAAGTCCCTAATCAACGGCTAAGATTAACTCTGGCTTGATCCATGACTTTTGGACCCTTCTAACACAGTTTTATATTAATTCACATTAATATTTTATTTTCCCTGAGTCTAGACTTAGGGACTCCATTAAAAATATTAATTATTTTAATATCTCCCAAAATGTTTAGAATCTGCCCAAACCATTTCTGGGTATTGGAGATCTCATGTGCTTTAGCCTCTCCACCAATTTTCGTGGTTAGAGCACATCTGCTACCCCAAATCAACATTGTGTGTTTGGCCCTGAACAATGTCTCAGAGGATTGGGAAATCTTCGTCCAAGGTATTTTGGGATGAGATAGACTACCTAGGTGGGACAAGATGTGGTCAGAGCTGCAGTAGGAGGAGATGAGGCGGGCACTTGTGAAGACCTCCATCAACGACAGTAGCAGTAAGGGATCGAAAGGTGTGAAGAAGGAATATAATGTAGCCCTTGCATCAAAGGGTCCTATTCAAGGACAAGGTTTGTAGGGGGAGAAGAAGAAATAGAAGGATCTATCTAAGATCAAGTTCTTCAGGTGTGGCGAGTTTGGCCACTACAGTACTTGGTGTCCTCAACGGAAAAAGGACAAGCAGGAGAAGCAGGATCAGGCGATGTCATCGACAGAGATAGACAAGTTGTCATCCATGCTGGAGGAAGACTTCGCCAAGTTTGTAGCTATACTTCTAGGAGCGAGGTGGGACGATATGGAGCTTTAGTCCCAGAGCTGCGTAGAGGTCTAGGTAAGGTCCATTGAGGTTTGCATCAGATTGTGTCTTCCTCATGGACCATTACCTTGTTATAGGAGCCCACAGTATTCAATATCAGGAGGATCAGTGTCAGTTGATGTAGTTAGTTCCAGAGTGACAGTTGCAGTTAGATGCTAAGAAGAACAAAGCAATGTTGATAGCAAAGGAGGAGGCTCAGTAGCAGAGTCAGTAGTAGAAAAGATTTGTAAGTAGACAATGCAAAGGCTAGTAGTAGTTAGAGATTCAGGAGATAGTTGCAACACAAGGACACAAATGTTTCAGTATTTTGGATGCTTCTTAGTTGCAGTGGTTGCAGTAGCAACAACAACAGTTGAGAGGGAGTTGAGTTGTAGTGTAGATGCAGAGTTGGCAGTAGTACCAGATGTATTGTGTAGTGTCAGCAACAACACATATATAGTAGTTTGGTTCAGCTACAGTGAGTGGCAAATGAATTAGAGTTAGCGCAATAATTGGTGGATAGTGGCAGGCAGCTACAGTTGTCAGACATCAACAACGTGGTTGGAGGATGTTGCAGAGACAAGGTGTTGTAATGGTTGTGCAGCACTAGTTGGAGAGAACATGTTCCTCGCTAAGAGGGAGTGTTAGTTTTTGTAGCATCATATAGTGTTTTGTTCTCAAAACCTTGTGTAGAGGCTAAAAACACAAGATTTCTCCAAAATCGAGAAATCGTTTCGGTAAATTCCACCTAGAGATGACTCAATTAAATTTATTAATAGTAATTAAAAATTTTGCAAGTCTAACTTAGGAAAAGTGGTTAATGAATAAGAATTAATTGAGAAAGGTGAGAATTATCTAGAAACTCACACAGACCCACTAAGACATAATCTTAACCATTGATTAAGATTTAATCTTGGTCATTGGAGTCCCGATTGGAGATTATAAGAAGAGGTCGATGGATAGATGGAGAAAACACACTGCAAATACTCGGTGATGTAGACAATTCGATACTCTAGTGAAGGTGATCAACAGGAGAGATCGAGTCAGAGATCGAGTAGCAAGTGTCATAGGGGCAGAGACAATGATCCAGAAGAAGATTTCCAGTTCCGGAGAGGTAGCGAAAAGTGATTGAATTATTCCACGGTCAAGCTAGCCTAGAACAACTGCAAGGGTCACGCGGATTTTTCGAATGGGTCGCAGTTAGGGTCACGCGGGTTTTCCTACTATAGTCATGAGGATCGTGCAGGTTTTCCTAGCACAACCATGCAGATCGCCAAAAGTAAAAACGACCTACGCAGGGGTTGGACGACCAGTTTTCAGAGGGAGATAGAGGTCGGGGTTTGTTTGTGGAGGGAGAGAATTTTCTCTCCAAATATTTTTTTCAAATTCTTGTTGATTAGATAGCCAACTAGGCTTCCAAAGATTGTACTTAGAAATCACTGCTACATAATAAAATAAACACCCAGCTGCTGCACCAGTTTTCTCACATTGGGTTTTTCTAGGGATATTTGTGCAAAAATAACAGTGTCAATATTTTTGTGTGTTTGCTAGAATTTCTCAGTTCCTATCTTTGCTTTCGCAATTAATTTTTATGGTGAAGAAGTTGCAGTGTGAATTTTTTGTTATTTTTCTGTAAATAAAATAAACTACATAATTAATTTATCAGTTAGAAGAAATATTTCCAACTGCTGCATTTCAAGGAATTTTCACAAAATACACATTTAAAATCTTCAAGATCTAGAAATTCCTTCTAGATCTAGTGAGCAAAAAATGTTTCTCTAGAACCCAACACCTAAATCAAGATACCTATGCTAATACACGATCCAACTACTAGCTATTGAAACAAAAATATTCAATATTACACAATTAGAGCATTAAGAACATCCAACACATACCATAAATCATTCAAAGAGAGATAGCTTGAATTGAAACACCAAATACTTATGCTTTATTATCAAAAGAAATCTAGCAGAGCTTATCTCAATACATCATCAATTGAAGTTCTAATTGAAGTTACAATGAGGAGCTATAAAGCTTTCTTATATAGAAAATGAGAGGGATAAACCCCTCCAAGTGGAAAATAATGGCTAGTAGCTCGATCCATGGCTTGATCCTCGCCCAAAAATTTTGAACCCTAGTTAAGCTGGCACAAATCTCCAAAGGAATTCAATTTTCCTTGTTTTTTGGGTTGGAGGGATCAAACATTGTCTTTTGGGCCATCGGAGGATTTTCAAAAATAGAATTATCATTACTAGTGCAAAATAATCAACTTCTTGGTCCAAAAAAATTGATTTGCTGGGAAAATAGTCTTCCTAGCTCCAATGAATTTTTTGAGGGAATGCCAATTTTAACTTTTACTTGAATTTTTCCCTTTGAAAAATAGCCTCAATAAGGTTTTGATGAGTTTCCCACTTAGAGAGTAATTAATTTTTCCCCTCATTTTAATTTCGTTTTAGACAATTTCTAGCTAATTTATTTTTATTTTTACCAGAAAATTAAATAATAGACTCGAGGAAATTACAAATATTTTTCCACCCTCTAGATGGATCTTTTTTTTTTTTTTGGTAATGGTTTTCTAATTATGAGGAACCATTCACCAAAAATATTCCTAGACGGACTTTTACATCAAGATATTGCAATAATCAACTCTTAGAATGGGGAATTTTGTACATAGACAACCAAATTCTGTGACACAAGACACATGGTCTAGTATGATAAAATACATCCACTCGATAACACTAGGACTCACCTAAGACCTTATCAATGAATTCCACCTTAGCTTTGGGGTATATTTCGGAGAAAAACTCTGCCAATTACTCATGTTTACAAACACAAATAATTTGAGGGGTTAAAAAACTCCTTAGAGAGAAATCCTTTGAGAAGAATCATAGGGTTACCTAGGTGTTGTTACATGGCTTAATAGTCATTCGAATCATTTTACAATAAAAATAACAGAATTTGGGATTACAATGATGATAATGACTCAAAAATTTTGATCCACTGCAAAGTACTCCACTTCTTGGAACTGTAAGCATGTACATGGTCAACACAGTTCAAGAATGATTAAGTTTGATTCAAATTCAAATGATGTTTTCCATTAAATTTGAGTATATATACATAAGTATAATACCTTAAAATCAAATTTAATATAAAATAATATCAAATCAAGATTAAAAATATTCAAATATATGTATGTTATTTAAATTACACAAATTAATTTTAAAATGGTATAATTCACATATGTTTTAACTATATAACCAAATTTATATTATAATATAAAATAACGTATATAATAAATATTATATTTATATGATATAATCTGAAATTAATTAACACAGCTTAGTGGAAAATCCTCACACAGATTTCCAATGGTATGCCCATGTGGGATTATAGGTGGATTAAACCACTGAATTCATTCCCTTTCCGCACATCAACAAGATTCGTTTTTGTTGTGGAGGTAATTTATGCACTTGAATTGATCTAGTGATGAATGTGTTATGTTTTTGTAAATATAAGTACTTTGTATTTCATATCAAAAGAACTGAGTATTACATGAAGATTGTCACCATGGTAATATCCATATCGTCCACCTTGTGAAATAGAGAGCAGAGCTCAGACTACACGACAAACTATTACAATAAACATAAAGCACTAGACGAAAAAAGTCAGAAGTACTAGGAAAACTAAAACCTTCCCAGATTTGCGCACCAGAGAATAAATAAGCCACCGATAAAGAAAAAGACAGATAACTATTCAGAGACCAGTATTAACTCCACCTTTTACCGGTATATGCAAAGAAAACAAACAACGTGAAACAAAA